>CM077164.1:119647144-120066151 GCA_039583875.1 Platanthera guangdongensis
GGTCTTGTCGAGTTTTATTGTGTTCCAAGCATTCTGGAGTCTCAGCGCGTGTTTGGACCCTTATGGTGATTTCTTTTGCTTGTGAGAGCATTTGATGTTGTGTCTCAAAAATGGTACGTCAGATTCTAGGGTTGTCATCGCTGTTGAATTCATTTAATTCGGCTCATTTGGGCCTTTGTTTTGAACTCATATTTCCATGTTCAACTATTTGAATCTGATTATTTTTGTTGTTATCATGCAGGCTAGATGCCTTGTTCTAATTCTTGGTTAGCCCTCCTCTTGATTCTCGTGAAGACCCCTGTAGGGTTAATGTTTTCGTCAACTTTAGGCGTTCGACGATTTTTCTGGGCGCTGTGTGATGCACTCACGACATGTGTACCGATCGCTGTCAAGTAATAAAAGTGAGGAGGTTTTTCCCCAGATATCGATCTCTTGAGGAGTGCAAGTAGGGAGTTTGATTTTGCTATATGATAAAGAGATTGCAAGCGAGAAAGTAACCAAAGGGGGGTTTTTGAATGGGATTCCTAAGTTAACCACAAAACGAAAACTAATGCGGGCCGCCATCACCGCGTCGCTTGGGTGGAGTACTACGGAGAGTAGTATGGACAATGGACCAATAATGAGGGTCGCAATCACCTCTTCACAATGCACGCTTCTAGCAATCGCTAGAACTGTACAATCACAACAAACACAAGAAAAACTGAAACTTAACAACATAAGCAATGATTAAGACATATCAACATAAATATATGCTGGATACTTAAGCAAAACAATATTCTCAAGCAACAATCTCCCTAACACGAGTTCAGAATATAGCAACCACAAGAAGAGGTGGAGAAATATAACCAAGGGCACGAAGGCTTTCCGAGATTCACTGCCGGATTCAAGGGTTGTCGGGCCTTGCCCGAGCTCGGTCTTTGGATGATGTTCGAGAACCAAGAAGGGTTGTCACTTCCTTAAAATATCTCTTCTTCTTCGCGAATGATCGCTGGGCTAATTCTTACCGAAGAACTCCGCAAGTGCAGCAACAAAGAGCTTGGATGGTAGCTTGGTGTTCGAAGAAGATGAAGGTGGCCTGAGACGCAACTATTGCAAGCTTTCTGAGGAAAAATGGTGGCTGGATCAACTCTCTAAGGAGGAGAGAGAAAATGGCGGTTGGAGGCGAGTTTTCCCGCTCAGAGGAGCGGAAATGGTGAGGGAAGCGGAGCTCGATCCTTGGAAAGCAGGAATCTGCAACTTAAATAGAAAAGTCAGAAAAAATGGTCACGCACAGTTTGGCGCACGGTCGTGCGCAAACCGTGCGATAATAACTTTCAGGATGGAAACGAGGAAGGAGAAGCGTTGACCCGTGTGTTTTCCTTTACGCACGGGCAGTTCCGCCAGTGCGTGAAGGACATCGCACGGGTAGCAACAAAGTGCTGGAAAATAGAAACATATAGGAAAACAGTGTATTTTACTCGCGCACTGGCGCAGCCGCCCATGCGTGAACAACTCGCATGATTAGCCACAGAACGAAAAAAATTGGGAAGCTACAGGAAATTCGTGTGTTTCCTTCGCGCACGGTTTCGAAGAAACCGTGCGAGAGGAAATTCGTCGAGTTCAGCTCATCGTTCTTCCAGCTGACTGAAACGCACAATGTCACGCAAACCGTGTGTGAAAGAAACGCATGACCGTGCATTTTCCTTGAGACAGAATTCTTTCCTTGGGGGAAAATGCACCACCTGCGCAAATAAACCAAAACTGGAGCACAGCTCCAAGCACTAATAAAACAAACAAACAAAACAATGGGGAGCACCATGTGCTTACCCCCAATAACAAAATGTGCAATTGCACACCCACGAGCCAAAATAGTGCATAAAATGGTCCAAGACCGAACGATGCAAATATAACCGATTTCCAGTTGAAATGCAGCGCACGAGTGAGAAAACCAGCCCAGATGAGTCCGAAAAACCCTATAAATATCAGACTCATCACACCACCAGACTTAAACATTTGCTCGTCCCGAGAAAATCATCTCTCTGTGGACTCGAAAATAGCTAGCTGGCTTAGAAATTTCAAAAATAAGGTAAAGTGAGAAATCGAATACTCATGGGTACAGAAAATATAATAGATAAACTTTTTAATTATGCTACGAAGTTTATAAACTTCGACAAGTGTAAATAAGTATTGTAGCTACTCAAAAATAGAATTCTGGAGAATCGTTCAGTCATGCGTAGGAAGAAAGTAGGCAGGCCCCTAAGTTGAGCATCACCAAAGACCGGGGCTCGGGAACACCTCCAAAGGAATCCACCAATGTCGGGGATCATAGGTTTGCCCGTTCACACTCTCTCTACAGCACTAGTTTGACTCAAGCACGAATCTGCAGGAATTTAGGAAGATAATGGGGCTTAGGTATACATAGGTAAGAATGCAAAAGGTAAACAATGGCTACGCACAACCCAAATGAGCTCATGCAAAGAATCCTCGAGCCAAGCAATACATATAAGTGCTCCACACTACCAGACTTGGACTTGACATACAGGTGCGTGCACCGACTACCGGCATAAAATCTCAAATGGAATTTTCATTTAAACCTTTATTTCTTTCATATCAAACCACTTTCTTTTTCTCTTTATCTTTTCTTTTTTTTAAAATTTTTTTTATATCACATTTAGCCACAATATCATGAAATTTGCACCTCGCAAACACAAAATAGCCCCTCAACAACATCACCAAATGCACGAAGAGATATACTAATAGCTCGAGCTAGGGGAGTGCTACTGGGATAGGCTTTTAGGCTTTGGTGATCACGGAGTGGGGATGAATCAATAGGAGGGGTAGGCTCAAAATAGGGTAATAAGGATTTCATTAGGAATGGGTAAAAGGCTCAACCGGGCCAAAATGATGGCCTACATCACACTCACGCTCGACTAACCAAGCACCAAAGCTTCGAGAGTAGCTTGGGGCAAGTTTTTAGCCACCGAGAAAGATGATCATTCCTCCCGACTCAAGCAATATGAGGCTAGTTGCGGCTACACACATTCCTACACTACAGTTCGATTGCTCCAGATTCCACAATTTTGAGTCGTTCAAACTTTATTTACAAATGTAGAAAAACATAAACCTATGAGCATAAAGAAAAATTAAATCTATAATATTTCTATACGTAATGAGTCCTCGATTAGGAGCACTGCACGAGTTTCACACTACCCTATCCTAAAATCCTAAGCTAGCACCACTATCTTAAAGGTAACAGAAATGAAATAAATTAAACCCGGGCCGAGCGCGTGCTTAAGTGCGCGCTCATGAGGTGTAGGTGCACAATGCTGTAATGATCAAACTGAAAATGAAAATACTCTTGTGGTATGCAAGTGCATGTTCAAGGGTGACTCGCGAAACTTTCCCCCACCAGTCTTATACTAAACAATATATCCATGATTTGCAATAAAAACAAAAAAATGAAAGTTGAGGGAAGAAGTTACCCCATGCTCAGCAAATGAGCATACCAGAAAATTAGCGTTAAACTTTATCAATAAGTCCACGGCCTAAACAAATTCCACCTGCAAAATAGAATATCTCCAACCACAAAAAGCTGTACAAAATTAAGCACAACAACTAAATTGCAGCAAATTTAAAGCAAGCAGCAGCATTGGGTCATCTCCTATAAGCCCTTTTCTTTACCGTCCTTAAGGTGAACCAAATAGCTGTATTAACAGTTATATAGATATTATTTTAAAGCAAAGGTTCAGAGCACATGAAAAAGAGTCCAAAGGTACACACAGCATGAAGATAAATAAAACAATAAACAGAAAGAAAGGGGGGCCCCAAAGATCCTTCACTCTTCAGCTGAACGCTGACTTGTGATAGATCCCCCAGTCACGTGAGATCAGGGCGAGGTGAAGGCTTTAGGGTCCATGGAAGACGAGTCTCCCATACCCATAGCCTCGTCCTTCACGCGTCGGAGGGCAAAATCAGAAGATTTACGTATAAGAAGTTCTTTTATTTTCAGATTAACAGAAGGGGATCGCCAGGGTGGAATATCCACCCCAACTAAATCAGCAACAGGACTATCTTTCGCATCAGGGGGCATCCTTTCCTCACGTACGACGGGTGATAGATCATCCCAAGTAACCTGTTTAATAGTTTTACAGCATTCATTACACTAAATCACAGTTTTTAAAGTTGTTTCCTGCACGCTCCCATTAGTCGTGCACAACCCTCGTTTGTTTTATACGGTAACCTGTTTGACGTCAAATAATTCCTCTTTTGCTTCTCCATCTGCAATCTTCAGCACGTCTTTTACTTGCACAACCCGGTCTTGCTTATTCAGCACAACATCTGTCTCATCAACTTCAGATAAATCATCAGATAATAAAACATTTAATTCCAACAGTTTTTTAGATTCATTCGGGATTAAAGTGGGAAGTGAAGGCGATAGCAACAAATCAGCCTTGGAAGCCAAGGTGATGTCGCATGCATTAAAGCACAACGTCGCTTCACTGGCTTTCAGGAATGGAACCCCAAGAATATGCTTTGAATCATTTTCTATGGGTCCCAACACCTGGAAGTCGATAACAACCATAGCCCCGTTAAGCTTCACTTCCACCTCTTTAATCACCCCATTAGTTTTAACCACCAACCCATCAGCTCGAACAAGCAATTTCTGGATATTAGTTTCGACATTTAAATTAAGATTCTCAACATCTTGCAGAGCAAGAATGTTGCATGACGAACCTGAATCGCAAAGAGCTACCGTCTCAATTTCATTTATCACACACTTGATAGCCACTTCATTAATACTGCACTCCTCTGCCTCCCCAACACTCTTCCCTTGCTCACGGGGATTCTTTTACATGTCGCTTGGGAGCGTGCCGCGAGTATGCTCAGAGAACATATGGGCAAGTTGACCAAGCTGTGTCTATAAGTTCCTCATAGAAGCAGTTTGAGTGGCCATATTAGATTGGGCCATCTCAACAAAATTTTCCATCATTTCTTCAAGAGAACTCCTATGTTCCCCTTGCACGCTTTGGTTATAACCCGGCTGTGGCGGTCGCAGTTGGCTATTGGAGGCTTGAGCATCAAATTGATGCTGGCCTCCCTGCCATCTTTGTCCCGGGGAATTTTGGTTCCACAAGAAATTCGGATGATTTCTCGCGTTCGCATTATAAGCATTATTATAGGGCGCAATGCGGTTTTGACTGTTTATAAAATTAGAACTTTCATCAAAGGTTATACCTACCGGTTCTGCAAATGACTCTTCAGCTGGGCATTCAAAAGCATTGTGGCCAGGATTTCCACATCCCTGGCATGATATGCCCCCAACTGGAGCTGGAGGAGTAGTCGATCTGGTCAGCATCCTTCTTCCATCCATCATAGGGTGGCTTGCTTCGGCTTGTTGCATCACCGCATTAACATCAATCAAATTTTTCTCCCCCCTAGGGGCATTTCTTCCCGCAGTCCAGTATGTGTTATGGGAGGCCGTGTCTCGAAGAAGCCGCAAAGCCTCTTCAGGAGAAAGGTTCATAATTGTGTCGGCGGCGGCTGCGTCAATCATAGCTCGGTAGTTCGGCTCGACACCAAAATAGAATATTTCTACAAGATTCCATGGCTCGCAGTTGTGTTGGGGACAATGGCGCTGCAGGTCAGTGAAATGCTCCCATACCTCAGACAATGTCTCTTGGTCCAGCTGCCGGAACATAGCAATTTCCCTTCGGGCATTCACAATTTTGTCCACTGGGTGGAACTTTGCAAAAAACTTAGAAGACAGATCCTCCCATGTTGCAGCGGTCCCAGGGGCAATTGTGTGAAGCTAGGTCTTACCCCTGTCCCTCAGCAAAAATGGGAATAGCTTCAGCTTAACTACCTCATCAGAAATTCCATCATATCGGAAGGTGCCGCAAATTTTTGAGAACTCTGCCAGATGGAGCTGCAGGTCCTCACTCAGTAAACCAGAATACTGCGTATTATTTCTGATCAAGTTTAGAATCGCAGGTTTTATCTCAAAATGGTTGTTGGCAATGGCTGGTCCGAAGACTGGATAAACACTTCCCGCAGTCGGGGTAGTGAAATCGCGCATCGTACTAACGTGAGGTTGGACCACCTCCTGATCCTCAACAACTCTATCACCATGGCCATTTCCTATTTGGCCCAAGTCTTCCATTCTACCTTCAGCAGTAGAAGCGCGCACGTGAGCTCTCCTCACTCGTGGGTCTCAAGATCAGCTCCCAAATTTTCACCCCGATTACCAGGGTTAGGATCTGTCATATAACAAGAGAAATCTATCAAATCGTCAAACACTTGCAAAGTTTTCAACAAGAAAAATACACACAATGTTTGCACTCCACGACAACGGCGCCAAAAACTTGATGCACTATAGGCAAGTGTACTGATCGCTGTCAAGTAATAAAAGTGAGGACTTTAATCCCCGTATATCGATCTCTCGAGGAGTGCAAGTAGGGAGTGTGATTTCGCTATATGAAAAAGAGATTGCAAGCGAGAAAGTAACCAATGGGGGTTTTTGAATGGGATTCCTAAGTTAACCACAAAAAGAAATCTAATGCGGGTCGCCGTCACCGCGTCGCTTGGGTGGAGTACTACGGAGAGTAGTATGGACGATGGACGAACAACAAGGGTCGCAATCACCTCTTCACAGCACACGGTTTTAGTAATCGCTAGAACGACACAATCACAACAAACACAAGAAAAACTGAAACTTAACAACACAAGCAATGATTAAGACATATCAACATAAAGACATGTTGAATCCTTAAGCAAAACATTGTTCTCCAACAACAATCTCCCTGACATGAGTTCAGAATAATGCAACCACAAGAAGAGGTGGAGAAATACAACCAAGCGCACGAAGGCTTTCCGAGATTCACAGCCGGGTTCAAGGGTTGTCGGGCCTTGTCTGAGCTCAATATTCAGATGACGTCCGGGAATCAAGAAGGGATGTCACTTCCTTCGAATATCCTGTCTTCTTCGCGAATGATCGCTTGGCTAGTTCTGATCGAAGAACTCCGCAAGTGTAGGATCAAAGAGCTTGGATGGTAGCTTGGAGTTCGGAGAAGATGAAGGTGGCCATAGATGCAACTATTGCAAGCTTTTTGAGGAGAAACGGTGGCCGGATCAACTCTCCAAGGAGGAGAGGGAAAATGGCGGCTGGAGGAGAGTTTTCCCGCTCACAGGAGCGTAAATAGCATTGGAAGTAGAGCTTGATCCTTGGAAATAGGAAATCTGCAACTTAAATAGAAAAGTCAGAAAAAATGGTCACGCACGGTTTGGCGCACAGCCATGCGCAAACCGTCCGATAATAACTTTCAGGATAGAAATGAGGAAGGAGAAGCATTGACCCGTGCGCTTTCCTTCGCGCACCAGCGATTCCACCCGTACGTGAAGGACATTGCACAGGTAGCGACAGAGTGCTGGAAAATAGAAACATACAAGAAAATCGTGCATTTTACTCGCGCACGGGCGCAGCCGCACTTGTGTGAACAACTCATATGATTAGCCACAGAACGAAAAAAACTGGGAAGCTATAGGAAATCCGTGTGTTTCCTTCGTGCACGGTTTCGAAGAAACCATGCGTCAACCGTGCGAGAGGAAATTCGTTGAGCTCAGCTCCATGTTCGTCCAGCTGAATATAACGCACGATTTCATGCAAACTGTGCATGAAAGAAACACACGACCGTGCGTTTTCCTTGAGACAGAATTCCTGTCTTGGGGGAAAACGCACCACCTACGCAAATAAACCAAAAATGGACCACAGCTCCCAGCACCAATAAAACAAACAAACAAATAGAACCATGGGGAGCACCATGTGCTGACCCCCAATAATAGAATGTGCAATTGCATACCCATGGGCCAAAATAGTGCACAGAATGGTCCAAGACCAAACAATGCAAATATAACTGATTTTTGGTTGAAATGCAGTGCACGAGTGAGAAAACCATCCCAGATGAGTCCGAAAAACCCTATAAATATCTAACTCATCACTGTGTGGAGCTGGACGAAGCGTCGAGCGGAGCTCGACGAAGCGTCGAGCGGAGCTCGGCGAAACGTCGAGCGGTAAGGGTTTTGGGTTCGACGAACTTCGAGCATAATTCGTCGAACGGGCTTTGCGTTCGATGAATTTCGAACTTCTTCGTCGAGCTGGTTTTTCCTTTGCGTTCGACGATGTTTGACCTGATTTCATTGACCGAGCATTGTGTTTGATGAATTTCGAATTGAGTTCGACGAACGGGATTTTTCTTCCTCCTTGATTTCGAGTAGTCCATCTGGTCCTGAGTTATGCTTCTCTGGTACTCGAGAACTATTCTTCATTCCCGAGAAATGTTGTTCTAGTTTCCGAGAGGTGTTGCCTGTACTCTAGATCTGCTTGGTTGTTCTCGATATGTGCCAAATGTTCTCGAGAAATCACCTTCCTTTCTCAAGAAATCATTCTCTGTACTCGAGAAACCTGCTCCCACTCGAGTTATCTATCCCCCCACTTCTTTCTTTTCAAGAGCCTGGTTCAGCAGATCCCGGTTTGTTTTTCTTAAGTACTGATTATCCTAATATTACCCTTACTATATATATACCTACTTCTTCTCCCTCTTTCATTTAGACAAAATTTCCTGTTCATTTACCGAACCAGAGCAGCATGAGTGAGAGAGAGAAGGTTTTTCCACAATCCTTATGGTTTCCGTCGACGGTGCTCCGGTGCTCAAAATCTTCAACCGAATATAGATCCGGAAAGCTCTCATCGAGAGCTACACCATCGTGGTAAAATCTTCCCCATCCCTTGAGTTTTTCTCGCTAGGGTTTTCGGTCCTAACTACTATTTTTGGCCATTCTTGTTAGATTTCGACTTCCCTCGTCTTTTTTAGGCCCGAGCTACGCCATGGTGCGATTTGGAAGTTTTTCTCCTGTAAAATCAAGGCAAGTGATGGTTTCCTCCTTCTCTTCCCTTCTTTACCGGGATTTGCAGGAATTTCTAACTTATTGTTATCATGATTATTAATTAACTTGCTGATTTTAGTGATGTTTAGATCTCTTGTCTAATTCCATATATAATTTCCATGTTCTTGATTTTGTTACCTAACCCCATAAGTACTATATATTTTGATGATTCAGTTAATTCCACTCTTTTATCATTCCTTAACTTTCATGTAGAACGCGTTAGAGTTATTTTGGATGTAAATTCTTCCTAAAGTTTGATCAACCATGTCAAATCTATAATTGTCTAGTAGAATCCGATGTGCCATTGTCGTCTTGAGACTTATATCATGGTTTCCTTTGTGGCGACGCCATGGGGTGAGACATGCCGCCAGGCCAGAAAGGGTTGTGGTGGTCCTCTGAGCTCTAACCCAGGTTATTACGGGGTTTTCCTTCCGGGTTTCCTTTATTGCGGGTGTTATTAGTGGATGAAACCACCGTCGCAACGTTTATTCTCCCTATTAGTACTTTGTGGGGCTCTACCGACTTTTTGGGCATTTGCGGTGTATGGTGGAGTATCCAATCCCCCCACCATTAGACTGATAAATTGTCTTCAAGGTTGGCCACCCAGCCCGTTTTGGTTTTTTTGTGGAGTTGACCACAGGAGGCTAATAGGGGTTTGTTTCTCTTCCTGATGATTTAATCTTGGCCTTTTACCCATATAGTCCTATGCATTTGGGATACTTTTGTTGTACGTGATGCTTCATGTAAGTGTTCCCTTTTGGCTTTTGTACCTTTGTGTTGTACTTTATTTTAGTATTTTTTTCCTTTGGTCTTAGGTTGGTACCCCTAGACTTTGTTTACCTTCGGCTTACTTTCTGTCATCACTTGTACATTCTTGCTGAG
Source organism: Platanthera guangdongensis (assembly GCA_039583875.1). NCBI lineage: Eukaryota > Viridiplantae > Streptophyta > Magnoliopsida > Asparagales > Orchidaceae > Platanthera > Platanthera guangdongensis. Next base: position 119,656,946 of record CM077164.1, read on the forward strand.
GTGTTCTGTCTTTAGAATGCCTTAGGTTCAGAGCTGTAGCTGATTTCGGTGCTGGTTTTGGAGTCCATGGGCAGCAGAGTTGGCTGTGGTTTTGCCTCACCATAGCGAGGTAGACTGTTGTTTTAGTTGTTTTACTAGTTCAGACATACTTTACTTTATGTGGGTTCGTGACAGTTTGTTGACACCGACAGGATTGTTATTTTTGGACACTTACTAGCTGCTTTGTTCTCTTTTTGTGTATTTGGATTACTTGCTTTCAGGGATGTTTTATGTTAGGATTTCATGGTAGTTATTTTTCAAGTATAAAAACTACTATTATTACCTCATGCATTGCACGATTTAAAAGGTTAAATCACTATGTTTTATGACCATAAAAATCTACTTTTATTGCTATTATAAACTTAGAACTTCCATACCTTGAGGTGTTCTCTGGGAACCTCTAACTCATGTAGGATATCTAATTTTGTAAAAGAAGTAATTTCTGCAGCATATAACTACTTTCCTCGTGGACTAGATGAGCCACTAAGCCGAGGGATGCAGATAAATACCACACTTAAACTGATTTTTGCCTCTCAATAACTTAAAGAATATTTCTTCATGGTTAAGTATGAGTTTTGATGTAGTGACTGCAGTTATCCCCTGCTGACGTGGCATCATGACACGCATTTTTCCCTAATTCTGATATACCTTTATTAGCGATGAAAAATGCGGGTCGTGACAGTTGGTATCAGAGGGAGGTTTGTTTGACAAGTTGGTCGAACCAACCAATCTCGTTTTGTTTGTTTCCCTTCATTCATTGCATACACACACCGATTTGTCATCACAACATCTTAACCGAAGCATAGTCACTACACTCATAGCACGATAAAAAGTATACAGGGCATATTATGTACTATGGGATGCATAATATGTGTTTGTATATGGATCCACAATAGGAGGCAACATGTGACAGTTATGTAGTATGGGAAGCATAACCATCATCGCATGGGTGCCCATTAGCACATTTTATTTTTTTGTTGCATGCGATGTTATGTAGTATGGGATGCCTAACATTTCATGTGTACGCCTTTCATGCATGCATTAAGTCCTTTTTAGAATGTATAACACTGCGTACATAGCATATCATCGCATAAGCACGCGTGCTAAGTTAAGGTTTACATGATGACACATGTACACACATGATTTTAAAGAAGAATAAAGAATTCATGCATTCATATCATAGGCACATGAGTAAATAAGATGAGACGATATCATCCTAAGTAGGACATAACATCATTATAAAATCCCAGAGCAAGTTGCAGCATAAGCAAGTGTCTTAAGTATGGTTTGAACTAGTTGTGTGGCCTAGTTGTGGACTAGGATTATTTCTGACAAGTCATTCGTTGCCTTTTCTAGAAATGTCGCTAAAGCATCCTGAGACGAGGTCGACTCCCTAGTCAGAGTGTGAGTCGTCAGGTGTGTAGAGTGATGCGTTGATCGAGAGTGTGCATTAGAGAAATGAGGCTATGTCGAGCCAGTTAGTTGCGATGTAGTCGCAGATTCAGTCCTTGTTGTCTGCCGCTCCCGCGCAGCAACCCTTAGCGCAAGAGTCTGCCGTGGGTCATGTCATACCTGCTGATCCTGCTCCTCTAGTGCCCCCAGTGATGCTACAACCAGAGATGAACTGTATATCACATTTCCAATGATTGAGACCTCCCACTTGCAACGAGAGTGCCGACTTTATGGTTTTGGATGATTGGATCATCACTCTCGATGATATGTTCATGTATTCGGGGATTGCTGAATCCCAGAAGGTAATTATTGCGGCCTACTAGCTAAAAGGCCTGGCAAAGACTTGGTGGATTCGGGAAAAGGAAAGTTTGAAGGAAGGATGCTCTTGGGAGTCCTTCAAGAAGATGCTGCTTAAGAAGTTTTTACCCTCAGTCGAGCAGGACCGTCTGATGAATAATTTTCTGCATTTTATGCAGAGACAGCTCACGATGAGCGTATATGAGATTGAGTTTACTAAGTTGAGCAGATTTGCTACTAACATGGTAACTTCGGAGGCAGGAAGAGTGAAGCTCTTTCTCGGAGGATTAAGAAGCGATGTCCAATAATTGACATGCGCTTATAGAGCCGAAAGTTATTCTGAGGCAGTGGAAGCTGCTCTAAAGGTTGAGGCAATTGAGAATGCCAAGAGTCGAGGTGCTGTGGCAAGAAAAGAGAAGAGGAAAGGTGATGAAGATGGAAGCTCCAGTGCATCTGGCCCTTCTTCGAAGATGAAAAGTGAAGATATATATAGCTTCTATGGTCGATCTGCCCACCCATATGAAAGGTGTTTTAAAAGGATTGCTACCTTGAAGTAACAGCAAGTTCTCTCCATCCAAGGTGCACCCAAAGGAGACCTAGTATGCTCATTCTGTTCAAGGAAGGGACATGACGTGAGTCGCTGCTGGATAAAGGATAATACTTGCTTCCAGTGCGGGCAGAAGGAGCACCTGAAGACTTCATGCACCCAGGCTCAGATTCCATTATAGTCTGCCACGCTTCGGGCTCTGCCGCCGCCACCCGACCAGGACAGAGGAAAAGGAAAGCTGAATGTGGTGACCGAGAGGAATCTCAGACCTCTACGCAAGTGATATTAGGTTAGACCCTACTCTGATTTTTTATCCTCTTTTGTTTCCCTAGTTTTCGTTCGTTTAGTTATGTATGATATGGTTTTATGGAAGTTTGAGGTGCGGAATATCTGAGCATGCGTTCTTTTCGATTCGGGTGCCACCTATTCTTTTGTGGTGCGGTGTTTCGTAGATAAGCATTATTTGAACGTCGATCAATTAGGAGACACCTTCAACGTCATGCTTCCCTCCGGTGAATCAGTCATATCTAATCAAGGAGTTTTGAGATGCCTTATTTATCTGGACGATTTCCTAGCCTTTGCGGATCTGATGGTTTTGGATCTGGCGGACATTGATATGATTTTGGGCATGGACTGACTGTCCAAGTATGATGCGGTCATCCAGTGAAAGGCAAAGTGACTGGATTTCAGGATGGACAATGGCCAACCTATGAGAGTCTATGGTTTTCAGGACAAGGTTTCCCCTATTATTTCTGCGGTATGTGCTTATCGTGCTATAGAGTCTGGTTCTGAGGCATTTTTGGTTTCTATTTCTGCTTTGGAAACTGCTTTTGTTACACCACATCTTGAGGATGTCTCGGTGGTGCGAGAGTTTCCAGATGTTTTTCCTGATTGTCTTCCAGGACTTCCTCAGGTGAGGGACATAGAGTTTGTGATAGACCTCGAGCCTGGTACGCGTCCTATTGCCAAAGCACCGTACCACATGGCTCCTCGTGAGTTGGATGAGTTGCGTACCCAGCTTGATGAATTGCTGCAGTATGGTTTTATTAGACTAAGTTCTTCTCCATGGGGTGCTCCTGTATTATTTGTAAAGAAAAACATATTGATCGATGAGGCTTTGCATCGATTATAGAGAATTGAATAAGGTGACCATTAAGAATAGATATCCCTTGCCGATGATTGATGATCTGTTCGATCAGTTGCGTGGTCGATCAGTATTTTCAAAGATCGATCTTCGTTCAGGCTATCACCAGTTGAGAATTCGTGAGGCAAATATTCCACGAACCGCATTTTGTTCGCGACATGGACATTTTGAGTTTTTGGTGGTGTCCTTTGGTTTCACTAATGCCCCCTCTGCATTTATGGATTTAATGAATAGAGTGTTCAAGGATTTCTTGGATTGTTTCTTGATCGTGTTCATAAATGACGTTCTTGTGTATTCATGCAGTGTTGAGGAGTATACTCAACATTTGCGATTGATTTTGTTGACCCTGAGGGAGTATAAGCTTTATGCGAAGTTGAGTAAGTCTGAGTTATGGCTATCTCAGGTGTCCTTTCTGGGTCATGTTGTATGCAAGGACGGTATTTTCGTAGACCCTACTAAGATTTCTATTGTGATGGAATGGGAGAGACCGTCACGCCCCAAAATTCAAAAGAGGGATGGACAACGTTCAAAGCCAAGTTTGGGTCTTGGCAAGGGTCACATGGCCTAGGACACGGGCATGTCCATGGCCATGTGGTGCTCGGGTTCGACGAAGAACTCGGGTGGTCGACAAACTGAGATGGACAAAGTGTCGATACAGTTAACACAGCCTTGTACACGGGCATGTCCATGGCCGTGTCGTGTTTGGGTTCGACAATTTTTGCATTATCGACGAAAATGTGCACGACGATCGTCGAGAGGATGAACACGGCCTGAGATATGGGCGTGTCCCAGGCCGTGTCCTGATTGGATTGTTAGCCGGGCCGTGTGAGGGGATAAACACGGCCAGGAGCCCAGACGTGTTCGTGTATGACACGAGCATGTCAAATGTTACACGGGCGCGTTGCATACCCATGTTCTCCTCGGGTTGTTTTTGGTCCTGTGTCGATGGAGGAACGCTCCCAGGCACACGGGTGTGTATTGAGTGACACGGGCATGTCAACATTTACACGGGCATGTTCAGAGCCCGTGTCCTGTTCTGGGTGCGACGGTTTCGGCATCGATTGAGGCACGCGGCCTTGGACACGAGCGTGTCTCAAGCCGTGTTCGGCCCAGGAATTTTGGTTTTAAGTGCGAATCGTGTCCGTTCGTTTCCTTCTTTTAGGATCTGATGTTTAAGGGCTGTCATGGTTGAGTTATGTCAGGTAATAGGGTTTGAAACCCTCATTCTTCTTCAAGTTTCTCTTTCTAAGGTTTTAGAGAGAAGGGAGAGAAAGGAAGAAGGTGAAGGAGAGATCCTGCTGTCGAAGAAGCTTCAGATCCCCAACTCGTGAGCCGAGTCCAGATCCGCAGAGGCAAATCCGTTGCGGTAGTTTTCATCCGACTAAGTTCCCATGGCTAGGAAGACAGGTCGTAAGGTAACGACACTTCTCCTCTTGGTTTCTAGGATGCGTGCTTAGCATCTTTTCTTTCAAGCTTTCGGACACCAAATCTCTCAAATGAGAGGGTTATGGGTCGCCAAGGTTTAAAGGAACCTCCGGGTCGATTGAGTCTGTCCCCGGCATTGTTTTGCATTATAGATCCTCTCCGTTAGTGGATTAGGCATTGTGGGTGAAGCCGTAGTCACGACCGTTAGTCCGAATCGATGATGTTGTACAGCGAGCCTTAAGGATTTTTTAGAAATCCGTTGCGGCAAGATGTCGTTTGTGATGTATGTGATTTCCCCCATTTCTCGAGTGAGTACGTGTAGCCGGAACCGGTCAAGATTAGCTCCGCATTGGCGGTAGATGTTTTCCTTGGTGGACAAGGTTAGCTCCACATTGGCGGTAGATGGTTTCCTTGGTGCACGGGGATGTTGTAGTACAAATGATGAATTAGGGTGGGGATGTAAATTGATTGTGATGTGCTAAGGCACGACTTTGTCTCCGTGGTCGGTTGGCTATCCCGTGACGTGCAAGTCATGTGGGGAGAGTGTCCCGGTGAGATTAGTCCACTTCTGTGAGACTGACGAGAACGCCAAGCATGGGACAAGCCCGGGCAATTAGGCCATGAGCAGGTGGGGTCCTGCAAGGGTTCTTATAATCGGTTAGTGTGTGAAACAGAATCCTGACACAAGAATTCAGAGCTTGCAGGCAAGCCCGGGTCTAAGACCATGAGCGGGTAGGGCATTAGCAAGAGTTCCGTGTGGCGGCTTGTATGCCGTTAGGGGAATTACATTTCCCCTTTTTGTTTGTGGCTTAACTCCAATGGGGAAAGTGGAAGTACCCAGATGTTATGATGATGCGCTAGATGCATGCGCAATAGGGTGCCTTGGGTGAATCCCGGGTTTTGCATACATGCTGCATAGTAGGCCCATTTTTATTATATGCTCAACATAGAAGACATGTTTGTTGTTTGAAACATCCAAACCTGTTCTCTTAGCTCAGAAATTTCAAAAAAAAGTAAGACGAGAAATCAAATACATCATGGGCATAGAAGACATAATAGAAAAACTTTTTAAATATACAACGTAGTTTAAACTATTCGACAGACGTAAATAAATATTGTATTTGCTCAAAATTAGAATTCTGGAGAATCTTGCGATCATGTGTAGGAAGAAAGTAGGCAGGCCACTAAGGTGAGCATTGCCAATGTCGGGGACCATACGCTTGCACGTTCACACTCTCTCCATGGCGCGTGTTAGACTCAAGCGTGAATCAGTAGGACTTGTAGGAGAGAATGGGGCTTAGGCTAAGGTTTGGTAGTCAATGATAAACATGAAGGCTACACGCAACCAAAGCGAGCGAACAAAAACCTAAACCAGTACAGCCACTTAGAAATGTACGTGTAACACAACCCCAGACTTAGCTTGAAAACCGGGCATGTACACGGCCTAACCCGACCAAAATCAATAAATAGGATGGGGATATAATTCTCATAGCAATTCTTTTAGATTTTTCTCTCGCGCTTTTCTTCTTTTTTCTTTTCTTCGTTTGCAATCCCCAAACTTAGCAAGCAAAAAAGTTTACGAATTCATCACCACATTACACGATTTAAACATATCACAACATCATCAAAATAATAAATTCAAACAAGCTCAAGCATTTCATTGCGATGGTGGGTTTAGCTTCAGGCCTTGGTGAATGTGAGTGGAGCTGAATCAAAGAAGGGGTAGGCATAAATTTAGCATGCAACGGTTAACGGGTAGGAAATGCTAAACAAGGCTCAAACTAGACAAAATGATGGCCTACGTCATGCTCACTCTTGACTAACCGGGCACCAATGCTTCAAGAGTAGCTTAGGGCAAGTTCTTAGCCACCGAGAAAGATGATCCTTCCTCCTGACTAGAGAAATACGAGTCTAGTGGCGGCTACACACATTCCTACATTATCGTTCGGTTACTACAGTTTCATATTTTTGAGTAGTACAAACAATATTTATATCTGCGGAAAAATATAAATCTACGAGCATAAAGAAAAATTAAATCTATACTAGTTCTACACAAACCATGAGTACTCGATTAGGAGCACTACATGAGTTTCGAACTACTCTATCATGAAATCCGAAGCCAGCACCACTATTTAAAAGTTTGCACAAAAAACAGTACATTTGACTCGAGCTGCGCGCATGGATAAGAGCGCACTTGTGTGGGTGATTCAGTGTGTGTGACAGAGATCATGAAATAACTAAACAAGAGACTGGTATGCAATAAAATGTGTTGTGTAGTGACCACATGCATGTTCTCCCCCCTAGACTTAAATTCGACAACTAGTAAAAATAAGCATTCCAAATGTGAAAAAGAGCTAGGGTAAGAAGTACCTATGCTCAAAATTGAGCATACCAGTCATGTGACGAGATGTCCAAGTGCGGCCAAGTTGCCACACCTCAAACATTCCTGCACCTGCGATTTAAATATGCATGCAAAACAAAATATGGACATATATATATATATATAAAGAACTCAAAACACAATACAGGACCAAATGGTCCAACTTGGGTTGTCTCCCAAAAGCACTTTTGTTTACCGTCCTTAAGGTGGACCAAATACCTGTATTAGAAGTTATAATAAAGAGTTCTTTGCAGTTGAAAAAGGAAGAAATAAAAACAGAGCAAACCAGTATTCCATATGCAGCGAGAAAACAGAAAGAGGAGGGTAAGTGGAATGATGGTGTTGCAATCAGCTATAAGCAGATTTGTGGTAAGTCTCTCCGATGGGGTACGAGGGGACATCAGATTTTCTTTTTGCATTGGGGGTAGGGGTTTTCCCTTTACTTCGATTGCACTCTTTCTCGTGTCGGAAGGCAGCGTAGCGCTCGTCGTGTAAACGCCTTGCCTCTTTCAGTTTCTCCACCGTGGGAGACTTCCAATGGATGTAGTCTGTGGGTTTTCCTGTTTTCGTGGCTTGTGGCGTCCTGTCTGGCACCGTGATGGCGACTGGATCTGCCCAAGCTACAGATCGCTTAATAGAGTTATCAGTAGTGTTATACAAATATGTGTCTAGGGATTTCTCCCGAATAAAACTCGGTTCGCCATGCTCAAAAACATAGTTGGCTGGAAGTAGAAAGGCAGTCGCGGCTTTGGCGCACTCGATCTCTTCTTTGACCAATAGCTCTTGATTCTCATCTATCTCCTGGGAGAGTCCTTTCTTTGTTTTCTCTTCCAGATGTGCTTCGGCCAATGTTGGGAGTCCTGAATCTATCTTGGTATCTGTGACACTCAGAAAATTGTTATTTTGGATGGGAGAGGAATGTATGGATGTGTTATCGAGGGCGGAATCTTCGGTCGGCCAAGTGATGCATCCTTTGGAAAATTCAAGGCATGCGACACTGGCCGTCAGGAATGGGACTCCTAATATAGGAATAGAGTTATTTTCCCTTGGTCCAAAAACCTGGAAGTCAGTGGTTATACGTTTTTCGTTGACCTCGATTTCGACTTCCCGAACACCTCCCTCGGTGTCAACCATATTACCATTCACTAACATAAGCGACTTCTGATTTTCAATGTCGACTTATAGGTGCATCTTCGCAACATCTTGCAAAGTAAGGATGTTGCTGGATGCCCCGGAGTCGCATAATGCTGGGGTTTCAACGTTGTTTATTTTACAATTGATGATGAGTTTGTTGTGGTTACCCAAATTTTCCTCCCAAAGGCTTTTACCTTGTTTATGGGGGTTCTTTTCGGTGTTACTAGGTAAGGTGCCTTGGGTGCACTCGGAAACCACTTGGGCCAATTGTCCCAATTATGCCTCCAGTTTGCGCATCGAGGCGGCTTGATTTGTCATGTTGGTTTGGGAAATTTCAACGAATTTCTCGAACATCTCTTCCAAAGAACCTTTTTTAACGACAGGGGGCCCTTGGGAATAATTCGGTTGAGGCGGCCGCGGTTGGCTTCCGGAGGCATACGCATCATTTTGATGCTGCCCCAGTTGCCATCTTTGGCCAAATGCGTTTGGATTCCAAGAAAAGTTGTGGTGGTTTCTCACCCCCGGGTTGTATGTGTTCCCGTAAGGCACTCCCCTGTTTTGATTGGCTACAAAATTAATTGACTCATTCAGAAGAGAATATTCGCCGGGTACCTCAACTCCTAAGCATTCGAAGCTGTGGTGGTCGGTGCTTCTGCACCCGTGGCATGAGATTGCCATCACTGGGGTGGCGGCGGCGGGCTTGGGGATATCCACGGCAAATACTCCACTTGTGCTTCGTGGGATGTTTCTTCCAGCGGTCCAGTAAGCGCTGTGGGTGGCGGTGTCTTGTAAGATTCTCAGAGCATCATCTGGAGCAAGGTTCATGATTGTTCCTCCGGAGGCGGCATCGATCATGGCTCGGTGGTGGGGATTAATAGCGAAGTAGAAACTTTCGACGAGGTTCCACGTTTGGAATCCATGATTAGGGCACTTCCTCAGCAGCTCGTTGAAACGCTCCCAAACTTCGATTAAACTTTCTTGATCGGCTTGCCGGAAGTTGGCTATTGCACGCCTCATGCTCACGATCTGATCTACCGGATGCAACTTAGCTAGGAATTTTGTGGTCAAAGCCTCCCAGGTGGTGGCTGTTCTAGGTGGGAGGGAGTGAAGCCATGTCTTGGCTTTGCCCCTTAATGAAAAAGGGAAGAGGCAGATCTTGACAGTTTCGTCTGGGATTCCAGCGTAGCGGAACGTAGCGCAAATTTTGGAGAATTCTGCAAGGTGAAGATGGGCGTCTTCAGTGGCCATTCCGGAGAACTGAGCATTGCTCCGAATGATATTCAAGATAGCTGGTTTAATCTCGAACTATCGGTTGGTGATAGCAGGTCTGAAACCGGGGTATATGCTCTCGACAGTAGGTGTAGTATAATCCCTCATGGTGCGGACCTAGGGAGAGTTCACATCATTTTCGTCACCATTTCTATCGCCATGAGATATCCCTCCAACTCGGTTGCCTGCATCAATATTCAGCTGGTCTCCCATTGGGGCAAAAGTGATGTCTGCGGCGCATCTTCGCGCTAGGATAGTACGTTCCATCTCTGGGTCATATGCGACAAGATCTCTTGTGGCTCGACCCTGCATTCACTGCGGCAAACACTAGACAAGGAAAAGCAGTGAAAAACACTAACTCTTATAACAATATTTTCAGTCATCCTAAGTCTCTTTATAGTGTACTTTGAGTTCTCGGTGATGTCGTTTGAGCTGACGAATGCAACATCCGTATTCATAGATTTGATGAATCGAGTATTTCGGAAATACTTGGACTCTTTGGTAGTTATCTATATTGATGACATTCTGGTGTACTCCAAATCGAAAATGGAGTATGAGACTCACTTGTGAGTAGTCTTGCATGTGTTGAGAGAGAACCAGCTTTATGCAAAGTTCTCAAAGTGCGAGTTCTGGCTAGATAAGGTGGCATTTTTGGGCCATGTGATTAGGGGGGATGAGGTGGAGGTAGATCCAACAAAAGTGGAAGCCATCAGAGATTGGCCTATCATGAGAACCGTGGTGGAAGTCTGAAGTTTTCTTGCACTAGCCGGGTACTATAGAAGATTCGTAGAAAACGTTTTGTGGATAACTCTACCCCTCACATCACTAACTCGTAAGGATCAGAAGTTTGTGTAGCCTCAGGAGTGCAGTCAGGCATTTGAAACACTGAAGGAAAGGCTGATGACAGCTCCAATCCTAAGTCTACTGAAAGGGACTGAAGGATTTCAAATTTTCAGCGACGCATCGGGATGATATTTGGGTTGCGTTTTGGTGCAACATGGCAGTGTGATAGCCTATGGTTCTAGGCAGCTAAAGCCTCACAAGAGGAATTACCCCTTCCATGACTTAGAGTTGGCGGCGGTAATTTTCGCATTGAAATTATGACCGCAATATGTTTATGGTGCGAAGGTGGAGATCTTCACAGATCACAAAAGCCTGAAGTATCTCCTAGATCAGAAGGACTTGAATATGCGGCAGCGCAGGTGGGTCGAGTTCCTTGGAGACTATGAGGTGGTGATTCAGTATACGACAGTAAAAGCCAATGTGGTGTTAGATGCCTTGAGTATAAAATACTCGGGGCAAGGGAATTGGATCGAAGCTTATGATGAGCGGTTGGTGCTGGACTGGGAGTCCTTCGGCTTGGAGTTCATAGCAAGGGGCGAGTCTAGCGTGGCTCGGTTGAACTGGATTGAAATGCAGAACGATTTGTCTGATCGTATTCGGGAAGAAACTCGTTTGGATGTGGAGTTTCAGCCTTACGTGGTGGAAGCTTAAAAGGGCGAGAGCAGCGCCTGGGAGTTGATTAATGGGATCCTGAGGAAGGACAGAAGGATTTGTGTACCGTAGTTCGGCAAGCTCCGTGAGGAGTTGATGTTTAATGCTCACTTCACAAAGTACTCCTTTCACTCAGGCAGTACAAAGATGTACCTGGATATGAAGAAATCCTTTTGGTGGCCTGGACTAAAGCGGGACGTAACTTTGTATGTGAATCGATGCCAAACTTGTGCCTTAGTGAAGACCGAGTGTTAGAAGCCGGGCGGGTTCCTGAATCCTCTTCCAATCCCCGAGTGGAAATTCGATGACATCTCCATGGACTTTGTGCATGGGTTACCTAGATCGCAGCAGGGTAACAACACGATTTGGGTGATTATGGATCTCTTAACCAAGGTGGCTCACTTCATCCCAAATCGAAAGGAGGACAGCATGGAGAAGCTGGTAGAGTTGTATGTTCGCAACATTGTGCGATTACGAGAGATTCCTAAGAGTATAGTTAGTGATTGCGATGGATGTTTCATGTCCAAGGATTGGAGGTTGGTTCAGAAAAGTCTGGGCCCGACGCTAAAGTTCAGCATGGCTTTCCATCCTCAAACTGACGGGCAAACCAAAAGGACAAACCGTACTATGGAGGATATACTGAGGATGTGTATTCTGTACTTCAGCAAGAAGTGGGAGGATCACCTCTTCATGGTGGAGTTTGCCTATAACAATAGTTACCAAGCAAGTATCAAGATGGCGCCATACGAAGCTTTGTATGGGAGACGATGTCGAACACCGATGTGTTGGACAGAGGCGGGAGACACCAAACTTTTGGAAAAAAAGTGGTAGCTGATGCATGCGAGCTGGTGCGAACCATTCAAGGGCTCATGAAGGTGGCTCAAGATCGGCAAGAAAAATATTTTAATACTCGCCACAGGAAGCTGGAGTTCATGGTAGGTGACTAGGTCTATATAAAGATCAAGTCATTCAAATGTGTTTCACGCATATGTAGACTCAAGAAGTTGAGTCCAAGGTTTTTGGGGCCTTTCGAAGTTATAGAATGGGTGGGAGAAGCAGTGTACAGGTTGGCGTTGTCGGTAGAGCTGAGTGGATTACACGATGTCTTCCATGTGTCCATCTTGAGGAAAGCCTTAGTAGAGGCTAGTGTGGTGATCAAATCAGTATCAGTGCCGATAGAAGAGGAGTTGAGGAAGCGAGTTCGTCCAGTTGCTATAGAGGATTCATAAATTTGGCAATTGCGGAACAAAGAGGTCGAACTCGTAAAAGTCTAATGGGACAACTGCGGTCATGAGGAGCTCTCTTGGGGGCGAGAACAAACCATACTATAGGAGTATCCAGAGTTTTTCCATTCAGGTATCATTCACATTTTGTGTACATTTTACTTTCTGTAATTTCAGGATGAAATTCTTTTAAGGGGAGAGAGTTGTAACGCCCCAAAATTCGAAAGAGGGACGAACAACGTTCAGAGCCAAGTTTGGGTTTTGGCAAGGGTCACACGGCCTAGGACACAGGCGTGTCTATGGCCATGTGGTGCTCGGGTTCGACGAAGAACTCGGGTGGTCGACAAACTGAGCTCGACGAAGTGTCGAGACAGTGAACACGGCCTTGGACACGGGCGTGTCCATGGCCGTGTCATGTTCGGGTTCGACAATTTTCGCATGGTCGACGAAAATGTGCTCGATGATCGTCGAGAGGACGAACACGGCCTAAGACAAGGGCGTGTCCTAGGCTGTGTCCTGCTCTGGTTGTTAGTCAGGCCATGTGAGGGGAAAAACACAGCCTGGAGCCCAGGTGTGTTCGTGTATGACACGGGCGTGTCAAATGTGACCCGGGCGTGTTGCGTACCTGTGTTCTCCTCGGGTTGTGTTTGGTCTTGTATCGATGGAGGAACATGCCCAGACACACGGGCGTGTACTGAGTGACACGAGCGTGTCAACTTTGACACAGGCGTGTTCAGAGCCCGTGTCCTGTTCTGGGTGCGACAGTTTTGGCGCCGATTGAGGCACACGGTCTTGGACACGGGCGTGTCTCAAGCCGTGTTCGGCCTAAGAATTTTGGTTTTAAGTGCAGATCATGGTCGTTCGTTTCCTTCTTTTAAGATCTGATGGTTCAAGGCTGTCATGGCTGAGTTATGTTTGGGAATAGTGTTTAAAACCCTCATTCTTCTTCAAGTATCTCTTTCTAAGGGTTTAAAGAGAAGGGAGAGCAAGGAAGAAGGTGAAGGAGAGATCCGGCTGCTGGACAAGCTTCGGAGCCCCAAGTCGCGAGCCGAGTCCAGATCCGCGGAGGCAAATCCATTGCGATAGTTTTCATCTAGATAAGTTCCCATGGATAGTAAGATGGGTCGTATGGTAATGACACTTCTCCTCTTGGTTTCTAGGATGCGTGCTTAGCATCTTTTCTTTCAAGCTTTCAGGCACCAAATCTCTCAAATGAGAGGGGTATGGGTCGTTAAGGTTCAAGAGGAACCTCCGGGTCGATTGAGTCCGTCCCCGGCATGATTTTGCATTAGAGATCCGCTCCGTTAGTGGATTAGGCATTGTGGGTGAAGTCGTAGTCACGACCGTTAGTCCGACTCGGTGATGTTACATAGCGAGCCTTAAGGATTTTGTAGAAATCCGTTGCGGCAAGATGTCGTTTGTGATGTATGTGATTTCGCCCTTTGCTCGAGTGAGTACATGTAGCCGGAATCAGACAAGGTTAGCTCTGCATTGCCAGTAGATGTTTTCCTTGGTGGACAAGGTTACCTCCGCATTGGCGGTAGATGGTTTCCTTGGTGCGCGGGGACGTTGCAGTACAAATGATGTATTAGGGTGGGGATGTAAATGGATTGTGATGTGATAAGGTGCGGCTTTGTCTCCGTGGTCGGCTGGCTATCCCGTGACATTCAAGTCATGTGGGGAGAGTGTCCCGGCGAGATTAGTCCCATTCTATGAGACTGACGAGAACGTCAAGCATGGGGCAAGCCCGGGCAATGAGGCCATGAGCGAGTGGGGTCCTGCAAGGGTTCTTAGAATCGGTCAGTGTGTGAAACAGAATCCTAACGCGAGAAGTCAGAGTTGCATGCAAGCCCGGGTCTAAGACCATGAGCGGGTGGGGCCTTGGCAAGAGTTCCGTGTGGAGGCTTGTATGCCATTAGGGGAATTGCAGAGCCCCTTTTTGTTTGTGTCTTAACGCCAATGGGGAAAGTGGAAGTACCCAGATGTTATGATGATGTGCTAGGCGCATGCGTAATAGGGTGCCTTGGGTGAAGCCCGGGTTTTGCGTACATGCTGCATAGTAGGCCCCTTTTTATTATATACTCAACATAGAAAACGTGTTTTTGTTTGAGACATCCAAACCTGTTCTCTTAGTGCTTTACATGTTTTGTATATGGTATGCGAAGTGCTGACTTGCAGGTTGGAGGGGTACCCCGGGGTCCGTTAGGGGCGACCAGGAGGAGATGTGTTTGTTACACAGTTTGAGGTCAGCCTTTGCTGACCCACATTGCAACCAATTTTTACAGGGCAAGAATCGCAAGCAGGAGCTAGCTCGCCGGCCAAAAGGGCCTAAGCTTCATGATGTGTTTCAGCTCGTACTTGCTCTATTTTGGTGGCATTGTGTGTTTTGATACTTTTGTTTTCCATCTTGCATGCCGAGGTAGTTTAGGAATGCACATGCACATTGATTCTTGATGTTATCTTGTTGGAGTGTTGGACTCTCTTTTGTTGTAAGGCCTTAAGGCCATTTTGATACTCTTATATGTGTATTGCTTCTGGTCTTGTTTGTTGTTTCCACTATTGTTTGGTCTTGAGTTTTGAGATTGGGTAGTTCATATCATCTTTTAATACTAAAGCTGTAGCGTCTGTGTTAAAAACCGAACAAAAAACAAACCGAAATGGTTTTAACTGAAACTTTATTATCCGAAAAAGGTATCTATTACAATGGTATAGCCTCCCTTTTATAGAATGGAGGAGATGAGAGAGATTACAAATAATCAATGTGGGACTAAAAAATTACAAGTGTATGCGGCTTTACAAAAGACAACCCGAACAAGCCGTGCGGTTAGACAAACCGGCTAACTGCCCGACTACCAACAGGACGAGAGATCAAACCACCACAGGAGACCGCTAGACCGCTCGGTCTCCTAGTCGTCTGAGACAAGCCGCCTGACCACTGGGATACCAAACAGCAACATCCTGGCACACAGACCGGCTAGGAGAAACCGCCAGACCGCGCGGTCTCCAAACAGCAACAGACCGCGCGGTCTCCAACTTGCAACACTCCCCCTCAAGCTGGAGCATAGATATCAATCATGTCTAGCTTGTCGCAGATGTGGAAAAAGGAAGCGGACACCGGCTTGGTGAAGACATCTGCCAACTCGTTGTCGGAAGTGACAAATGGAGTGCAAATCTGTTTCTTCAATATTTCTTCCCGAATAAAATGACAGTCGACTTCTATGTGTTTTGTTCTCTCATGAAAGACCGGATTTTTGGAAATGTATATCGCGGCCTTATTGTCACAGAACATAGGAAGAGGATAGTTGTAAACCTCTCCTAAGTCAAGCATGAGAGCCCGCAACCACTTCAACTCACATGTAGTCGATGCCATGCTGCGATATTCTGCCTCTGCACTAGACCTGGAAACTACAGACTGTTTCTTGCTCTTCCAACTCACAAGATTGCCTCCAACAAACGTGCAGAAACCTGATGTCGATTTGCGGTCCCCTTTGTCATCCGCATAGCTTGAATCAGAGTAAGCTTCAACCCTTAGGTGACCATTCTTCTGAAATAGGAGTCCTTTCCCTGGAGCAGCTTTAATATAATCTAATATCCTCAGAGCAGATTGTAGATGACACTCCCTCGGAGCTTGCATGAACTGGCTCACCTTGCCAACAACATAAGAGATGTCGGGTCTGGTTACCGTGAGATATTTGAGCTTGCCCACCAGATGCCGGTATCTCGTAAGCTCGGAGAGAAGAGGCGAGTCATCTGTCCAAGTTTTGTCTTCTCCAGCAGCCAGAGGACAACGTGCAGGTTTAGCACCAGTCAGTCCTGCCTCCTTTAAAAGATCAAGAGCATACTTCCGTTGGGAAAGGACCATGAAGTTGGGCTTTCTAGAGATTTCAATCCCCAGAAAGTATTTCGGGGAGCCCATATCCTTTGTGACCAGATGTTGACGAAGGTGTTTCTTGGTCATCAATACCCCATCCTGGTCATCGCCAGTAAGAAGAATGTCATCAACATAAACCGCAAGAACAACAAGACCAGAGGCGGTTTTCCGAACAAACAAGGAGTGATCTGCTGAGCTTCTTGTAAAACCAATGGCCGCAACAATGCCACTGAACTTGTCAAACCAGGTACGCGGACTCTGCTTGAGGCCATAGATAGCCTTCTTTAGCCGGCATACCCGTATCTCCCCCTGAGCAACATACACAGGAGGTTGCTCCATGTAAACATTTTCCTTCAGATCACCATAGAGGAAAGCATTCTTAACATCTAGCTGCGAGATGGGCCAATCTCTGTTGACAGCCACAGAGAGAAGAACCCTTATAGTTCTGAGACGAGCCACTGGAGAGAAAGTGTCAAAGTAATCAATGCCATAAGTTTGGGTAAAACACTTGGCAACCAGGCGAGCCTTATAACGATCCACACTGACATCCGGGAGAAACTTCACCACGAAGACCAATCGACAACCAACAACATCTGTGCCGAAAGGAGGAGGAACAAGGGTCCAGGTACCCCGTTTAGTGAGAGTAGCAATCTCCTCATCCATGACAACTTTCCAATGAGGAATAGTAAGGGCCTCCTGGTAGGAATGGGGGGTGGCAGTGGCCGAGATAGCCAGTGCAAAAGCTCTGCAAGAAGGGGTAAGACGATCGTAGGAAACAACTGCAGCAAGCGGGTGTTGGGTACATGCACGAACCCCTTTGCGAAGAGCAATCGGGAGATCCAGGTCAGCAGGTGCCTCAGTATCCGGAGTATCCGTGGTGGAGAGAGCTGGCCCGGGAGTAGAGAGAGATGGCAGTGGAGTGGAGGGAGAAAGCAGAGTAGAGGGTGGAGATGATGTGGATGGGGAAGATGGTGGAGAGGGTGGAAATGGAGGAACATCAGTGGGAGCAGAAGGAATGGATGGGTTGGTATGAGAAGTAGGATCAGGAGGAGGAGAGGAGGAAGCGGGAGAGAAGTAAGATGCATTGGCAAAGAAGGTGACATCCGCAGAGACAAATTGCTTGCGGGTAACGGGGTCAAAGCAACAATAACCTTTCTGAGTGGGAGAGTACCCCAGAAAGACATATTTAGTGGCACGTGGTGAGAGTTTATCATGGGTGGCAGCGGGAGAGTGCACAAAGGCGGTGCACCCAAAGATGTGTAGAGGAAGAGGAAAGGGATCCTTGTCCGGATAAAGAATGGAGAAGGGGGTAGCACCGTGGAGAACTGTGGAGGGAAGGTGATTGATGACATACCAGGAGAGGAGGACAGCATAGACCCAATAGGAGCGAGGAACATGCATTTGAGTCATCATACTGCGAGCGACATCAAGGAGGTGACGATTTTTGCGCTCCGCCACCCCATTTTGTTGTGAGGTGTAGACACAGCTTGTTTGACGAATAACATCATGGTGAATACAAAAAGAGGAGAAGTCTTGGCTAAGATACTCCTTAGCATTGTCAGAATGAAGTATTTTAATAGACATATCAAACTGAGTCTTAACCATAGAATAAAATGAGGTCCAAACAGAGAACAGCTCGGAGCGATCCTTGAGAAGATACACCCACGTACACCGAGAGAAATCATCAATGAAGGTGACAAAATATGAACTACCCCGACCGATGGTGAGGTTAGGAGCGGGACCCCATATGTCAGAGTGAACGAGGTCGAACGGTCGGGAAGAGCCCCGACTTTGCATTGGTAGGAAGGATGAGCGGTGATGTTTGCCAAGTTGACATGCATCACAGTTTAGAGGAGGATGATGAGGAGGGAGGTGCGGCAGGAGCTGGCGTAGAATTCTGGGAGGAGCATGTCCAAGGCGAAGATGCCATTGGAGAAGATCTGTAGAGGAGGAGGAGAAGGCGGATAGAGCAGAAATGTTGTCGAGGAAGTAGAGGCCACCACTCTCAGTCCCGGTAGCAATCGTCCGTTGGGAGTCCGGATCCTGAAAAGCACAAGAGGTACGGGTGAATATGATAGAACACCGTAGTTGCTTGCATAAAGAAGTAACCGATAATAAATTGCATAGAAACTTGGGCACATAGAGGGTATTAGCCAGGCAGAGAGATGGAGTGACTTGAACCATGCCCGTCCCATGGACCGGTGAGGGAGATCCATCCGCAACAATGACCAGGGGCAACTGAGCATGTGTTTCAAGAATAGAGAAACATTGAGGATTGCCTGTCATATGATTTGTTGCACCAGAGTCGATTAGCCATCTTCCGCGAGTAACAACGTGAGCACTACCAGAAGAGGTGACCACCGAGGCGGACAGGCTGGAGGAGGGGAAAGCCATGGAAGCAAGAGAGGAGCAAACCGCGACGACAAGAACAAGCCGCGAGAAGTGAAAGAAGTCGAACTGTTAAGTGAAGAAGAGAAAAGAGCACCAAGCCGAGCGAACAGAAAACAGGTCACGCGGCTAGGAAGGCCTCTACCAAGAAGCAGAGCAAAGCAAAGGGAAAGAAGTCGCACGACTTAAAAAAGTTGGGCGAACAGAGGAAAACAAGTCGCACGGCTAAAAAAGAGGCCGGGGCGTCTAGCAAGCAGGAGCGGGTAGAAGGAAACAATAAGTAGAGCGCTTCGAATAGAGGAGATCGCGAAAACAGGTCGCGAAAAAGAAATAGCAAGCCGCGCGGACAGGTCGCGCGGACAGACTAGGAATCAAGCCGCGAAAGCAGAGAGAGCGCACACAATTAGGAGGAATAGATCGAGTCCTCTGATACCATATTAAAAACCGAACAAAAAACAAACCGAAATGGTTTTAACTGAAACTTTATTATCCGAAAAAGGTATCTATTACAATGGTATAGCCTCCGTTTTATAGAATGGAGGAGATGAGAGAGATTATAAATAATCAATGTGGGACTAAAAAATTACAAGTGTATGCGGATTTACAAAAGACAACCCAGACAAGCCGTGCGGTTAGACAAACCGGCTAACTGCCCGACTACCAACAGGACGAGAGATCAAACCACCACAGGAGACCGCTAGACCGCTCGGTCTCCTAGTCGTCTGAGACAAGCCGCCTGACCGCTGGGATACCAAACAGTAATAGCCTGGCACACAGACCGGCTAGGAGAAACCGCCAGACCTCCCGGTCTCCAAACAGCAACAGACCGCATGGTCTCCAACTTGCAACCGTCTGTATGTTGTGGGGCCCCGGCCGGACCCATATTATATGGTCATTACAGGGGAGGTGTTATAGAGACCTTCTACACCTAAGGTGATTAGGAGCTTCTTAGGCCTGGCTGGCTATTATAGAAGATTTGTGGAAGGGTTTTCAGTGTTGTCTGCTCCTCTAACTAGACTTACCCAAAAGAATACTGCATTCATTTGGAGTGATAAGTGTGAAGAAGCTTTCCAAGGGTTGAAGAAGAGATTGTATACTGCTCCAGTTTTAGCCTTGCCTACCGAAGGGGTTGAGTACACTGTGTATGTGTATGCATCACCTATTCGACTTGGCTGTGTTTTGATGCAAGAGGGGAAGGTGATCACGTATGGATCAAGGAAATTAAAGATTCATGAAAGAAACTATCCTACGCATGATTTGGAGTTTGATGCAGTAATTTATGCGCTGAAATTTTGGACACATTTATTGTATGGTGCGATGTGTAAGATCTATACAGACCATAAGGGTTTAAAGTACATCTTCATCCAGAAGGAATTAAATATGCGCCAGCATCGGTTGTTAGAATATGTGGTGATTATGAAGTGGTGATTCTTTATGATCTAGGAAAGGATAACGTAGTAGCCGATGCTTTGAGTAGAAAGACCGCCAAAATTTTTAGTCTATCCGTTTAGTCCTTGGTGGAAGAATTTTTGTTGATGGACATTGAAGTTGAGAGTAGTGTTGTGCCTGCTAGTTTAGAAGCAGAAGACCCTCTTGGATTTCCCTTACTAGAGCACATAAGAAGGATGATCCGTATTTATTGCATCTCCGGAATAGAACTGAGAAGAGAGAGCTACCTAATTTCTCTTTGGATGAGTTGGATACTTTGAAGTATCAGGGTAGATTTTGCATCCCCGCTTTTGGTGATGTTTGGGCTAAAATTTGTACTGAAGCTCATGGTTCTAATGTTGCCTACCATCTTGGTTCCACTAAAATGTATAAAGATCTAAAGCAAATTGTTTGGTGGTCAGGAATGAAGAATGATATCAGGAAGTTTGTGTCGAAATGTTTTACGTGTCAGCGTATTAAAGCAGACCATAGAAGGCCTGGAGCTAAATTGACACTGCTTGATATTCCAAGTTGGAAGTGAGAGAGTATTTCGATGGATATCATCACTGACTTACCAAGATCTCCCCGTGGGCACGACTCTGTTTGGGTGATTATTGATAGATTGACTAAATGTGCTCATAATGTGCCTTTTAAGATTGGGTATTCCATGAAGAAGATAGCTGAATTG
The DNA here is from genome assembly GCA_039583875.1 of Platanthera guangdongensis. Lineage (NCBI taxonomy): Eukaryota > Viridiplantae > Streptophyta > Magnoliopsida > Asparagales > Orchidaceae > Platanthera > Platanthera guangdongensis. Next base: position 119,677,725 of record CM077164.1, read on the forward strand.
TACCTTGATAAGGTTATCAGATTGCATGGAGTGCCTGTCAGTATAGTATTGGACTGAGATTCTAGATTTAGGTCTCATTTTTGGAAGAGTTTATAGGAGGGGTTGGGTACCAATTTGAGGTATTCCACTTCCTATCATCCGTAGATGAATGGTTAGATGGAAAGAGTTAATCAGGTCATAGAATATATGATCAGGTGTTATATTTTGGATCATGGTGGTGCTTGGGATGAACGTCTCAGAATCATGGAGTTTGCATACAATAATAGTTACCAAGAGAGTCTGCAGATGGCCCCGTTTGAGGCCTTATATGGGAGGTGTTATAGGACTCCTTTATTTTGGGCTGAGGTTGGTGAGAGACCGTTTCTAGGTCCGGAAGCCCTTGAAGAAATGAATTGTGTCGTGCCTCATATTCAAGAAAGGCTCCGTGTGGCACAAGAATGATATGAGAAATATGCTAATCAATGAAGGGTTGATCTGGAGTTCGTTGTTGGGTATTTTGTTTTTCTGAATGTTTCTCTAATATCAGACGTTAAAAGGTTTTGAAGGAATCACAAGTTAGACCCCCGATACGTGGGACCTTTTCAGATTCTGGAGCATGTTGGAGCGTTAGCTTACAGGCTGGAGTTGCCGACTACCTTCCCTGGTATCCATGATGTGTTCCATGTGAGCCAATTGTGGAAGTGTATCCATAGTGATCATGAAGTCCTTGACTCGGTGCCCCAGATTCAGCCCAACCTTACGTACGTGGAAGAACGTGTTCGTATTTTGGATTCTCAAGATCGACAACTGTGGAGAAAGGCCATCCCCATGGTTATAGTTCTCTGGCAAAATCAAGACGTCGAGAGCACGACGTGGGAAATGGAATCGACAATGAGAGAATCTCATCTGATTCTCTTCCCTTAGTTCAGGTATGTCTTTAGGTTTTGGTGATATTTGGATTTTTCGTTTTGAGTTGGTTTTAAAGTTGTGATAAGTTTCGGGACGAAACTTCTTTTTAGGGGGTGTGATAGTAACGCCCCCGATTTTTTTCGATGTTATTATTTTGTTTGTCAACATCATAATTATGACGTCAGGGCGTTACCTTTTTCGTTTTGTTGACGACGCTGCACTGTTTGTGCGTTTTCACGTCCGTTGAGTCTGTTTATCCAGATTTTGGGATTTTGATGGGTTTGAATGTTTTCCTTAATATTGAGGATGAGGTTTTGAGGCCTTGGTCTTGTCCAGTTTTGTTGCATTTCGAGCATTTTGGAGTCTCGACCCGTGTTTGGACCATTGTGATGATTTATTTTGCTTGTGAGAGCATTTGATGTTGTGTCTCAAGAATGGTATGTCGGATTCTAGGGTTGTCGTCGCTGTTGAATTCTATTAATTCGGCGCATTTGGGTCTCTGTTTTGAAATCATATTTCCTTGTTCAACTATTTGAATCTTATTATTTCTGTTGTTATCATGCAGGCTATATGCCTTATTCTAATTCTTGGTTTGCCCTCCTTTTGATTATAGTGAAGCCCCCTATATGGTTACGTCAACCTCAGGCATTCGATGATTTTTCTAGGTGTTCGAACTTCGAGTAGAATTCGTCGAACGGGCTTTGCGTTCGACGAATTTTGAACTGACTTCGTCGAGCGGGTTTTTCCGATGCGTTCGACGATGTTCGACCTGATTTCGTCGAATGGGCGTTGCGTTCGATGAATTTTGAACTGAGTTCGACCAACGAGATTTTTCTTCCTCATTGATTTTATGTAGTCCATCTGCTCCTGAGTTATGCTTTTTTTGTACTCAAGAGCTGTCCTTCGTTCCCAAGAAATGTTGTTCTAGTTCCAGAGAGGTGTTTCCTGTACTCGAGATCTGCCTGGTTGTTCTCGAGAAGTGCTTAATGTTCTCGAGAAATCACCTTCCTTTCTTGAGAAATCATTCCCTGTACTCGAGAAACCTGCTCCCACTCGAGTAATCTACCCCCCCACCCTTCTTTCTTTTCGAGAGCCCGGTTCAGCCAATCCCGGTTTATTTTTCTTAAGTACTGCTTATCCTAATATTACCCTTAGTATATATATACGTACTTCTTCTTCCTCTTTCATTTAGACCAAATTTCTTGTTCATCTCCCGAACCAGAGCGGCGTGAGAGAGAGAGAAAGTTTTTCCGCTATCCTTCTGGTGGCCGCCGACGGTGCTCCGGTGCTCGAAATCTTCAATCGAATATATATATGGAAAGCTCTCATCGAGAGCTACGCCATCGTGGTAAAATCTTCCCCATCCCTTGAGTTTTTCTCACTAGGGTTTTCGGCCCTAACTCCAATTTTTGGCCATTCTTGTTAGATTTTGACTTCCATCGTCTTCTTTAGCCCGGATCTACGCTGTGGTGCAATTTTGACGTATTTGTCCAGTAAAAACAAGGCAAGTGATGGTTTCCTCCTTCTCTTCCCTTCTTTGCCTCGATTTGCAGGAATTTCTAACTTATTGTTATCATGATTATAAATTAACTTGCTGATTTTAGTGATGTTTAAATCTCTTGTCTAATTCCATATATAATTTCCATGTTCTTGATTTTGTTACCTAACCCTGTAAGTGCTATATGTTTTGATTATGCGGTTAATTCCACTCTTTTTACCGTTCCTCAACTTTCATGTAGAAGACGTTAGAGTTATTTAGAATTGTAAATTCTTCCTAAAGGTTGATCAACCATATCAAATCTAGAATTATCTAGTAGAATCTGATGTGTCATTGTTGTCTTGAGACTTATATCATGGTTTCCTTCGTGGTGACGTTGTGGGGCGAGACACGCCGCCAGGCCTGGAAGGGTTGTGGTGGGCATCTGAGCTCTAAACCCGGGTCATTACGGGGTTTTCCTTCCGATTTTCCTTTGTTGCGGGTGTTATTAGTGGACGAAACCACTGCCGCAATGTTTGTTCTCCCTATTAGTACTTTGTGGGGCTCTACTGGGTTTTTGGGCATTTGCGGTGTATGGTGGAGTATCCAATCTCCCCCGCAATTAGATGGATAAATTGTCTTCGAGGTTGGCCACCCTGCCCGTTTTGGTTTTTCTTGTGGAGTTCACCACAGGTGGCTAATAGGGGTTTGTTTATCTTCCCGATGATTTAATTTTGACCTTTTCCCCTTATAGTCCTATGCATTTGGGGTACTTTTGTTGTACTTGATGCTTCACATAAGTGTTCCCTTTTGCCTTTTGTATCTTACTATTGTACTTTATTTTATTATTTTTCCTTTGATCTTGGGTTGATACCCCTAGACATTGTTTACGGCTTACTTTTTGCCATCACTTGTACATTCTTACTGAGGTGTTCTATCTTTGGAATGCCTCAGGTTCAGAGCTGTAGCTGATTGCGGTGCTGGTTTTGGATTCCATGGGCAGCAGAGTTGGCTGTGGTTTTGCCTCGCCATAGCGAGGTAGACTGTTGTTTTAGTTTCTTTTCTAGTTCAGACATACTTTACTTTATGTGGGTTAGTTTCTATTTGTTGACGCCCAAAGGATTGTTATTTTTGGATACTTGCTAGCTACTTACTTCTCTTTCTGTGTATTTGTATTTCTTTCTCTCTATGATGTTTTATGTTAGGATTGTATGGTAGTTATTTTTCAGGTATAAAAACTACTATTATTACATCATGCATTGGACGATTTAAAATGTTAAATCACTATGTTTTATGACCGTAATAATCTACTTTTATTGCTATTATAAACTTAGAACTTGCATACCTAGAGGTGTCGTCTGGGAACCTCTAACTCATGTAGGATGTCTAATTTTGTAAAAGAAGTAATTTTCGCAGCATATAACTACTTTCCTCGTGGACTAGATGTGCCCCTAAGCCGAGGGATATGGCTAACTACCACACTTAAACTGATTTTTATCTCTCAATAACTTAAATAATCTTTCTTCATGGTTAAGTAGGAGTTTTGCCTGAGCGTCGGTAGTTATCCCCTGCTGATGTGGAATCATGATGCGCATTTTTCCCTTACTCTGATATACCTTTATTGGCGGTGAAAAATGTCGGTTGTGACACCCCACCCCCTCCCTCTAGGTTGTTAGCTACCTTGAAATTAAAGACTTTTAGAAAGTAGCGGGCTGAAATCCCTTATGTTGCGATTGGTTGGCCCTCGAAGGACCAAAGGTGAACGTTTACTCTTTTAATGTGTGGTCGGCTTATAAGCCGATGAATAAAAGACACATTTTGTAAAGAGAATAGTTGTAAGGCCTTAATGCCAGAACATATTGTGTATGAAATAACATTCCTATGTTTATAGTGGACATTCGTGACTTTTGGGTTCTACAACTATTAACTACTTTCGCTAGATTGCACTCTGAGTTAGGATGCATGAATGAAATGGTGTCAATGAGTAATATCACTAACTATCTGTGTAAAATGGCGTGGGTCCCCAGCTTGACCTTCTGATATATTTTATGTGATGGATGGAGGTGTTACAATTTGGTATCAGCTTCTGGTGTCGGTCTTTCTTCTTCGAATTTGTTGTTGAATTATTTTAAGGGGTGGTGAGCACATGTATGTGTTCTACTGTTATAACATTAATGAACCCATGAATTTCCACTTAGGATTGATAATACACATGTTTGTGGAACCTGCGTGTTCCTATAATTACATTTTGCAATGTTTTTAGTTGCTTAATTGCGTGTTTCATGATTATAGGCGAATAAAAGTGGTGCGGAGCAGCATGAACCCAGTGCTGTATGGAGAGTAGTGCACCGACTGAGGTGCCAACACCTCCCCCATCTGCGGAAACGATACGGTTGGCTGCTGAAGCTGTGTTCGCATTAGTCATTGAGTAACTAGGAGTGCGAGTACAACCTCCTACCCCCTACGGTGGTCCAAGAACTGATTAGAGTAGTTGAGTATGTGACAATGAGACAAGTAGATGTTGGGACAGTGGCCGTAAGGAGAGCGACAGAAAAACAATTGAAACACGTGATGATTTTCAATCCTCCTGTGTTTCGGTCACTGAAACCCCAACACAAGCGGAAGACTCGATCTCAAAAATAAAGAGAACCATGACGACAACAGAAATAGAGGAGTAGTAGAAAGTCACTCTAGCTACCTTCTTGTTATAGGGAGATGCGAGGCTATGGTGGGATGAGTTGGAGCTGCACCAGTTTGTTGGTCGGTCGTTGATTGAGATCTTGATGGAGGAATTCTCGAGGCTGTTTCTTGCAAGATATCTTTCATCAGTACAGCGAAATGCAATGGAAAATCAGTTCCAAAAGTTAACTCAAGGCGAGAGTTCTGTGGATGACTACTTGCATGAGTTTATAAGGTTGAGTCGTTATGTAGGCTTTGCTTTTGCAGACGAGGAACATAAGACAAATCGGTTCTATGAAGGACTGCGTGATGATCTACCGTTGCGACTCTTAGGTCCGATGATGCATGTTTTTCTGACCTTGGTAAATACGTCCCATTCCTTAGAACAAGTTATGAAGCGCATTCAGTGTAAGAATGATTTGGCGTTGAAGAAGCCAGAGTTAAAAGTACCTATGTCACAACCCGTATTTTCACCGCATATAATAACTTATCAGAGTAAGGGAAAATGCGCGTTATAATGCCATGTCAGCATGGGATAACTACGGACGCTCAGACAAACACCTACTTGATCATGAAGAAATATTCTTTAAGTTATTTTAAGGTAAAAATCAGTTTAAGTGCAGTAGTTAGCCGTATCCCTCGGCTTAGTGCCTTATCTAGTACACGAATCAAAATATAATTATACGCTGCGGAAGATACTTGTTTAGATTGACTCCAACATCCTACATGAGTATAAACATCCCCAAAGAACAACTCATGCGATGCAAGACCCTAAGTTTATAATAGTAGTAAAGATAGATTTTACGGTCGCTAAATATAACAAGCTAGAGTTTTAAGTTATGCAATGCATGAAGTAATAGTAGTAGATTTTATGCTTGAAAATACCTAACATGGATTCCTAGCATAAATCCTCCCATAGAGCAAGTAATCCACATCCACATATATAAAACTAAGCAGCTATGGAGTATCTAAAAATAACAATTTTGTGGGCGTCAACAAACTGACACGAACCCACCTACAACAAAGTATGTCTGAACCAGTAAAACAAAGAAGCAACAAACTACCTCGCTAAAATGAGGCAACAACCACGGCCAACAATGCCGCCCAGAACTCTGAAACTAGCTCTGCTATCTGCTACTGCTCTGAACCTGAGGCATCCCAAATACAGAACACCTCAGCAAGAAGGTACAAATGGTGGCAGAAAAAATATGCGAAAATAAATAAAGGTCAAAAGGGGTACTAACCCAAGAACAAAAGCACTGAAGTAAAGTACAAAACGAAACAAGACATCAATAGGAAAAAAACTCTTATGTGCTTCGTCACGTACAACAAGAGTACACCAGACGCATGAGGCTATAAGGTTACAACATGAATAAATCATAAGGAAGAAATACAAAACCTTTATTAGGCACCTGTGGTCGACCCTACCCAAAAACACGGGCGAGGTGGTCACTCAACTGAACATACCCTCACGAATAAAATATCTGTATAACTGTGAGGGAGTCTCATACTCTCCACATTACACCGCAGATGCCCAAAAACCTGGTAGACTTCCACAAGGTACTAATAAAGGTATCAAACATTGCGGAGGTGGTTTCGTCCACTAACTCCCGCAATCAAGAAAAACCCTTAAAGAAACCACCACATATCTCGAGATTTGGTTCGTCAGACTCTTCTTGATATTACTAGATTCAAGATGCGGTTGATCAACCCTTACGAACGATTTACAATCCTAGATAAACTATAATACGTTCAATAACGATAGATAAGGCATTTAAAGCCATCAATAAGACACTTCAAAAACGATTAGATATAACCTGACAAGATCGAGTTCACCATGACAAAATCTTACAACATCAAATGATCATCAAGAAGGTTAATCATAACAATAAATCGGAAGACAAAGTGCATAAAATTTTAAAGAACATAAAAACTTAGCCATTACCATCAAATCGGACAGGGAGAAACGATGGGGAAACCACCACTTGCCTTTGTTTTACCGGAAATGTTCTCCGAATCAGTCCACGTTGCAGATCGGGGCAAAAGAGGATGGAGGAAGTTGAAATCTAGACAAAAATGACCGAAATAGGGGTTAGGGCGGAAAAACCGTAACGAGAAAACTCAAGGAATGGGGAAAGTTTTACCATGATGGCGTAGCTCTCGACGAGAGCTTTCCAGATCTATACTCGGTTGGAGGTTTCGAGCACCGGAGCACCGTCGGCGGCCAACAGAAGATTCATGAACAACTTCCTCTCTCACACCTATTTTTCTCTCGGTCGGTTCAGAATGTTGGGGAAGATGAAGTTTTTCTTTAATAAGAGTATATATCTTTACTACTATAATAGAAATAGTAAGGGCGTGAGTTCAAAATTCTAATCGCCGTCGATCTCTGGCATGATAAATCAGCTGCCGTCCGATCTAACTTAACAAATCAAATCCAGCTCTTCATATTTTTGTAGGTACCCTAAACATAGGACTAGGATGTGTCCTAAACCGATAAATTTCATAGGCTCTTACTTTAGGGTATGAAATTACCAATTTATCCCTTTGATTTTGAAAAAAATCTTTGCTTCATGTCCATAGGAAGGATCTAACCGCTTACCAGGCCCACCTGCTAAAAGCCCAGGCAATCAAAGCAGCGCGTAAGCCGGCTGGCCCGCAAACAAGCCCTCAACTTCAAGGAAAAAACGGCCAAGCCGCCAGCCGCAAGCCCACCAACGGGCAAGGCCCCATCTTGCTGATTTCAAACACTACTCACGGAAACCTATATTTATACCAATAAATTCCCATTTGTTTGGCAATGTGGGACTAAAAGAGTGCACACGCCTGTTTTTTAAAACAGTACGGGCAAGCTTGCATGTGGGTGTGTGGGCAGGGCATTTTGGGGATCAAGACGGATTCAAATAAAAAAGTGATCAACATGAAAGTTGTTCGTCTCGGCGAGACAAACAACTTTCATGTTGATCACGTTTCGATTAGAAGACGTCGTACCCATTGATTTGGGCCCCGAAATCTGGGGCGGCATGACTGCTACAGTAGTGAAAGTCCACCTAGTGTCAACAAAGTTCACATATGGAGGGGGGAATAGGTGACGTGTAGCGCTTTTGCGGAATTTACGAATGTACCTGCACAATAAAAATAAAAAGCACAGCACACAGAATACACAGGCAATTTATAGTGGTTCCCCGACTTGGGTACATCCACTTTCCCCCTTCGACCTATCTCCCAACAAGGGACGACTCGGTCTCTTCTCCAACAGGATTGAAATCCAATCCCTGCACTATCGGAAGGAACCCTTCCACACGTGAGAGTCAACACTCCCACAAAACGGGTTGCACCCAACCCTTACAACACGGAACAAACGTTCCTTTACAACAAAAGTAAATATAGAATGTACACGAGATACAAACTTCGTTTGGAGACTACGGTGTTCCTCTTCGTTCGACGACGTGTTCGTGAAGTCAACGAAGAGTCTACAACCTTGGTCTCTCTTGGAGAGGATCTCCCCGAAACCGGCGGCGGCAATCCGAGCGGCGGCTTGGTTCGGGATCGGCGGCAACGAAGGTGCGCGACAGCAGTACTTTGAGATCCAAACTTCGTAGCGAAGCTAGCTAGGTCTACCAACGGTCACTCGAGGATCGGTCGTCTCGATCGATTCGGATGGGGAACACTTTCCCGATCTACAAATCGAGAGACAAGAGATCTCTGGATAGACGCGTGAGACTCTAAGCTTGGCTAAGCTTCTGTCGCCGGAGATCGGGAAGAAACGCGATCAACAGCGGCGACCACTTGACGCGAGCGGCGGCGGCGGAGCGGAGCGGAAGCGGCGACTTAGGGTTTTTCCGTGCTCGCGTGTTTCTTTTTTCGATTCGTCTACAGTTCAAAATACCCGTATATATATACTGTAGATAGATTCAATTTGACCGTTGTGGGACCCACCAGTAGAATCCCGAAATCCGGTTCAAAATAGTCCAGCGGCAGAATCCGGTCCAGCAACATCCCGAGAAAACGCCAAGTAAAATTCGTCGAGAATCATTGGTGATTCTCGACGAATCGGCGAGAATCAGTTAACGATTCTCGACGATTCGTCGAGAATCACTGGTGATTCTCGACGGATCACTTGTTGATTCTCAACGATTTTCCCTTGGTATTAATGACCTGCTCATCGACGGGTTCGGCGAGAATCATTAGTGATTCTCGCCGAATCTTACTTGGCACGGTTTTGGGGTAGCCGGAAGGAGTCGGCGAGAATCACTAGTGATTCTCGCCGAATCGGCGAGAATCACTTGGTGATTCTCGTCGAATTATACTTAGACGGATTTTCATCTTTCCACCCAAGTGCTGCTCCTTGACCCATCCTTGCTCCTTGTCTTCTCTTGCATAAACATGGCCCTGTACTTGAAAATAAGTGCACTCCAATAGAGAGAGTACACGTAGGCCAACACACTGATCTGCTCAACGAGGGATTACGTCGTGCAGATCCGTGTATATTGACCTACTGCACCCTGACATTGGTGTGCACTTAGCGTGAAAGAACTGCAAGCACAACTTAAGAGGTTCCATCAAATACATTGTGAATTCATCTTAGCTTGACAAATGGCTTCCTCAAATCCAGGTGATTGTGGATACAATACCCAACAATCTCCCCCTATTTGACGAAGCCAAAACCCTACTAGCTAAGATGAATAACACCAATCAAATAATAAACATAGCATTCAGAAATTAAACATGCAGCACAAGAGAATATATGCAAACAGATCAGGACTTGAGTCATTCACAAATTTAAATACCAATGTATATATATATATATATATATATATATATATATATATATATATATATATATATATATATATATAATCTCAGAATTGTTCATATCATAACAATAAGCATTAAATGTTTTTAGGAGAGAATGACAAGCTACACGTTGTTGACTATCTTTCCTTAGCTAAGTCATCCTTGTGTTTTTGCGCCAAGAACTTCTTCCTTTGTCTCTCCATGTACTCTTTACGCTTCAGATAGTATCTGGGAGGAGGAACTTTATCTGCATCCGTGTTGTTTCTGAAGAAGATGTTTCGTTTCGCTTCATACGTCTTGTGCCTTTCCCACTCAAACTGGCTGTAAACTTCGTTCCGATTGAGTTCTCCCTGTTCTTGTAGCCAGAAGGTGTCCAAGATGATGTTCTTTGAAACTGGACTCCACTTTTCGTTTCGAACTTCCTCCTCACTCATTCTGATTCTCTTCTCAACTAGTGTCTCCTTGGAGGTCCCTTCCTGAGCTTTTCTCTTGGCCCTGGCTTTTGCTAGGGCCTCTTGGTCAAACATGCTCCTCAGTTTAGCTTTGGAGAGAGCCCTAGCATCAGCTTCACTTATGGGAACATCTGCAGCACTTGCACTTATTCCCTCAGCAGCACTCACTCCCTCAGCGGCCGTAGAAGTTTCAGGAGCATGAATATCCGCAGGCTTTCCAAGCAAGGCGACGCCTAACGCCTGGTGGAGCATCCACCAGCAGCTGTCATAAACGTATTTGTTTGACTGTTCGAAGTTTGTGATCATGATTTCTTGAAGCTCGGCCATCTTAGCTATATACTCTTTCTCCCCCTTTTTGGCTTCGACAGCGATGCAGTTTGCATAGGAGTGCAGGGAGTCATCAATATGCTTGGTGGTCCGGGAGAACTCAGTGACCAAGGTCTGCTGATTGGCGTTGAGAGTGACCATATTACCGTCAAACTTTTGAATGTTGTTAGCGACAACATGTGCATTCTGATTTACTACAGCAAGAGTATCAGTATTCTTTTTCAATCCGGCCATTAGAAGTGTGATAGCTTGGCCGGCCTCGGTGTATTTTTCTTCAAATTTCTTCTCCATCACGTCCAGTTTATGGTTGATCTCCACCATATTCTTGAGCATGAGCTTTTTAGATGTCTTAATCCTTTTCAGCAGTTTATTCTGAGCTTCATCAAAGGAGACTTTGAGTTCATTCACAATCCCCTGAATGACATTTACAGTGTGAGTAGCTAGCTCATCTCGTAATGGAAGAGCCGGAGGCACTTGTGGGCCTTGCCCTTCAGCAGACGCATCTGTAGAGCTGGATACAATCACAGTCTCTAATGGAGGAATGCTGGCGGCCTCGGTAGATTTATCTGACTCCCCCTCCACTGGTGCATCCTTATCAGATGGAGGTTCAACAGGATCCGGAGCCTCAAATACTTCATGTCCCGCATGTACTTCATCTTCTTCGTCATCATCCATGAACTCATCTTCATCAGCAGCCTCTTCCAATTCTTTGTCAGCAGTCTCCAATACAGTGTCACTTTCTTCTTGAATTTCGGCCACCGCATCCCTGGCCACCTGGGAGATGTCAGATACTACCTCAGTATGAGGGGGTAGAGGCTCCCCCTCGATTCCTGCAGTCAAGGTATCAGGAACTTCATTAGGGGTGACTACTGAAGATACTCCCTGTTGCTCTTCCACTGCAGTCTGCCCAATACGTCTCTCCCATCGGTCAAACACACTTGAGTCCATCTTCTTCAAGTAGTGGTGCGGGACACCTTTACTCATGTCAAACTTGTCTCCATTTAGCTGGTTTAGATATAGACTTATGATGCGGCCAAAACTCGGAGAGCCCAAAGTGTCCTTGATCTTCTCGAACAGCAACTCCCCCCAGTTGAACCGTTTACGACATACAACAACTATCAGGATCTTGAACATATCCGCTGAGATATGGTCATGAGAGCCCGGCTTGCAGATGAGCACCTTTCCAATAATGTCAGACAGGAGCTTCCCTTCTTCATTCATATCCTTTCTCTTTATTGACCGAATTCCTCGTGGGAGACCGCAGAATAAGAGAGTTCTGTTTTTGTCATCGTCCTCCAGATAGTCCTCATGCTCCGAGCTAGAAAGCTGCAGAAAGCGGGTCAGCTTGCTGGCAGACATCTTGACCTTTGCCCCAGCCACCTTGCTTTTGATTAGGGAGTCGCCATTTCAGAGTCTTACGGTAGCGAAGAACTCCAGCACCTCTTTGTCCAGGATTTTGCAAGGGTGCTCCAGGACGAATGTTATCCCAGCCTCTTCCAGCATCAGAATGATGTTGCGGAATTCGTCCGAGGCGTGAGAGAACCCAGTCCGAACAAGCTCGCAACCGGTGACCAACCCAGCAGTTGTCCTTGGAGCCATTGCAGATCTAGAGAGAGAAGCCCTACTCTAAGCTTTAATGAACACTCAAAAGGAAAGAGTCACTAGTGAGAACGTCCAAGTACGGGTGAGGAAGAGGTTACCTAGGGGCGTAGACGGAAGTGAGTTTGTGAGCTTCCTGCGAGAACTCTTCCTAGAGCGTCTTTTGGGAAGACCTTCGGTGGAGACCTAGCGGGAAACAGCGATGGAGACCTTCGGTGAGTAGGAGAGTGTCCTGCGGGGTTCGGTAGGATTCGTCGGGAGCTTGACGAGAACCTTGCGAGAGCCTTGCGGGAACTTAGGGGAAGACGATGGAGAACTTGCGGGATTGTGAGAAGGCGGTGCAGGATCCGACGAGAACTTTGCGCGATTCCTACAGGAGAAACCTTGCGGGAACTTTGAGAGATTCGACGAGCTTCCTTGCGGGATCCGACGGAAGAAACCTTGCGATTTGGCGTGATTTCTGCGAGAGTCGGCGGGACTCGTGTAGCTTGCTCCTTCGGCGGGATACTTGAGGAAGGTGAAGGGTCGGCGAGATTCCGAGTATATAATGGGTCGGCGGGATTTGTCTAATTCGAAATTGAAAGGTTTCTCTACTAGGAATTTTCACGTTAAGAGGCATTGCAACATTTTCGAATTCTTCTGATGTCAAGTCAATATAAGATCGATAAATACATATATATTGTAAAGCCAATCTATTTGGGTTTGAGCGAGGCTTCTCCAAACACTTCTTGATGTCAATTGTGAGTTGTCGAGATTCTCAAGGACATATCTTCGTTAACTCTTTATTGATGTATAAAGGTTTGCATATATTGAGTTAACCTATCCTTAGATGTGCACACATACATGTATAAAGATAAATATACACATAGATAGAGATATATATATGTAAATGAGGATGCAATATGGCGCAAGTCCTTGAACTGATCAAAAGTACCTGGGATTATGAGAATTAGCATTTAGTCTCTCTGACTATAACATACCAGGTGCTCGATGTTAAAATGCTTATGGAGATATCACTTCTGTTATTCCAGATGCATGTTCCAATTCAGTCTTGGAACACCTACTGTCTAGTTCCCTTCATATTTACGGGAACCTAGACTACCCTGCAAGAAAGAATTACCTTACCTTAGGAACCCAAATCATATTGGGTCCTAGGTTCCTGTTAGCATAAGCACGCAACTGCCTTCCTTCAAAAAACCTGTCAGGAAGACTACCTCTGTCCCGTGAATGTGGGTAAGCACTTGCCGTTGGCACAGAGGGGTTGTGCCAACAGTCGATGGCAAAGTGTCCCACTTTGCCACAGCACCAACATGGGTGAATGTTGTATCGCCGTTTCCGACCCGATCTAGTGACTGAGGTAGTCACGGTCCTAGGTCTAAACGAGATAGAGCATGATCTCCTCACAAAATTTCCTCTTCCATCATGACACGTGGAAGGGTGGAAGGAATGCATGTTGTGAGCGTCATGAGGCCGGGAAGGTGGTGCCCTCCTTTCAGGCATCCCCCTTTCAGAGGCCCCATGAAAACTTACACCATGACTTCTAACCTCCCTATCCTGTGTCCTCGGGTGGTGAGAAATGTTCTGTGAGCTAGGACATGCAGATTCGCACCGAGTTGAGGCAGTGGCAGTGAATACAAAGGGCTCAGAAGGAGCCTTAGGTATTCTCTCATGGGTGGCCAAGACGGCCCTTGCACTACGAGTGTCTCCACATGGGGACAGATCACCCTTGCAGTGACCACGACTATTCCTGTGGTCATACCTGAAGGCATGATGAGTTGCCTTCCTGCTTGGAGTGGGGGGTCGGAATACCGTTTCCCCATTTCTCCACGAATTAATAATTCGGGAGATCCACCCGTTTTCTTGCTTTCTCTTTATAGCATCAACCTTGGAAAAGTTTGATACTATTCTTTTCTCATTTTCTAGACTACTCTCTAGAGCTGAGATCTTAGAGTCCTTGACCTTGTTGGACGCCAATTGGAGAACCAACAAGATCTTCAGTCGAGCAATCTCTTGAGCTTGCTCCTCAGCAAGTAGGTTGCTTTCCTGAAGGGCTCTCTTCAGGGAATCAGAATTTTTTGGAGGAGAGCAGTTTCTGTCTTCAGAAAGTTCAAAAGATATGGGGCAGGATGAAGATGTTACCTGCTCATCTGTGTTATAGTCATTAGAGCCAGTGACCATTGTTTCATCCTCATCAGAGCTGCTTTCCTCACTGGCCTCGTCAGTCTCTGACACGGACACTGGAGCTCTGATGCTGTCCGAGTGATGCTTGCCTTCATCTTCAGAGGTGAGGACCCCCACATAGGCTTCCTCCTCAGGTTGACAGCATATTCCAGCTTTCTCTGACTCCCCCATCCACTCTGATATCATCACCCACATGGATTTAGCAGTCCTACATTTTGCTAATCTAGAGCGAGAAGCTCCAGACCAGATATCCAAGATAATTTGACGAATCCTCTCGTCCAAGTTAAATAGGGACAGTTCCGTCTCTGACATCTCAGCAATGCACATGGGCACTTGGATCCCAGAGTCGGAGGTCTTCATGGGAATGAACGGACCCTCTTCCACGATGAAGGATGCTCGAGGATCGATAGCATCAAGGTGAAATGACACTCTCATCCTCCAAATGGGATAATAATCCTTTGTGCATGCGGGGAGTTTGAGTGGCGGTATCTCATAATCCAGCTCCATGCCTCTGACACTGGTGGCAGGATTCTACTCAAGGTGTTAACCTTTTTGATGAGCAACCTCGCTCTGATACCACTTGAAAGTCCACCTAGTGTCAACAAAGTTCACCTATGGGGGGGGGGGGGGGAATAGGTGACGTGTAGCGCTTTTGCGGAATTTACGAATGTACCTGCACAATAAAAATAAAAAGCACAGCACACAGAATACACAGGCAATTTATAGTGGTTCCCCGACTTGGGTACATCCACTTTCCCCCTTCGACCTATCTCCCAACAAGGGATGACTCGGTCTCTTCTCCAACATGATTGAAATCCAATCCCTGCACTATCGGAAGGAACCCTTCCACACGTAAGAGTCAACACTCCCACAAAACGGGTTGCACCCAACCCTTACAACACGGAAAAAACGTTCCTTTACAACAAAAGTAAATATAGAATGTACACGAGATACAAACTTCGTTTGGAGACTACGGTGTTCCTCTTCGTTCGACGACGTGTTCGTGAAGTCAACGAAGAGTCTACAACCTTGGTCTCTCTTGGAGAGGATCTCCCCGGAACCGGCGGCGGCAATCCGAGCGGCGTCTTGGTTCGGGATCGGCGGCAACGAAGGTGCGCGGCAGCAGTACTTTGAGATCCAAACTTCGTAGCGAAGCTAGCTAGGTCTACCAACGGTCACTCGAGGATCGGTCGTCTCGATCGATTCGGATGGGGAACACTTTCCCGATCTACAAATCGAGAGACAAGAGATCTCTGGATAGACGCGTGAGACTCTAAGCTTGGCTAAGCTTCTGTCGCCGGAGATCGGGAAGAAACGTGATCAACAGCGGCGACCACTTGACGCGAGCGGCGGCGGCGGAGCGGAGCGGAAGCGGTGACTTAGGGTTTTTCCGTGCTCGCGTGTTTCTTTTTTCGATTCGTCTACAGTTCAAAATACCCGTATATATACTGTAGATAGATTCAATTTGACCGTTGTGGGACCCACCAGTAGAATCCCGAAATCCGGTTCAAAATAGTCCAGCGGCAGAATCCGGTCCAGCAACATCCCGAGAAAACGCCAAGTAAAATTCGTCGAGAATCATTGGTGATTCTCGACGAATCGGCGAGAATCAGTTAAAGATTCTCGACGATTCGTCGAGAATCACTGGTGATTCTCGACGGATCACTTGTTGATTCTCAACGATTTTCCCTTGGTATTAATGACCTGCTCAGCGACGGGTTCGGCGAGAATCATTAGTGATTCTCGCCGAATCTTACTTGGCACGGTTTTGGGGTAGCCGGAAGGAGTCGGCGAGAATCACTAATGATTCTCGACGATTCGGCGAGAATCACTAGTGATTCTCGCCGAATCGGCGAGAATCACTTGGTGATTCTCGTCGAATTATACTTAGACGGATTTTCGTCTTTCCACCCAAGTGCTGCTCCTTGACCCATCCTTGCTCCTTGTCTTCTCTTGCATAAACATGGCCCTGTACTTGAAAATAAGTGCACTCCAATAGAGAGAGAGTACACGTAGGCCAACACACTGATCTGCTCAACGAGGGATTACGTCGTGCAGATCCGTGTATATTGACCTACTGCACCCTGACATTGGTGTGCACTTAGCGTGGAAGAACTGCAAGCACAACTTAAGAGGTTCCATCAAATACATTGTGAATTCATCTTAGCTTGACAGATGGCTTTCTCAAATCCAGGTGATTGTGGATACAATACCCAACAAGTAGCGATCTCGCCGCCCCAGATTTCGGGGCCCAAATCGAGGGCCAAGGCGGGTCCAAATCAAAAAGTGATCACCACTAAAGTTGTTCGTCTCACCGAGATCTATAACCTTCATGTTGATCACTTTTCGATTTGATGTCATTTTGACCCTTGGCCATATTTACTTATTTTATTTTTAAATTTTTCATTATTAATTGTTTCATTAATTAATTTTTTCATTAGGTTGCTGTCGTGGCGCAAGAGAAGCAATTATAATATTTACTTATTTTCTTTTTTAATTGTTTCATTAATTAATTGTTTCATTAATTAATTGTTTCATTAATTAATTGTTTCATTAGATTGCTATCGTGGCACGGGCGAAGCCCGCCGGGGGTGGGCGAGGCCCGCCGGTGGGCGCGCGAACCCCGCCAAGGTGGGTGTCGGGGGGGGGGGGGGGGGGCGAAGCCCGCCATCGCCGGCCTTCCGAGGGGGCGAGCGAAGACAACCTTTGTCGGCCGCCCGTCGGGGGGCGGGCGAAGCCCGCCGTCGCAGGCCAGGTACTGTAGCGCATCTCCATCGGGTAGGAGCCCGCCGGAGGGGGGCGGAGCCTGCCGGGGGGGGGGGGGGGGTGGGGCGGGCGGAGCCCGCTGTTGCCGATCAGGTACTGTGGCGCGTGGCCATCGGGCCGGAGACCCGTGCCTGTCACTCGTGTATATATATATATATATATATATATATATATATATATATATATATATATATATATATATATATATATATATTTACTACTATAATAGAAATAGTAAGGCATGAGTTCAAAATTCTAATCGTCGTCGATCTCTGGTATGATAAATCAGCTGCCGTTCAATCTAACTTAACAAATCAACTCCAGCTCTTCATATTTTTGTAGGTACCCTAAACCTAGGACTAGGATGTGTCCTAAACATATAAATTTCATAGGCACTTACTTTAGGGTATGAAATTACCAATTTATCCCTTTGATTTTGAAAAAAATCTCTGCTTCATGGCCATAGGAAGGATCTAACTGCTTATCAGGCCCACCTGCTAAAAGCCCAGGCAATCAAAGCAGCCCATAAGTAGGCTGGCCCGCAAACAAGCCCGCAACGTCAAGGAAAAAACGGCCAAGCCGCCAGCCACAAGCCCACCAACCGGCAAGGCCCCATCTTGCTGATTTCAAACACTACGCACGGAAACCTACATTTATACCCATAAATTCTCATTTGTTTGGCAATGTGGGACTAAAACAGTGCACATGCCTATTTTTTAAAATAGTGCGGGCAAGCTTGCGTGTGGGTGTGCGAGCAGGGCATTTTGGGGTTCAAGACGGTTTCAAATCAAAAAGTGATCAACATGAACGTTGTTTGTCTCGGCGAGACGAACAATGTTCATGTTGATCACTTTTCGATTTGAAGATGTTTTGCCCCTCCATTTGGGCCCCGAAATCTAGGGCGGCGTGAATGCTACAGTAGCGATCTCGTCGCCCCAGATTTCGGGGCCCAAATCGAGGGCGAAGACGGCTCCAAATCAAAACGTGATCACCACGAAAGTTGTTCGTCTCACCGAGATCTATAACCTTCATGTTGATCACTTTTGGATTTGATGTCATTTTGACCCGTGACCATATTTACATATTTTATTTTGTAATTTTTCATTATTAATTGTTTCATTATTAATTGTTTCATTAATTAATTTTTTCATTAGGTTGCTGTCGTGGCGCAGGAGAAGCAATTGTAATATTAACTTATTTTCTTTTTTAATTTTTTCATTATTAATTGTTTCATTAATTAATTGTTTCATTAGATTGCTATCGTGACACGGGTGAAGCCCGCCGGGGGCGGGCGAAGCCCGCCGGGCGGCGCGCGAACCCCGCCGGGGGGTGGGGGTGGGGTGAAGCCCTCCGTCGCCGGCCTCCCGAGGGGGCGAGCGAAGACCGCCTTTGTCAGCCGCCCTTCGGGGGGCTTGCGAAGCCCGCCGTCCCAGGCCAGGTACTGTAGCACGTCGCCATCGGGTAGGAGCCCGCCGGAGGGGGGCGGAGCCTGCCGGGGGGTGGTGGGGCGGGAGGAGCCCGCTGTTGCCGACCAGATACTATGGCGCGTGGCCATCGGGCCGGAGGCCCATGCCTGTCACTCGTGTGTATATATATATATATATATCTATACTATTCTAAAAAGATATATGGTGGTATGCCAATAGCGTGTCTTCGAAAATAGATGAAAAATAGGTGGGCGTCGGATTTGATTGTCTTGATCTAGAACCGTTGGATCTAGGGCTACAAATAACATATTTGGTTTACAAATAAAAAAAATCCAAAATTGTTTCCACTCCATCTCTCCTAAAACCCGATCCCTCATCCCCCCAAAAAAATGTCGTCATTGGGAAGGGCTCGCGCAATGTCCAGAGGAGCCCCGGCGGGCGGCAGAGATGGAACAACTTGCAGTTTGTGACCAGCGCCTCTTTCTTGCTCACTGTCTTCTCTGATTATCTCCAGTCATTCGGGCAGAATATGCAGTGCTCTTCTGGTTCCGCCGCTCCTTCCGAGCTTTTCAATTTCGCCAAGTCTCAGGTATATACCCTGCCCTGCACATTAGTCATGGATTTGTTAAAATAGTATTTTTACACTTCTTCTTCTTCTTCTGCCTTTGACAAATCCACCAGGTCGATTACATTCTCGGAGACAACCCTAGAGGCACTAGCTACATGGTGGGTTACGGTTCAACTTATCCAGAGCAGGTGCACCATCGCACATCCTCGATCGTCTCCATCAAGGTTAATGACAATTTCGTCAGCTGCAGAGGAGGATACGCAACCTGGTTCAACCGTAAGGCCAGTGATCCAATCTCTTGGACGGCGGCCGGGAACAGGAAAATGGCTGCAGTGAACTGCAGCCATTTTCGTCCTCCTGGCCGGCGGCGGCCTGGCCGGCCCCCACCTGCGGCCTCGCCGGAGAACTGCAGCCATTTTCGTCCTCCCGGCCGGCGGCCTGACCGGCACCCACCGGCGGACTCGCCGAAGAGTCCGCCGGTGGGTTCCGGTCAGGCCGGCGGCGGCGGCGAGGAAGAAACGGCGTGCGGCACGGGCCGGACGCAGTTTCTTTGTTTTTAAAATTAAAATTTAAATGTAATTTATAGTTTATAATTAAAATTAAAATAATAAAAAAAATTATTAATAAATAAATTATTAATTTCTAATAATTTTAAAATTAAAACATAAATTATAAATTTTAATTAAATTTAAAATAATTAAAACAATCCGCCGGGGGCGGGCGACGATGCCCGTCGTGAGGGGCGGGCGAACCCCGCCGTGAGGGGCGGGCGAACCCCGCCGGGAGGGGTGGGCGAATCCAACAACTGCTGGTCGTGTACTGTCGCCCCGCCGTGAGGGGTTGGCGAAGCCCGGCGGGGGGTGGGCGAAGCCCGCCGTCGGCGGCCAGATACTGTGGCGCGTGCCCATCGGGCCGGAGGCCCGTGCCTGCGACTCGTATATATATATAAAATTATAATTATAAAAAGTTTTATCTAAAAACAGACTATTTACGAGCGGGTGCGCGAAAAATGAGAATTGAGATCTAGATGGTCTCAAATCAAAAATTACCCAACATGAAATTGTAGATCTCGTCGAGACGAACAAATTTCATGTTAATCATTTTTCCATACGACTTAGTTTTGACCCTCAAACAGGCTCCCGAACGCAAACTGTAACGGACTACACTAGAAGGGCGGCAGACCACTCGAGACAAGTTTACAGGTACTCGAGAGGTATAAAACAGGCTACTCGAGTGGTTGGAAGCAGCACTCGAGTAACAAGAAATGACACTCAAGAGGTAGAAAAATCACTCGAGTAAGCAGAAACAGTCACTCGAGTATATAAAAAATCAGTACTCGAGTATAAATTAAACAACATGAGAGAGGCAGAAAATTTTCTCGAGTGAAAAGCCTGAGTACTTGAGTGGTTAGAACAGCACTCGAGTAATGAAAAGGCAGCACTCGAGTGGGGGGAAAAGGAGCCCTCGAGAGTAATCAGCAGAAAAGCTCGAGATCTGAAGTAATCACTCGAGAAGATCAATAACCACTCAAGAGGCAATATTAGAATTTGCATAATCAGTAAATTTTTTACAAATATATTCAAAGTAATTAAACTATATAAATGAATAGTAAAAGACATTTTTGAATAGTAATATAATATTAAAATAATCATATTTATATATTTTTGAATAAGAAAGCACGAGTTTAAAACAGAGGACCGAACGCCCGCCGAATTAAATGAAATTCGCATCGAAGGCGAACACTGACACTACGAACACAACGACAAAGTCAAAACCAAAATCCGACGAGCCATTCTCGAGATATAAATTTTCAAAGTTTACGACGAACATAAATTTCACAAAACTTCGGAAAATCACCGAGGCCCAAATATCGTTTGGATCTCGACGAAACTTGACGAGCAAGTCCAAAATTACTTAACTTAAATTTCAAATGCAAAGTTTTCCCATTACAATAAGAATTCGGCCGACTCGACCACACGAACGTGAAAATGCCTTAACGGTATTGCGTTGTCAACTCGACGTTAAAAGTAACGCCACGACGTCATAAATATGACGATACCCATTCAAATAAAATCATCGAAAAATCCGGGGCGTTACAGTCACTCCCCCTAAAAAGAAGTTTCGTCCTGAAACTTAACACAACTCCAAGACCAAACCAAAATAATAAAATCAAACATGACTGAAAACATAAATGCATACCACGTCGCGCTCTCAACGTCTTGATTTCTCCAAAGAATCATGACCATGGGGATGATCTTTCTTTGCAACACACGCTCTTGAGAATCCAGAATACGAACAGGTTCTTCCACATACGTAAGGTTGGGCTGAATCTGGGGAATCAAGTCGAGGACTTGACGATCATTACGAACACACTTCCGCAACTGGCTCACATGGAACACATCATGGAAACTAAGGAAGGAAGCAGGCAACTCCAGCCTATACGCTGAAACTCCGACGCGTTCAAGAATCTGAAAAGGTCCCACGTGGCGGGGGTCTAACTTGTGGTTCCTTCCAAATCTTTTAATGCCAGACATCGGAGAAACCTTCAGAAAAACCAAGTCTCTAACGACAAACTCCAGATCGAGCCTTCGTTGATTAGCATACTTCTCATAGCGCTCTAGAGCCACACAGAGCTTTTCTCGAATATGAGTCACAGCACAATTCATCTCCTCAAGGGCTTCCGGACCTAACAACGGTCTCTCCCCAACTTCAGCCCAAAATAAAGGAGTTCTACAATGCCTCCCATATAAGGCCTCAAACGGGGCTGAAAGTGCAGCTAGATCTGATATACTCTAGAGGGGGGGGGGGGTGAATAGAGTATGGTGCTTAAAAACTTTTTGCAACAATTGTTGCAATCTGAGTGAACAGGGAAGAAAATAATAAATCTAAACACAGCAGTTATCTAATTACAAAGCAGCCTACAAAAGAAACTAATCACAGATCCTAACTAATCACAGATCAATCACAGCCAAAAACAAAAATAAAGACAAGCAAGCCAGAAGACACAAGGAGCTATAGTGGTTCCCCTAAACTTGGGTACATCCACTCCTCTACCACCCTAGGTAGGAATACACTGCATGATGAGTTGATCAGGTGTCCTGGGCACCAATGAGCTTTTGATAAGGTGCTCAAAAACCAAATCAGAGTTTTTGATCAGGTGTCTTGCCACCAATGAGCTTTTGATAAGGTGCTCAAAAACCAAGCACAAACTTTTGAAGGGAGTTTGAAAAACCCTTTACAGAGATGGGGATGAGAGAGTTATGGAAGTCTTCTCTTTCTCAAAGCAGCTGAGAAGACTATGTGGATTTGATGTTGTCAAAGCTCCCCCTGAGTTCTTGAGATGTTCAGGAAATGAAGCTTTGTTGTAGGGTGATAGGCCTTCAGAAGTTGATCTCCAGCAAATGATAATTTCAGCAACAGCTGAAATATTAGGTGTCTGGAGTCTTTGAATGATGTTGGCCTTGAACACTTGAATCAAAGGGGATCTGAAGATTTCAGATGTGTTGATCTCCTTTGGTGTGAGTTCCTGTATGAATTCTTTTAGACAGAGAATGTCTACAGCTCTTTCTCTTGTGAACAGTTGGTGTTGAGAAAGATGTTGTTCAAAGAATATTTTTTCTTGTTCTTCTTGTCTGTGCTGTGTGTACTGTGAGATTCAAAAATATTGAGTTTTATTCCCTAGTTCTGAATAGAAAATAATCCTCTGTCAAGAATAGCCGTTAGCCTATCATTAATTGACTTCCTTAATTGCAATTGTCTTCTGGGGGAAAGTCCAAAGAAACATTCCTTGATAATGCCTTGAAACTTGGTCCAGAATAAATGAAAACGGCTAGAAAATCTTCTGAATTAATTGCTGAATAACTCCTTAACTGTTCTGAATTTGAATCTTGAAAATCCTTTAACTCTTCAGAAAAACGTCGAACTGAGCTCTGCTATCGTCGAACTAAGCTCAGCGATTTGGACTTAGACAGCAACAGGGATCGTCGATCTGAGCTCAACTATCGTCGAACTGAGCTCAGAGATAGAGAATCAAAACTGGAGTCAAGATCGTCGAACTGAGCTCGAAGATCGTCGAATGGAGTTCGACGATTTGTTGAAGTTGAGCTCAGCGATCGTCGAATGGAGTTCGACGATCCGTCGAAGTTGAGCTATACGATCGTCGATTAGAGTTCGACGATTTGTCGTACTGAGCTCGACGATATGACTTAGTCTCCAAACTGAAAAACCTTGGTCTTGAGGGCAGCTTCCAAACCTAACTACTAACCCTTAGACTCAATTCTAATTGACCTTTAGATCTATACAATGAGGTCAAAAACAGGTTTCCTAGAGACATAGTGATCCTGACCCAAATTAGTAATAGGGTGTTCCAACAATCTCCCCCTATTTGGGTTAGGATTACTATTTACAAAACTTGGAGAAATAAAAGCAACAAAATACAAAGCAGCAATACAACAAGCAACAACATAGCAGAATCACAGATATATATTATCCCAGACAGAAATTAGAAATCAAAATGATTGTCACCTTACATAATTATTCCTTCTCCTTGCTCTTTATAAGTTTGATTTCTCTATTTGGATCAAGAGCTTCTTTCTTTGACCTTCTGTCATCTGCTGCACCTAAGGAAGTTTGCTGTTTGGGCCTTGGTACCACAACTTCAGGATGCAGCTCCATATATCTATCAGAATCAAAGAATTTTCTTGAGCCATATCTTTCCAGTTCTTTCTTTCTTTGTTCAGGCAATGTAGTAATGTTGGAGGAATCTCTGTCTTGCTCTTTAGCTTTCTTAATTTGATCCAGGGCAGCTAGCTCTTTCATCCTGGCAGTCCATGCAGTATGGTTATTTTCTGGATCTTCAAAGGGAACTGGAGGCTCATATCTGTTGGATGGATTGTCTTGAGGAGCTCTGGATGAGAATATTTCTTTTAACTTGTAGGGAAAAGGACCTGAGGTTGTATCTGATGAAACTTGTCCTTCCCTAAAGTAAGGATGTTGTCTAGAATATCCCTTGGAGTAGACTTGGAATTCCCTCTGGCTTCCTCTATAGTTTCCTCTTCTAGATTGAGAACCTCTAGACTGGCTTCCCCTATAATAAGATCTTGCATGAGGCTGATAGGGGGTTTGGCTTTTAGCAGAGGGTTGAGCAGCTGAGCTTCCACCTGCACCTACATCAGGAGGAGGTGGTGGAGGAGGATGAGGATGATGAAACTAAGAAGATCCTTTCTCATACTTCCTCTTCTTCTTCATGGCTTTAAGTTGGTTCTTGGAATACTGCATCCAATGCCCAGTAATGGGGCAGTCATGAAGAATGTAATAAAGAATGTCATTAGTGTCCTTGACTTTGGTTGGATGGACCCTTTTCATAGCTTTGCTCCTTGCCTTTCTTTTTCTGGCTATGGTGGCAGAAGAATCATCAGAATCAGTCTTGAATTCATCACTTTCAGAACTTTGCTCATCATATAGAGCATCAATCTTTTTCAAATAATCTTTCTGAAGTTGGGTTGGAGCAGATGAAACAGCAGTGGTGATAGCAGCAGATACAGCACTAGTAGCAACAGCAGAGACAGCAGTAGCAGTAGTAACAACAAGCACAGAAATTTCTGGAGCAGCACTCTTAGAAGATATAGTAGCAGTAATAACAGTAGCAGCTGTAGCAGCAACAGATTCAGATAAAGCTTTTTCAGATACAGGAGCCTCAGCATCAGTAATAACTGCAGGAATAACATCAGCAAAAACAGAAGGCTCAAAATCATATTCCTCTGTCTGCATATCCTCAGGAACTGGAACAACAGCAGCATCAGAACAGGCAACAGCAGCAACAGAAACAGCAGTAGCATCACTGGAACCAGAAGGCTCAGCAGGAGTAGCAGCAGCATAAACTGAATTGACAAAAGAAGTTATAACCCTGGTGTCATAACTTGAGAAGGGCACAATGTCCTTGGACAGATCCTCTGAGGGCTGGATTGCAACTTTCTCTGAAAAACAACTGAAATAAATTGAATCAAATATTGATAACAAGGACCTGATGTCCACTGAGAAGACTGCAACTGGAGGGGTTGAAACTGGAGCTTGAGTAACAACAACAGCAGCATGAGAAATGGCAGCAACAGCAGCAGGCAATTTCACTACTTCATTAGGCATCTCCCCCTGCCTAGATTCAGAGAATGCTGGATCAAGGCACACTGATGAAGGGATTGCCTGAGGAAATAGAGAGGATATCCTGGCAGAAAGGGCTGCCACTGACTGAAGTAATGGAGCCAAGGAGGTCTCCAGTAGAAGTGATAGCCTGGGGGCTAGCAGTTCATATAACTGGTCAGCTAGGGCTGGAATATCTACTTGCTCAACAGTCAATTGAGCAGAGGTAGAGGATGGAGCTACTGGTGATGGTGGTGGAGAGCTGGTGGATGGTAGAAGTGATGGTTGAGGTGAGGGGATTGTGGAGATGGAAGACAGTGGTATTGAGATAAAGGGAGTGAAGGTGGGTTGATCAATAATGTCTTGTAGAAGCTATTGATATGAAGTAGAGGAGGAGGGTAGCTCAGGAGGAGATGAGGGTGAGTCATACATGAAGGAATCATCAAGAAGATTGAAGGAGGGAATGGTGGATGATGTGTCCATGTCTGGGTGAGGATAGTGGTGTAATGGATGGAATATTTCTTCTGGTATTGGAAGAGTGGGGATTGGAGATGGAATAGATGTTGGAGATGGGCTGGAGATGATGATTGTGGATGAAATTTGAATGGTGGATGGAACTGGAATGGTGGATGGAACTGGTAGAGATGGAATAGGAGAAGGAGAAGCAGCAGTAGGCAAGTCATCTGCAGGGGCAGAGACTTGAGGGGAAGAGACTATTACAGTACTGGTGCCTGAAGTTGTGCTTGCAGAGGGCCTGCTGGGCTTGGTTATCTGCCTCTCCCATTTGCTAAAGAGGGCACAGGACAGTCTCTTTGATGCATTAATATGTATCCCAGAAGATACTAGCAGGGTAGGGCATTTGTTCTGAAGAAAGAGCCCTAGGATCCTCCTAAAATTCACAAAATTCTTGTTGATTTTCTTTTTAATCAGGTCAAAGAAGACCTCTCCCCAGTTCAATTTCTTCTTATCCATAATGGCTCCCATCAAGCACAGTTGATACCTAGAGATAGTATCATGTGCTGAATGCTTGGCCAGCAGAACCTTTCCTTCTACATCAGCTAAGAACCTGTATTCCACAGCTAGGTTCTTCTTCAGCAGCTTGCTAGGGTTAGCATCAGAGTGACCCATTCTTGCAAGCAGATCAGAAAATTCCTCTCCAGACAAATCAGCAGAATCTCTTCCAGAACTTAACTCAAGAACTTCTGTCAGAAAAGCTGGAGTCAAGGGTACCTGGGTTCCAGAAATTGAACCAACTACTGTGTTTTGGTCCTGGTTGTGGGCAGTGTAGACCCACTCCTTAATCTCATCAGCAGCCAACCTGATTTTGGTGGACATGATGGTGGCTAATTTCTGCTCCTTGAACAGTTCCAAAATGTCTTGAAAAACTTGATCAGTGGTGTTGAAAGACTCCATGTCTATATCGAATCCAGCATCAAATTTCATTGTAGTAAGAACAGTAGCAGAGACGACCATTGTTACCTGCAAAAATCAACAAACAAAACGACCAAGTGTAGAGGTGTTTGGAGGGAAAGAGAGATTTTTGCAGAGAGATTGAAAGCGCAAAAGGAGAACGAAGGCGAAAAATGAATTTTATATTATGGTTCGACGCAGAAAAGGAAAGATCGTTGAACTCAGTTCGACGATCGGGGATTCTAAAGGAATCTGAAAGGTCTTCAATATCATCGATCTCCGTTCGACGATATTGGAGAGCGTCGAGCTCCGTTCGACGATAGTTCAGAGAACAAAATCGTCGAGCGCCGTTCGACGATCGTTGACCGAAAGAGATAGTTCAGACTATCTGAGAAGCGCTGAACTCTAGTCGACGATTTCAGAAATCGTCGATCTCCGTTCGACGATTGGGGGGAAAATCATCGAGCGCAGTTCAGAGACCAGAAATACACTCTAGACACTTAGAAAAATCAGGATGTTTGCCTAGTCTTGGTCAATTTTTAAAGTTTTAAAATCTTGGAACTTATTTTAGACTTCCTCCATCTAACATTCCTAACTGATTTAGGAAGAAGGTATGTTTCTTTTCATCCAAGGGTTTGGTGAAAATATCTCCCCTTTGTAAATCAGTTGGGATATATTGAAGTTCAATTTTGTTCTTCTCAACATTATCCCTTAAAAAGTGATGCCTAATTTTTATGTGTTTTGTCCTACTATGGAGGACTGGATTTTGAGCTATAGAAATAGCACTGGTGTTATCACAAAATATTTTAGACTTCTCTAAGTTGTAGCCATAGTGTAGGAGTTGGTTTTGAATCCACAATATTTGTGAACAACAACTGCCTGCGGCCATATATTCAGCTTCAACAGTTGAAGTTGACACAGAAGTTTGTTTCTTACAAAACCAGGAGACAAGTCTGTCACCAAGGAACTGACAAGTTCCACTGGTGCTTTTCCTGTCAATTCTGCATCCAGCATAATCAGCATCAGAAAATCCAGTTAAATCAAATGCTGAATCTTTTGGATACCAGAGACCTAGATTTGGACAACTTTTAACATACCTGAGAATCCTTTTTACTAATGTTATGTGTGACTCTCTAGGGCTTACTTGGAACCTAACACATATACATGTAGCAAACATTATATCAGGTCTACTAGCTGTAAGGTACAGTAAGGAGCCAATCATTGCTCTATATGTTGTCTGATCAACAGGTTTCCCATGTTCATCAGCATCTAATACAACATTGGTAGGCATGAGTGTTTTCATATAAGATGCTTCAGACATACCAAATTTCTTGACCAATTCATTTGCATATTTGGTTTGAGAAATAAAGATGCCTTCAACATGTTGTTTGACTTGCAATCCTAGGAAGAAGGATAGCTCACCCATGCTACTCATTTCAAATTTGGAATGCATTAGGTTGGAGAACCTTCTGCACAAATTTGAATCAGTAGAGCCAAAAATAATATCATCTATATAAATCTGTACTACTAGGGGATGGGACTTATGAGTTCTAATGAAAAGAGTTTGGTCTACTCTACCACTTATAAATCCATTTTCTAGAAGGAAGCATGCTAGGATCACCCTTTAAGCTTTTGATCAGGTGCCCAAAAAACAAAATAAACTTTTGAAGGGAGTTAATAAACCTTTTATACATGAGAGGGAGAGAGATTTGATGGTGCCTTCTCTTTCTCTATTCAATAGAGAAGACAAGTGGATTGTTATTGTCAAGGCTCCTTTAGAAATCACTTGAAGCCTTCCTCAGGGTGTAGGTCTTCTGTCTTGACTTGAAGTAATCCAGGAACTTCTGAGTGATAGAATGATTGTTGTCCTTGAAAGCTCCTGGAGATGAAGTTGAAGAAGACTTGATTTTGAGTTTGTTATTGTTCTTCTTCTTTAGAAGGTCAAGGTGAAAACAGGATGTTTTCGGCACAGAGAATGTCTAAGTCCGTTTTCTGTATGTCTGTTTTTCTCTGTTACTTGCTGTGTCCCTAAAAAGAGAAAAATCTCTTTTTATATTCTCTATTGAAATTCTCCTTTGAATTTTGAATTCTCTACATTGAATGTTGATTTCCTAGAGAATGAAAATCGGCTGGAGAATAATGTCTTTAATGAGTTTCCTCAACTGTCCCAATTAATTAAGTAAGTAATTAAACCCTGATGAAGACCATAATCAATGCTGCCAATAATAGCTATATTCAAGAGAATATGTCCATTAATTACTCAGAGAAATCACTGCTAAATAATATGGAATAAGGACAGAAAAATAGAGAAAACTCTAAGTCTGGCTGGATAGAATTCGTCGACCTCTGAGCAGATTTCGTCGACCGGAGCTCCAAGTTCGTCGAGCTGAGAGATCCTGTTCGTCGACCCGAGAAAGCCTATTCATCGACCGGAGCTCAGCGAACTGCATTCTGGAGATAACTTGCCTATTCTACGCTCCAAGTTCATCGAGCTGATAATCTGTCTTCGTCGAGCTGAGTTCAGCGAAAGTAATCATGGAAGAATGTGTTGAAGGCTGAACTCTGGAATTCGTCGATCTGAGCTCGAATATCGTCGAGCTCAACTCAGAGAATTAACTCTGAGTTTGTCGAGTAGAGTACGACTATCGTCGAGCTGAGTTCATTGAACGTCGAACTTATATACTTAACTTGATTTATTCTAAGTCTTGACTCAATCTAAGGTCTTCTGTTGGCTGGTCAATGTAAGGTTGAACCTAATGACTTAGCCTAAACTCTAGGACTCAAAGACATGACCCTGGCTATACATTGTGGGTCAGACATCCTAATTTGTTAACCTAGCCCAAATCCAACTAGGGATCCAACAAGGAGAATGAGTGGGCAAGCATGCTTGAACTAGACGAAGGTGCAATATGACTTCGCAGACAGAATTAGACAGGCATTGGAGCTTGACGAGAGCATGAAGCGCTATATCAAGGAGATAATGGATGGGTCAAATTCCAAATTCTCACTAAACGATGGTCTTTTGTGGAAGGATGGTCGATTGTGTGCCCCAAATATTGGCATGTTGAGGGAGGAGTCGATGTACGAGGCTCATTTCACCAAGTACTCAATCCACCTAGGGAGCACACAAATGTTCAAGGACATGAAGAAATTATTTTGGTGTCCAGGGTTGAAAAAGGACATCACAATTTATGTGGCAAAGTGACAGACTTGGGCCCTAGTGAAGGCTGAGTGTCAAAAGCCCGATAATTTCCTGAAGTCATTTCCAATACTAGAATGGAAGTTTGATGATATATAGATGGATTCCGTGCACGGTTTGCCGAGATCACAACATGGGAATGAATCCATTTGGGTTATCATGGACTGGTTGACAAAAGTAGCACACTTTGTTTTGAATCGAAGAGACGATTCCATTGAAACGTTAGCTAAACTTTATGTTGAGCAGATTGTACGATTACACGGTGTGCCCCGTAGCATCGTTAGTGATCGAGATGTGCATTTCACATCTAGTGATTGGAAGCTTATTCATCAGTTATGGGGTACCAAGCTGAAATTTAGCACGGTCTTTCATCCTCAGATGGATGGCCAGACCGAGAGGGTAAACAGAATGATGGAAGATATGCTTCGCTTGTGTGCCCTAGATTTTGGGAAGGGGTGGGAAGATCATCTCTTTATGATCGAGTTGGCCTATAATAACAGCTACCAAGCGAGTATACAAATGGCACCTTTTGAGGCCTTATATGTTCAATAATGTCGTACTCTATTGGCTTAGGTAGAAACCGGTGAATCAAAGTTATATAAACGTAAGGACGTTGAAGATGCGAATTCAACTATACGTTTGATTCGAGAAAGATTGCTGATTGCACAAGATAGGCAAGCAAAATATTTCAATACCAACACCAAAATGTGGAATTTGTGGTTCTCGATTGGTTTTACCTCAAAATTAAGTTGTTCATGGGCATATCGAGCATCCGATGCTTGAAAAAGCTATGTCTGAGATACCTTGGACCGTTTGAAATTGTTGAGTGAATTTTGGATAAAATAAAGGGGATAAATCTAATATACTCTAGAGGAGGGGGTGAATAGAGTGATTTAAAAAAAATATTTGGCTGATTTTAAAATTTATCAGAGAAATAAGTGATAATAGTAGTAATATAAAAAGAAATGGAAACTAAGCTAAGCTACATTATCACAGTACAGCTAAACAAAGAGAAAATGAACAACCAGACAACATAAGAATTTTATAGTGGTTCCCTAAACTGGGTACATCCACTCTTTTACCACCCTGGTAGGGATCCACTATCAGGTTTTTGATCATGTGACTGCCACCGCAAGATCTATTTATAGGGAGATCTCACAACCCTTTAGACTTTTGATCAGGTGACCAAAAACAATAATAAACTTTTAAAGGAAGTTAATAAACCCTTTATACAGTAGGTTGAGAGAGTTGATGGTGTCTTCTCTTTTCTCTATTCAACAAAGAAGACTCAGTGGATTGCTATTGTCAAAGCTCCTTCTGAAATGTTTAGATGTTTAGAAAGCTTGGAGACTTGTTCAGGGTGTAGGTCTTCAGCCTTGTCTTGTTGAAATCCAAGAATTTGTAGACAGATCTAGAGTTGTTGTCCTTGAGGATTCCTGGAGTAGAAGTTAAAGAGACTCTTGATATAATATTGATGTTCTTCTTCAGTCTTCTGAAAGATCAAGGGGAAAACAAAGAGTTTTCAGCGCAAAGAAGAAACAGATATTCTTTCCTGTATCTCTTCTCTGTATCACTTCTTGTGTTCTGTATTTTGTGTATATCACTGTGTATCCTTTTTTTGGTTGCTTGTATCACACCTCTGTGTTCTTCTGAAAGAAAATTCTATAAAAAATTCTGCTGTCAGATTGTACTTTTGTATTTTGAATTTCAAGCATTAATTGCTGACTAATTCTTTAGAATGAAATGGTTAGAATATATTCTTCAATGAGTTTCCCCAACTGTCCCATTAAAATAAGCAAGCAATTAACTCTGATGAATGAAATTTTTGTAATATATTCTTGAATGAGTTTCCCCAACTGTCCCATTAAGAACGGCTATATTTTTGAGAATATAAGCATTAATTACTCAGAGAATTACTGCTAAATAACATAAGAAATTGGGAACAAAACTAAGGAAAACTTATCAAACTGACTCGGGAAAGAAATCGTCGACCTCTGGGTAGAATTCATAGACTGGAGTTCCAAGTTCGTCGAGCTGAGAAATCCTGTTCGTTGACCTGAGCTCATCGAACTATAAATGGGAAATATCTTGCCAATTTTGCGCTCCAAGTTCGTCGAGTAGAGAATTTGTATTTGTCGACCTGAGTTCAGAGAAAATAAACTAGAAAGAATCTGTCAAAGCTGAACTCAAGATTCCGTCGAGCAGAGAATCTGTCTTGAGGAAGAAATCATAGACCTGAGCTCGAATATCGTCGACCTGAGCTCGAATATCGTCGAGCTCAACCCAAAGAAGGATTTCTGAGTTCGTCGATCTACGATCGACGATCGTCGAGCTGAGTTTGAAGAACTTCAAACTAAGAATCTGAACTCTGAATTCTTTTAAGTCTTGAGTCTACTGAAGTCCTCTGCAGGCTGGTCCATGAAGATTGATACTAATGACAAGCCTAAACTCTATGACTAACAGACTTGACCCTAGCTATACAAGGTGGGTCAAACATCCTAATTAGTGAACCTAGCCCAAATTAAAACTAGGGATCCAACAATCTCCCCCTATTTTTTGTGGGGTCAATAATACAAACAAAAGAAAACACTCATAATGCAAAATAAAAGATATCTGGCAGAAAATGAAGATCTAACAGATATATGTACAACTTGTGCTTCATGATTAAACACAAAATAGTTCAGAAAACAAACTAAATAAATAGTTATTTGTTTTTCCTGGACTTCTCTTTCTCAGCTTTGTCAAATGGTTGTCTGAAAATGATTTCTCTGTTAGGGTTTGCAGCTTCTCTCTTAGACTTGGTCATGTTAGATGCTCCAATAATATTGATAGTGGTTGCTCTTGAAACAACTGCCTTTGGATGTAAACTCATATAGGCATCAACATTGAAGAACTGATTAGCTTTATCATACCTTTTGAGCTCTTCTTTTCTGTATGAGGAAATGGTGGAGTACTGAGATGTGTCCTTGCCTTCTTCTTTTGCTTTATTGATCAGAGAAAGTCCAACTAATTCTTTAAATCTTGCCATTTTTGCAGTGGGTTCTTGTTCTAGATCTACAAAAGGAATTGGAAGGGATAATGGTCTTTTGGGACTGGTGTCCTTCTTTGAATCATCAAGAGATACTGGAGTACTTTTATTTTCTGAAGCTGGAGGATGGTTGCAATTAGAAGATTGCTGTTGTTGATCACTGCTGCCTTTAAAACTAGGCTTGGAGTGTCTTTGATAAGTCTTACTGACTGGAGCTGATCTATGAGTGACACTTCCAGAGGCCCCAGCTGATGGAGGAGGACGAGGAGGGTCTTTCCTGAAGTGCTTGGGAGGAGACTTGTACCTTCTTCTCTTCTTCATTTCTTTCTACTCATTCTTATACAACCACATCCATTGTGGCATCCCAGGGTAAGGTGTAATCTTCTGCAAAATGTAGTAAGGTGTGTCATGAGTTGGATTGGGCTTGGGAATAGCCTTGGGAACATCTTTCCTTTTCTTAACTATCTTCTTCTTAGCTTTAGGATCATCAGAAGCTTCAAAGTCATCATCATCATTGTCTTCAGAGGATTCAGGAGGATTATTATACATATAATAAATCTCTTTCAAAATTTCTTTAGAGATTTGCTTCTCAGGGTGAGGCTGTACTGGAATTTCTGTCTCTATAACACTTTTAGTAAATTGCCAAAAGATTTTCTTCTTTGATATCTACAAGTATGATATCATCCAAATTTGGTAAAGGACTGTCATCCATTTTGTATATTAGAGGGAGAAAGCCTTGGGAGCTGATATTGTAAGTGGCTCAATAATTGCAAAACTTGCCTTTAGTTGCTTAACAACCTCAAGGCTTATAGGAGGAGTGTAGAAAACTATAGCCATAGAATTCTCTAGACAAACTTCTGGTAAGCAATTTATATAAGCAGAATCAAATGAATTCAATAAACTGAATAAATCTATTGTGGGATTGACAAAGCAATCACCAACAGTCAAATTTTGTGGAAGATCTGCTGGATCATCTGTACAACTCATATCAATCTGTACTTCTTCAACTTCTGTATTCATATATACATATGCATCTACTATTATATCCAACTGTACATATGTTGTTGCTGCTACTACTGCGAGAGGAGAGAACACTAGAACTTCTTCATTAGATATCTCCCCCTGCCTGGTTTCAGAGGGTCCTGAAGCCAGGCCCCAAGAAAAAGAAGGGACAATGGGGGCAACAACAATGAGAGCAGATAGAGAGGAAATGGAATTAGCAAGAGGTTGAATATCCTCTGCTATGAGATTTCTGAGGAGAGGAGTGATGAGATCCAAGAGAGTTGAGATGGAAGGGGAATCCTATTATACAAACTCAGAGGGTTTCTGAGTGGATACAGATGGATGGATGGAAGAGGATGAAGGAAAAGGTGTTGTGTCAGTCATAAGTTCATCTGTGGATGATGGTGTGTGGATGGGAGATGATGATAAAAGATCAAAAGATGGAATGGATAGAAGGTTGGTGAGTGGTATGTCAACAAGGTGTTGTGGTAATGGGAATGAAGGGGGTGAGTTGTGCTCTGGAGATTGAATTGGTGTTGGGTGATGCACTGGAGGGACAGGTGCTGCTGGAGAATGAATTTGGGATGCGGATGGTTGTTGGTGGGTAGTAGATGAAGGAATTTGAACTTGTGGAGGAGTAGGTTGTTGTTGGGTTGGAGGAGAGGGAATCTGGATGGGGGGAATGATATCTTCTGGAGGTGGGGGATTAGGTGTAACAGCTCCTGTATCCTCAGAGGTTCTGGAAGAGGTTGAAGCCTTAGTTAGCTTCGGGATGTTCCTCTCCCATCTTCCAAACAAGGAACAAGTTAGCCTTTTGGAAGCATTTATGAATATGGTTTGGGAGACCAGGGATTCAGATGCTTTTTCCTGAAGGAAAATTCCAAGAATTCTTTCAAAACATACTTCATTCTTATTATTCTTCTTTCTTATCAAATCAAACAAAATCCTTGCCTAATTCACTACTTTCTTATTCACTATAGCACACATTACCAGAAACTGGTGCATGGTAATGTAGTCATGGGCAGTATGCTTACCTAGCAAGACTTTTCCCACAACATCGGTTAAAAACTTATATTCAACAGATAAGTTTTTCTTTAACAATTTATTAGGGTTCTCACCAGTATGACCCATTTTATTTAACATATCATCAAAGTCAGCACTATCAATCTCAATATCTTCATCACCATTAACTAAACCAAAAACTTAAGTTAAAACTGCAGGAGTAAGAGAAACCTGATTGCTAGAGATTGTGCCTGTCATTGAGTCGGAGTCTGGAGTAGTAGAAGTAAACACCAATTCTCTAATCTCAGTCGCGGCTATCTTTATCCTGATAGTCATGAATTTCTTCAACTATTGTTCCTCTAACAACTGCAGTATGTCGATGAATATCTGATCAAAATATTGAAAAGATTCAAAGTCGATATCAAATCCTGTGTCAAATTTCATTCCGGAAAAAGGACTCACTGGAATCGCCATTGTTTACTGCAAAAACGAAAACAGAGATCAAGTGCAAAGTGAACAAAAAGTGCGGGATGGAGCTCAAAGAAAATCTAGTTATATGGTTTTCAGAATATGAAGCGGCAGACTCCGTCCTGCGAAATAAACAAAATTCTTCGATCTGAGTTCGACGAAATATTTTATTAACAAAAGAGTTCGTCGATCTCAGTCTGAAGAAGGGAAACATTTTCGTCGTTCTCAGGTTGACGAAAATTTTCTGAAGCAGTATCGTCAATCTCCGTTCGACAAATAAGACTTCACATAGAGATTTCATCGATCTCTGGTTGATGAATTTTCTCACGAACTTTTCTCAGTTCGTTGATCTCCGTTCGACAAACTATGACAAATTCTTCGACCTCAGACAGAAAGTTAAATTAATGCTTCTCCATTTATCATACATAGCTGATTCAGAAAGAACAGATGTTTCTTTTCATCCAAAGGTTTGGTGAAGATGTATGCCTTTTGTAAATTAGCAGAGACAAAGGTAAGATTAATTTTCTTTTTATCTACACACACTCTAATAAAATGATGGCTTACATCTATATGCTTATTTCTACTAAGATGCACTGGATTCTGTGCAATGGAAATTGCACTAGTATTATCACAAAGTAGAGTTGAATTATTTAAGTTGACACCATAATCTGGGAGTTGGTTCTGAATCCACAGCATCTGTGAACAACAACTACCACCTGCTATGTACTCAGCTTCTACTGTTGAAGTAGACACAGATGTTTGCTTATTAAAAAACCAGGACACTAGCTTATCACCAAGGGACTGACATGTCCCTGATGTGCTCTTTCTGTCCACTTTACATCCAACAAAGTTAGCATCTGAGTATCCAGTCAACTCAAATCCTGACTCAATTGAATACCAGAGTCCTAAATATGGGTAACTCTTTATATATCTCAAAATTCTTCTTAGGAAAATATGGTGAGATTCTTTAGGATTTACCTGGAACCTAGCACAAAGCCATGTAGCAAACATGATGTCTAGTCTACTTACTGTGAGATACAACAGGGACCCAACAATGACCCTATATAGTTTCTAATCAACAGGTTTCCCATGTTCATCAGAGTCAATCACAGCATTAGCAGCCATAGGTGTTCTCTTAGCTGAGGCATCAGCCATACCAATCCTTTTTATTAGCTCCTTAGCATATTTGGATTGGGATAAGAATATGCCATCAGGAGAATGCTTCACTTGGAGACCAAGGAAGTAAGAGATTTCACCCATGCTAATCATTTCAAACTTGGAATGCATAAGGTCAGAGAACCTCTTGCATAGTTTGGAATCAGTAGATCCAAAAATAATGTCATCTACATAAATTTGTACTAATAAGATTTTATCATGATGATGCTTTATGAACAAAGTCCTATCTACAATATCTCTAGAAATGTTATGCTCTAAGAGAAAACTAGCTAAGGTTTCCTACCAAGCTCTTGGAGCTTGCTTTATACCATAGAGATCCTTATGCAATTTAAAAACATAGTAGGAATGAGTAGGAGAAATAAAACCTGGTAGTTTTTCCACAAAAACCTCTTCTTTAAGTTCACCATTACGGAATGCACTCTTGACATCCATTAGGTATACTGTGAACTTCTTGTAGGCTGCATAAGCTAGGAATATTCTGATAGCTTCAATCCTTGCAATAGGGGTAAATGTCTGATCATAATCAATGCCTTCCTCTTGTCTATAGCCTTGTGTTACTAGCCTTTTCTTGTTCCTGATGATAAGACCTTAAGAACCTAGTTTGTTTCTAAATACCCATTTAGTTCCAATGACTGGGTAGTCTTAGGGTCTTGGAACTAAATCCCAATCTCTATATTTCTAAAATTAGTTGAGCTCCTCTTATATTGCTATAATCCAGTATGGATCTTGCTCAGCATCTTTTATGGATTGGGGCTCAGTTTGAGATATGAAGCAAGCATGCATCATGTCCTGATGGAGTTGATGCCTTATCTACACACCCACTGGTATGTCTTCAATCACTTGAGATACAGGGTGATCTCTAAGTATGACTAATTCAGTAGGAGGAGTTGGTTCAACAACAGCTTGGGGAATTAATTCCTCTTGTAGAATTATGATAGCTGTTGTTGGCTCTTCACTATGTTCAGTGACATCATCTTCACTGTCTTCAACAATATGTGGAGAAGGATGTGCAACAACCTTATTAGTAAGGGTCAACTCATCCAACTTCTCACATAGATGTGGTTCCTACAAAGTCTCGCTGGTAGAAGGAATATTCTCCTTGTAAAACATGTTAGTTTCATCAAAAGAAATGTGAATAGATTCTTCTAATTTCATAGTTGACTTATTATAAACCCTATAAGCCTTGCTGATTTGGGAATATCCAAGAAAAATTCCTATTTCAGCTTTGGCTTCAAACTTTCTAATGTATCTCTTGTCATTATTATGAATGTAGCAAATACAACCAAAAATTCTAAAATAATCTACTTTAGGTTTCTTCCCTTTGAGTAGGTCATAAGGGGTCTTGCCCTTAAGCTTATGAATTAAACTTCTATTCAGTACATTGTTTGTTGTGCTTACAGCCTCTGCCCAAAAGGATAGAGGCAAGTAAGCATCTACAAGTAATGTGCCTGAAGTTTCAATTAGGGTCCTATTTTTCCTTTCAGCTACCCCATTTTTTTGAGGAGTTCTAGGAGAACAGAAGCAATGTCTGATACATTTCTACTCACAGAATTCTTGTATGGGAAAAGACTCAAACTACATACCATAATCACTTCTGATCAATGCAACTGGAGTAGAATACTGAATCCTTATGCTCTTAAGAAATTCTGTAAGAACCTTGAAGTTATCAGACTTGTTTCTCAAGAAGAACACCCAAGTGAACCTAGATAAGTCATCAACTATCACTAAGGTATAAGACTTCCCTCCCAGGCTCTGTACAATAATGGGTCCAAAAAGATCCATATGGAGCAAATACAGAATCCTAGGTGAATCACTCTTATTAAGTGACTTAAAGCTGTTTTTGGTTTGCTTGCCTAATTGACAAGCACTGCAAAAGCTTTCCTTCTTATAGGGGCAAGAGGGCAATCCTCTAACAAGGTTGTCCCTAGAGAATTTAGCAATGTTTTCCAAGTTGACATGTCCTAATCTCCTATGCCAAAGCTCATTATTATTGCATGTTTGATTAAATAGACATATTTCAGTTTTAGCAGATTTAAAGTTAACTACATAGATGTTTCCTACTCTAGTTCATGTTAATACAACTTGGTTATCTACTGAGGTAATAATACAGGAGGTTTTATTAAATGATACTTGAAACCTTTCATCACATAATTGACTTATGGATATCAGGTTATGTTTCAGTCCACTTATATAAGCTACCTTCCTAAAAGTGACTGTTCCAATTTTAACCTTTCCATAGCCTTCATTTTGGCCATAGTTGGAGTCACCAAATATTACTTTTGGACCTAGATTGGACTTATAGTTGATTAGGTTGTCCTTGCTATAAGTCATATGCTTTGAACAGCCACTATCCAGATACCATTGTTGCTCTGTGGTGGGATAGTCTTTCACCTGCAATGAAACAAATTAGCTATCCTTGACCCAAGTTATCTTGGGTCCTTGTTTATTTACATAATTAAAACTGGAGATATAAGAGTATTTAGGTTGATTTTTATAACCTAGGGGATGGTATCTTCTTGGTGGAATTATCCACTGGGTGAATGGATTAACATATTCTCTTGGTTGTTTAAATGATCTTTAGGAATTAATATTTTTGTTATTATGAACTAGGGTCGACGAATTATGGTAAGTTCGTCGAGCTGAGGTCGACGAATTGGGATTAGTTCGTCGAACTCCGCTTAGAGAATGGAAGTAATCATTCTCTGTGCCCCAATATCATCGATCTCCATTTGACGAACCATACTGGTTTCGTCGATCGTAGTTCAACGAATAATTATAGTAAAAGTTTGCATTTGGAGTTCGTCGAACTGTACACATTTCGTCGATCTGAGTTCTACGAAATCTGTTGAACATTGTTATAGTTATACTTTTTCTTGTTCTTTCTCTTTTTCTTATTTTTCTATTTAAATTCTATTAGCTTAATATCATCTACTCTCTCTTTACCTTTTTCAGAGACGAATTTAATTGGAGTTATTAGTATGTTTTTCTGAATTAATGGGGGTTGGCTTGATGAAGCACCTAAGCCCAGCTTGCCATTAAGTCTGACATTCATTGTGCTTGTGATGTCCATCAACATTATGCTTCTCCCATTTATGGATTCTTCAAGTTACCTTGCCTCAACCAATTCAGTTATTAATGAGATGATTTATTCATTGGCTAAAGTTAATTTATCTTTCAGTTTAATGTTTTCAGAAATGAAATTATCTTGTTCAGTCAGTTTTTCTCTTAGAGTATTAATTTCTTTCTCAGAATTTATTAGATCAATACATACTGATTTAAATTCAATTCTAAAATTATCTTAATTGAAATCAAAAGAGGACAGTGCCTGATCTGCCTCAGATTCAGATGGTTCTTCATTGTCTGACTGCTGAGCTTCTGATAGGCTGCCTGATGCATCAATGGCCATCAAGGAAATCTCCTTTGCTTTAGCCTCTTCTTCATCTTCACTGGAGCAGGAAGATGAGGATTCATCTTCAGTTTCACTCAAGGTTTCAGGCACAAAGCCTTTCTCCTTCCTTTTATGCTTGCTGCAGGAGGGCTTGCTATAGTGCTGCTTCCTGGGCTCCTTTTCTCTTCTTCTCTCCTTCTTTTGGTTTTCTGGATACTTTGATATGAAGTGTCCTGGCTTCCTGCAACCAAAGTATACAATTTCTTTAGTTGGGGTTTATCATACCTTGACTTGTCATCTTGTCTAGATGACTTCCTTTTGAAATCCTTCTTGACCATCTTGTAGAATTTCTTGGCTAAGAGACTCAGAAGTTTTTCTCTAGCTGATGGAGCATCTGTTTCTTCTGAAGCTTTGAATGCTATGTTTTGCTCTTTTCTAGTTGATGATGGAGTCTTCTGCTCAGCAGCTTCTCTAGTCCTCATTAACTGTTCATAGGACTTGAGTTTTCCTAGTAGAGATTCAGTGGAGATCTCATTCAGACTTCTGGCCTCCTTGATTGGCCAGATTCTATAATCCCATGAGTTGGGGAAGCACATGAGGATTTTATCATTGACCTTAGTGAGTGTTATGTACTTATCCAGGGTTTTCAGCTCCTTGATTATTGAGCTGAGTCTATTGTACATGTCACTCACTAACTCTGACTCTTCTTTCTTGAAGTTTTCATATTGAGAGATGAGATTTGATCTTCTATCTTTCCTCTCATCTGTAGATACAACAACCATCAAGGTGAGGCCCTAAAGTTAAACCCTAGGTTAGGTATTTGGGAAGTGTTATTTGCAGTCCATGGTGATCTCACCTTCATTCCCAGGTTCACTTGGTCTTCTTAGGATTCCTAGGATTTTGTCATGACCTAGTCATGATAAAACCACTCGTAGGGGTCTAGTTGTTTGAGTGATGTTACAAATCCCAATAAATAAAAACAATAATTTCGTCCCCGAAATTCAGGTTAGGCCTACGGGGTTTCTACTTAGAGTAACTGAATGTAACATCCCTCAGAAATCGAAGTTATACCAGATGCAAAGGGCTCCATGTACTTCTGCTATATCAGATCTAGTGGCTCCTAGGTATGCTACTTTTATCCATGATTCATCCACATGATCTTGATCATCAAAACCTTCTCGAACTACAATACTCACACTACTATATCATCTATCCTAACCGGCTCTAAGCGCACCGGTCGATCAGAAGCTGCCGCTCCATCTATACAAGTAACCTTCTGTTCTGACCGTAGTAAAGCCTTCCTAAGAGCGGAGACATGGAAAACATCGTGCAAACCCGCTAACTCCTGTAGTAGCTCCAGTCTGTAAGCCAATGGGTCGATCCGCTCCAGGAGTGGAGAGCTGTGTTAAATGTTGACCGAGAGCCCGGATAATCCTAGACTGATCTTCTCTCCTTGGACGTAAACTGTCCATCCTGATCTGACACGATCATATTGGGCACTTGACCTTCTCCAGCTGACAAACCTCACCATGTGTCAAATAATCCATGACATCTTTCTTTATTCCGGGGAATTGCATGTTCTGATAAACACAATTTCTTCCTGTGATTTGAGTTCTCGTTTGTGAGTGTAGACAACGACTGTATACATTCCCTTTACAAGATCAGTTTTTTATTCATTAGAGTACGCCTGAGTAATCAATCAATTCAACTTTACGAGTCATATCTAAGGTCGACATCTTTCAATATATTGTCTGCTAACTTCTTGCAGTTTCCTAGAGTCATCATACTTTCGATGTTACAACATAGCAATTTAATCTTATCTTCCCAGATATCTTGAATCTTGTTACCCGTCATCAAATTTCACGTGATATCTTATGATGGTTAAATCTCGTAATTACTCCTCTTTATTACCATGACATTGTCCAGGTAATGCCACAGATCATCATTCCAAACACGCTTTTACAAAATCTTATCTTGGCCCGAATAATGTCGAATAAGATCAACTTCAATCTCATTATATTTATGAAACCACATTTTCTAAATTAGGTCTAAGGAAAGCCAAGTCAATAACTAGTTTGCCCAATAAATAAAAGAAAAGCCCACAATAAACAAAAGATAAGCCTCTAC
Organism: Platanthera guangdongensis; assembly: GCA_039583875.1. NCBI lineage: Eukaryota > Viridiplantae > Streptophyta > Magnoliopsida > Asparagales > Orchidaceae > Platanthera > Platanthera guangdongensis. The sequence goes on from CM077164.1 coordinate 119,719,821, forward strand.
CTATCTTGGGCTAAGTATCTTTGATATACTCCAAACCTATAAACTCTTCAAGTTAATATTTACGACCACTTTCTTAAGGTCAACCTGTGACCCCGTCACAAATGGGTCTATTCTGAAACTGAATTCTTATCCAATCCTTAGTACTTGGTTTGATGGATGTCTCAACCTAATTGTGTTATCGATACAAGGGTTGAGTCTATGAGTCCCCTACTATTCCGCTAATGGTTCATAGGCGTCAATTCTCCTTAAGTTGGTCCTATTAGTTTAGGTAACGGGTGATAGTTCTACTTGATGAGTAAAGTAGGGACATTAGAGTTTAATCCTTAAGTACCCTCTCTCACGTTAGACTCTTCCTCTAGTCATTTCGGGTATACTCATACCTTAACTGAATTATACCTAAAGTCAATTTTGACCAGGATATAGTAAGAATCGTCTTGGTGAGTCAAGTTTCCTAGTTGGGTTGGCCTAACTCATTGATTTATGGAATATATATTGTGATTTTTACACATGGGTACACCACAGCTTCCGATGCTTAGTTTGTCCCCAAACTAATGCTCGCACAGGGTGACCCATTGTTTTGTGGACTTCTTCTCTTCGGATCGAGATTTCCTTTGATAGCAGTTTGTAAGACCCTTTTTTGCTATGCTACCGTGTTTTACGCACAAAACTACCGTTTCGCAGTGACACCGACACTCGGGAGGGTCACTTCTACAAAATGCCGATTCTACAGGCATTCATGATCACCAAAGAAGCAGAAGTATCAACTAAGACAAGCCCATAAAATCAATACAATATATAAAAGAGATAGTCTACAATGAGTACAAAATATGAAAGTGAGTAGAAAGAAATGATCTTAAGCCCGATACATGTCTACTATAAATAATCTTCCTCTCACAACTCTCACATCTAGCGGAAGCAACTGACAACCATCTATGACGTATCGCCATGCAGTAGTGGTAGTGCACAACAACTGCTCCTCGTGTCCTGCCTCCTTGTCCTGCCAGTGCTGATGCTCCTGCTGCTCGGTCCCCTAAAATGATGTGGTACACTGACCGTTAGTAAAAAGATTAATCCACTATCATCCTCGCCACACCCCCGTGACTCCTAGGCACCGTGCAGGGAGGATGATAGTGGAGGTCAATAAAGCAGAGTGGAACAAGTAGGTGACAACTACCCTAGCAAGTGTATATACAAAAGAACTAAAAAAAGAAAAGCAAGCTAGTAGTTCTATAATAATAAAGTAGTAATGCAAACAAGTAGAGTAGAGCTGCCGAAATCAATATGAAGAAGGCCAAGCCTGCTATCCTCATACTGATGGTGCATAAAGGCAAGGGCTAGGCCAAGAGCTTCAAGAAGACGAAGGTAGGACCTAAGTCTGCTCTGGATCCCAAGTCTTCAGCACTAAAAAAGAAAGTCTTAGTGAAAGAAGGGAAATTCCACCACTGTGACAAGGCTGGTCATTGGAGGAGGAACTATCCTTATATTGAGGGTCTGTAGAAGATGAAGGGAGATATGAATTCCGCTTCTAGTATATATCTATATTATAAAGATAAAACTTTCTGCTCCTTCATCCTTAGTATTGGATACCGGATGTGGTTATCATATTTATATAAATATGCAGGAACTGGGAAGGAGAAGATTGCTGAATAAAGGGGAGGTGGACCTACGTGTTGGCAATGGAGCAAGAGTTACTGTTGTCACCATGAGTATTTACCATCTTTCTTTGCCCAGTGGGCTTGCAATAGAACAAGATAATTATTATTATGTTCCTTCCATAACTATAAACATTATATCTATTTCATGTTTGTACATGATTGGATTTTTTTTTATTAAGAACAATTATTGTTCTATATTTAAGAATGATGTTAGTTATGGTATTGCCCAAATGTTTAATGGTTTATACGTTTTGAACTTAGACCATCAGATCTACAATATAGAAAATACTAAAAGGCTAAAAACAAATTACTTGAACCCTACGTACCTTTGACATTATTGTTTGGGCCATATAAATGAGAAACACATATCCATGTTCTAGAGAGATGGACTACTGGACTCATTTGATTATGAATCATTTGAGAGATGCGAGTCTTGTTTATTAGGCAAGATGACTAAGGTCCCTTTCACTAGTTTCAATGAGAGGGATGATGATCTCTTGGGTATAGTACATAGTGATTTATGTGGACCCAAGAGTTTTATGGCTAGAGGTGGTACTTCTACTTTGTTACATTTACTGATGATTTCAGCAGATTGGAATACATGTATCTTATGAAGTGCAAATCCGAAACCTTTGAAAAGTTCAAAGAGTTTAAGAACTAAGTAGGGAACCAGCTGGGTAAAAAGGTTAAAGCACTCTGATCTGATTGAGATGGCGAATACCTAAGTCACGAGTTTCGTGATCATCTAAAAGAGTGTGGTATTGTATCACAGCTCACTCCACCTAGAACACTGCAGTATAATGGTGTGTCTGAGCGGAGGAATCGTACTCTGTTAGACATGGTACAGTCGATGATGAGTCATGAAGATCTGCCTATTTTCTTTTGGGGTTTTGCTCTAGAAATTGTTGCTTTTACACTAAATTATGCTCCAACAAAAGTAGTTCTGAAGTCACCATATGATATATGGACTGTGAAGCATCCTAGTACATCATTTATTAAGATTTGGGGTTGTGAGGCTTACGTAAGGCGCAAATGCCTGACATGATGGAACCCAAATCAGAAAAGTGTTATCTTGTTGGAGTATCCTAAGGAAACTAAAGGGTACTATTTCTACCTACCATCTGAGGGCAAAGTGTTTTTCGTGAGGACTGATGTCTTTCTTGAGAAAGAGTTCTTAAGTAGAAAGACTACTAGGGTAGAACTTGAAGAAGTTTAAGGACCACAAACCATGAATGAACTAGAATTAGAACCTGAGCAAGGACTACAATTTGTTGTTGGCTAGAGAGCCTGCTCAAGAAGCGCAAGTTCCATGTAGATCTGGTAGACCAAGGTTTGAGCCTAAGAGATATGGATTTATCGTTTATCAAATAGGTAATGTGTTGCTTATGGATCATAGTGATGAGCCTGCAACCTACCAAGAGGCTATGAGTGGACCGCACTCCGATAAGTGGCTTGAGGCCATGAAATTTGAAATGGACTCGAAGTATGAAAACCAAGTTTAGAACTTGGTGGAACCACCTGAATGTGTATGACCCATAGTGTTGGGTACATTGGTCAAATGTACCTGATTTGAAGAAGCCTCACCCATCTCAATGATATACATCATAATGTATTTGATGTATGTTTGAGTTACTTGTGCAGGTTAAGAAATCACTGGACTGAAGCAAAAAGTTTCTAAGTCCATGTGTCGACACCCAGAGGGAAAGTGTCGACACTTAAGAAAGCCTGTGTCGACACCCAGACAAGCAGTGTCGACACTTGGAGTCATTGTGTCGACACCTGGGATGCAGAGTCGACACCAGACAGAAAGTGTCGACACTTGGAGCTGTGTCGACACTCAGTGAAGAAAAGTGCAGACAGAAAGTGTCGACACAAGGAGCTGTGTCGACACCCAGTGAAGCAGTGTCTACACCAGAAAGTGTCGACACTTGGAGCTGTGTCGACACTTAGCAAAAGTCTGCAGAGTCTAAGTACATGTGTCGACACTCAACACAATGTGTCGACACTATGCTGAAGAGTCAGCATTTGAAGAATGTGTCGACACTCAGCACAATGTGTCGACACACTATCAGAAGAGTCAACACTTGAAGTAAGTGTCGACACCCAGCACAATGTGTCGACACTTAGCTAAAGACTCAACACTTGAAGAAAGTGTCGACACAAGGAGCTGTGTCGACACTTAGCAAAGAACAGAAAGAGCAGTAAATTATTCTAAGTACAAGTATCGACACTAAAGGAATGTGTCGACACTCAGCTGAAGTCTCAACAACAAGAAGGTGTGTCGACACAAGGAGCTGTGTCGACACTCAGCAAGATTCAAGATAGAAGACTATGTGTCGACACCAAGAAGCAGTGTCGACACTTGATAGATTCAACACAAGAAGTTGTGTCGACACAAAGGAGATGTGTCGACACATAGAAGAATTCAGCAAAAGCTAAAAGAACAAGTATTTGTGTCGACACTCAATTTTAGTGTCGACACATGCAGAAGAATCTGTGTCGAGACATACAAGGAATTGTGTCGACACCTTGTAGACTTGTGTCGACACTTATACAACATGTGTCGACACTTGGACTATAAGTGTCAACACTTAAAGACAGAAAGTCTCGACACTTATAAACAGTTAGAGATTTTCAAGAAGTGACTGGTTGACATGACAGCTGCCGATCCAGCCGGTCTACAGCAACTGTCAGAGATGTCAGAAGTCAGTTATGAACCGGACCAGCCGGTTACCATGAAGAAGGCCTATAAATAGGCACCCACAGTTTACAGAAACAGTGGTGAGAATAATTAAAGTAATTGATCAGATTATACAAGTAATCTGTAAAGTGATACACAGAGTAATAAACACAAGAAGATCTTGCATTCCATCTGCAGATCTAAGAAGTTGGAGAGAGAGGGCTCCTTCCAAGAAATCAGCCTTAGGAACTAGGCTGAGAAGAAGGATTCAGATTCAGTTCTGGGTCTTAAGTGGCAGAGGTCAAGGAACAACTGCAGAGGATTCAGCCTTATTCAGTTCTACTCAAGAAGCTTTGAAGAAAGCTAAGTCAGGGTGAATCCAGCTGAGTTCTTCCAAGAACTCATCAAGAATCTCTCAACTCCCCTCCTGTAATTCTGAGTTGTAGAGTCATTATCTGTATTACATTTGTAACTTGTAGGATCCATTGGATCTGAGTGATTGTAAGCCTATATTTATAAAGGCTGAGGGTAGGGCTTGTTAGCCTGAGTGTAGGAGATATAGATCTCTGAGTGTAGGCCTTGGATTGGCTGAGTGTAGGCCTTGATTGGTTGAGTGTAGGCTTTGGGATAAAGCTGAGTGTAAGGCTTTGGGCCTGAGGTAGGAACCAATTTGGGTTCTGAGACAGTGGAGAAGTTAGGCCGAATCTAGTACACTGCTAGATAGGCGAAGGGGGAAAGTGGATGTACCCATATCTTGGGGAACCACTATAAAACACTATGTGCTGTGCTGTGTTTGTGCTGTGGATGATCTGTGTTTGTTTGATTATTGCTGATTGCTGTAATAAACTAGTTAGAAATCTGTGATATAACTGTTTGGCTGCCAACAAAGTTAGAAAAGGATTAGGTCACCTATTCACCCCCCCCCTCTAGGTGTTTAGGTACCATATCTTTCAAGTGGTATCAGAGGGAGGTTCCTCAAAACAAGGACTAACAGTCTAAGGAGATCCTGTTTGGAAGAAACAGTCTAAGTCAGAAAACAGCTTCAAGAAAATCAAGAACCATGGGTTCCTTTGAAAATCATAAAGAATTGGGTTCCATGAAATTACCTATTTGCAGAAAGGAAATTTTTGGGATCTGGAAAGAAAGGGTAAGGCTATTTATGGAGGCCTCAGACCCAAGAATCTACATCACAGTTAAGGAAGGGCCCTATGTGCCCATGAAGATTTCAGTTCTAGATGCAAATCAGAGAACTCCAAAGGATTTCTCTGAGATGACTAAGGATAAAATTGTCCTAGCCACCATGGACAAGAGGGCACAGAACATAATAGTGAGTGCCATTGATGATGCCACTTTTCAGAACTTAATTCACTATAAGACAGCAAAAGAGATGTGGGACACTCTTATAGTGTATATGGAAGGATCTGAAGAAGTTAGGCAAGATAGGAAGTCCTTGCTTAATCAAGAGTATGAGAGCTTTAGGCAAGGAAAGGGAGATAGCATCACTGAATGCTACAAGAAGTTCTATAGAATAGTTAATGAACTCATGTCTTATGGAAGAGAGTTCAGCAACTATGAACTGAATGACAAATTCCTAAGGTACCTAACCAAAGATTGGGACACCAAGATCTGTGCCATAAGAGAAATGACAAAGTTGGGAGAAATTCCTCCTCCTACACTGTTTGGCAAGTTATTGTCATATGAGATGCAGCTGACAGTGAGGAAAGAGTAGGAGAAATCTACTAGGACTGAGCACAAGGAAAGGACTGTTGCTTTCAAGACAGAAGTTCCCAGAAAATGCAGGACTAAGTCATCAACTCCACCTCCAGAGGTAGTTGAATCTGAGTCAGAAGAGTCTGTCAGTACAAAGTCTACAAGCAGTGAAAGTGATGAAGACTTTGCTGCCTTCACTAGACACTTTCAGAAATTTCTGAAGAAGAAACAGTGGAGGTCCAGACCATCTACTTACAAGGGAAAAGAAGTCTTGTATCAGGAGAAAAAGCCTTCAAAGAAGGACAGGAAAAAGACAAAGACAAGCAAGACAACTGGATCAAAGATTGTGTGCTACTGCTGCAATAGACAGGGTCATGTTATTGCAGATTGTCCTGAGAAAAGAAAAGAATCCAGTGACAGGAAAAAGACTCACTTCAAAGGGAAGAAAGAGAAGTCTTTTGTTGCCAAGAATGAGAAGACTCTTTCAGATATTTCTTCTTCAGACACTGATACTGATGCTGAAGCCTACATAGGGCTATTTACTGAAGAAGAAGAAGAAGAATTTATGCAGATCTTGGAGTCAATTTATGAACAAGAAGACTGCCAGTGCCAAGGACTGATGGCATTGACTGAGAGTACCAAAATCCTGGAGCAGCCAGGACCCAGTCAGGTACAAAGTTCAAGTTTAAATTCAGTTTCTTGTTCTAGTTCAGAATCAGATTCTTCTTCATCAAGTGATGAGAATATATCTGAGTCTGAGGAAGATATTCATCAGCTTATAGATGAATATAAGGTACTGTTGCAAGCCTATAAGAAAAGCAAGACCCTAGCTAAAAGTCAGGCAAAGGAGATTGCTGATCTCAAGGCTGTTGCAACAGACTTTGAGAAGGAATTTGATCAAAAACTGAATGAGGTAGCCAGGCTGAAACACATTACTGTGATTCAGATGGGAACTATCACCTATAAGAATGATCAAATTAAGAGACTGGAGATCAATCTTCAGAAAGAAAGAGAGCTTGTTGCTAGGTTTTCAAAACCTAAATCAGTGCTACCTTTAATTGATGAATTTGTTCATCAAAAAGGCAAGGCTGGACTGGGCTTTGCTAGACCTGCAGGGACTGAGCAGTCCAAGTTTAAGTCCAAGGGCAAAGCCCCAACATTCAACAGGTCTGCTGTAGATAAAACAACAAAGGTTGTACCTAAGCAAAGGTACAACAAGTTTGAATGCTGGTGCTGTGGCAAGGTTGGCCATTTTGCAATGGACTGTTGGTACAATGCCAGTGCTAAGGTGAGTAGCAAGCTACCTGGTGGAAAGCCAGTAGGTAGCTTTGTCAAGTTACAGACTAACAAGTACCAAGGACCCAAGATTGCTTTGGGTTCTAAGGTCCATTAATCTATTTTGCAGGTAAGTCCAAGTGGCCATACCCCTACATGGTACTTGGACAGTGGATGTTCCAGACATATGACTGGAACTAGGGGACTACTGAAGGACTACATTCCAATCAAAAATGGTCCTAAAGTGACCTTTGGTGGTTCTGAAAAAGGAATCATCAAAGGGTTTGGTAACATTTCTTCAAACTTAGTTACCATTACTCAAGTGGCTTATGTTAAAGGGTTGAAACACAACCTAATAAGTATAAGTCAGTTAAGTGATGTAGGGTATGACATCTCATTTGTTAAAAATGGTTGTCATATCAAGAGGTCAAGTGATCAAGAGATCATCATGACAGGTTATAGGAAGAGGAATATCTACTGTCTAGACATTATGATTGAGAACAATGGTTCTCCTGTTTGTCTTGTAGCTGATGAGACAGTCTCTCATTGTGTCAAATGGCACAAGAGACTAGCCCATCTAAACTACAAGACTATTAGCAAACTCTTTAGCAAAGAGTTAGTGAGGAATGGTCCTCAAGTTAAGTGTGTTAAAGATGACATTTGCTCAGCTTGTCAAAAGGGCAAGCAGACTAAATCCACTTTTAGAAGCATAGATAACAAAGATGCTGTGAGGTGTTTGTACCTCTTGCATTTGGATCTCTTTGGTCCAATGCCAGTTCAGAGCTTAGGTAGGAAGGTCTATACCCTTGTAGTTGTAGATGACTACTCAAGGTTTTCTTGGGTGTTCTTCTTAAGACAGAAATCTGAAACACCTAGTGTCTTCTACAGCTTTGTCAAGCAAATTCAGAATGAACTTAATAGTACTGTGGTCAAAATTAGAAGTGACCATGGTACTGAGTTTCAATCTGAAAGCATGACAAAACTATGTGAAGACTTTGGGATATTTCAAGAATTCTCTTCACCTAGAACACCTCAGCAAAATGGCATTGCTGAAAGGAAAAATAGGACCTTGATAGAGGCTGGTAGAACCCTACTAAGTGATACATCACTACCAGAGTATTTCTGGGCTGAAGCAGTTAACACTGCATGCCATGTTATAAATAGGGCTACCATCACTAAAGGGCTAAACAAGACCCCCTATGAAGTTGTGAAAGGCAGGAAACCAAACCTATCCTATTTTAGGATCTTTGGTTGTAAATGCTACATACTTAACAATGGGAAGTCTTACATAACTAAGTTTGCTGCCAAGTCCCAAGAGGGAATTTTTGTTGGGTACATCAATAATAGTAAGGCTTATAGAATCTACAACTTGACTACACAAGTTGTAGAAGAATCTGTGCATGTAGTTTTTGATGAGACTAAACTTATTAATAATGAGTTGTCTAGCAATGTATGCAGCCCCACAGGTTTGACAAAGACAATGGACAAGCTGACTATAGAAGAAGTGCCTGCTGCAAGACAGCAAGGAGAGGAGAGTAGCTGCTATCCAGGGGGAGAACTACATGTGCCAATTGCTGAAGAAATCCAAGGAATACAGCATGATGCAGATGCTGAAGTGGTTCAACCTGAAGTGAGGATGCCTCCAGCCCACAGGCATCTTAGAGATCATCCAGTAGAGCTGATTATTGGAGATCCAAGACAAGGAGTACAAACCAGGAGTAGAAACATGAATGCTGCAATCTATTCCAGCTTTTTGTCTCAAGTTGAACCTAAAAGATTTGAAGAAGCAATAATGGATCCACAATGGACTGAAGCAATGCAAGAAGAGCTTAATCAGTTCAAGAGGTGCAAGGTTTGGGAACTTGTTCCTAAACCTAAAGACCACAATGTAATAGGAGTTAAGTGGATCTACAGGAATAAGATGGATGAACAAGGTGTCATCATTAAGAATAAAGCTAGACTGGTTGCTAAAGGATATAGGCAAGAAGAAGGTATTGATTTTGATCAAACCTTTGCTCCAGTAGCCAGACTGGAAGCCATAAGAATGTTCTTGGCCTATGCAACCTATCAAGGATTCAAGGTATACCAAATGGATGTCAAGTCAGCATTCCTAAATGGTAATTTGAAAGAAGAAGTCTATGTGGAGCAGCCTTCAGGTTTTGTTGATCCAACTCTACCTCATTATGTCTATAGACTTAGGAAAGCTTTATATGGGTTAAAGCAAGCCCCTAGGGCTTGGTATGAAACCCTATCTAGTTTCCTCATTGAGAACAAGTTCTCAAGGGGGAAAATAGATAAGACTCTATTCCTTAGGGAATCTAGAGGCAATGTCATACTAGTCCAAATATATGTAGATGACATTATATTTGGGTCTACTGAAAGCAGCCTTTGCAAAAAGTTTGCAAAACTTATGCAAGGTCAGTTTGAAATGAGTAGTATGGGAGAGCTGAAGTTTTTCTTGGGTCTCCAAGTTAAACAGACTGAGAGTGGTTTGTCCATTTGTCAGTCAAAGTTCACCCTAGAACTCATAAGGAAGTATGGTATGGATTCATCCAGTACCATGAAGACTCCTATGGGGTCAAGTATGTCTCTTAGCAAGGATGATGCAGGGAAACGTGTAGATGAAACCTTGTATAGAGGGATAGTTGGCTCCCTATTATACTTGACTGCTAGTAGACCAGACATCATGTATGCTACATGTGTTTGTGCAAGGTATCAAGCCTGCCCTAAAGAGTCTCACTTGACTGCTGTCAAGAGAATTTTGAGATATCTAAAGGGCACTCCCTATCTAGGCCTCTGGTACCCTAGAAATGGAGACTTTGATCTAACAGGTTATTCAGATGCAGACTTTGCAGGATGCAAAGAGGATAGAAAGAGCACTACTAGAACCTATCAATTCCTAGGTGGAAGACTAATTTCATGGAGCAGCAAAAAGCAGACTAGTGTGGCTATCTCCACAACTGAGTCAGAATATGTGGCTGCAGGAAGTTGCTGTGCTCAACTTCTGTGGATTCAACATCAACTAGAGGACTATGGATTTCAGGTAAGTAGAACTCCACTTTACTGTGATTCTACAAGTGCTTTTTCAATAGCTAAAAACCCTGTATCACATAGTAGAACAAAACATATTGAGATTAAATATCACTTTCTTAGAGAACATGTAGAAAGAGAAGATATTTCACTTGAATATGTTAAAACAGATGAACAAGTAGCTGATATGTTTACTAAGCCATTAGAAGAAGCTAAGTTCAATAGATTCAAAATTGAACTAGGTATGATAAACTTAGACTAAGTTTACAGAATAGAAATTTGGCTAAGTAAAAAGGTGTCGACACATAGACAAGTCTATGTCGACACAGAATAGTGGTGTCGACACTTCAGGAAAAATGTGTCGACACATCTAGGAATGTGATGTCGACACTTCAGAATGTTAGTGTCGACACATGTCAAGTAGGTGTCGACACATCCAATATGGTGTCGACACATATGTTTTACTCAGAATTTTCTAAGTAAAGTCTCGACGATGTGTCGAGTTATGTTGTGTCGACACATAACCAAGTGTCGACACATAATATCTGTTGACTAAACTTGTGTCGACACATGTGTGTCGAGACATTATAAGTCAGTGTCGACACTTATTGCCAGTGTCGACACACGTTTAGCTAGCTGTCCCGCCTGTTCATCTTCAAAATAAGAAAGGTATAAATAGGGTTCTGTCTCTGATTGTCGACACGCTTTCAAAGTTTCGAGACCAAAACTTTTGTGTCGACATTTCTCTTTTCTCAAGACAAATTCTCCAAAACCTAATGGCTCCCAAACTCGAGGAGAACGTTAACGAAGGCTATGAACTTGTGCGCGGCGCGTTCGATGATGGAGATCAAGAAATTCAATCGGTGGTAACCCTAGTCAGCGATTCTGGACTAGAATATTTGGTTTCAGAACCAACCAAGATCTGGAAGAAGGAAGTTCTTGAATTCCTTACTGGAGCTACAGTTGATGACTCTGGATATAGAATCAAATCCAGAGTGCATGGATCCAAAGTCAAGGTCTCACCAAAAAGTCTGAGGAAGGTACTCCAGCTACCTAAGACTCAAGATGAAGAAGAAGTTTCTACATCCAAGACCAGGGAAGCTCTTACCTGGTGTGGACTTGATCCAAAGCTGAAGATAGGTTCTGTCTTTAACAGGAAAGGTCATTCTCAGTAAGCCTGGAGGGCATGACAGGGTGTCAGCCTCAATGTTCAATATCATGACAAGAATTATCTTCACCCTAAGCACAGATTGGTCAATGGTAATCTATGAAAAGATCAAGGAAAGTCTGAAGAAGCCCAATCTGGGCAGGATTATTAGTCTCTACCTGGCTGGTACAATACCAGAGGTACTGAGCACTGCTGCTGGAAGCAAGATCAATCATATGAGAAAGATGGATATGAGGATCTTGTCTAGGTGGGAAAGGGTGCTGTCAAAGGATATGCCTACCCCTGAGAAGCAAGTTACTGAGAAAATCACTCCTCCCAGGAAGAAGAGAAAAACTGCTGCTGTGGCACAAGAGTCCTCCAGCAGTTCTGAAAGTGAAGAATAGGTGGTGTTCACACCTGATGATCAGGAGGTACAGACAGTAGTAAAGACTCCTGCTCCTCAAGATACTGCTGAGATCCAGGAGGAGCTGCCTCATGCTAGCCCCATCCATAGGGATCACAGCCAGGGGGAGCCTCCTGCTGTAGCTCAACCCTCTACACTGGACAGTGAGCAAGCCACCATCATTATCCAAGAGGTACTCACTGACTTAAAAACTTTAGACTATATTATAGAAGATGCTAATTTGTCTGATGTCCATCAGCAAACTCAGCTAGACAAACAAGTTCCAGATGTTGTTTTAGAAGACAAATCTGCTGAACAAGAAGTGGTACCTGAGTCAGTGGTTGAAGAGCAAAGACTATCTCCAGCTCCATCCCCTCATGAATATACAATGGAAGATTTGTTTCTGAATCTAGAACAAGATGATTTTGATATGGACAAGGATGCTGCTGCTGAAGATAAGAGTGCTGCTGCTGAGGGGGAGCATATGGAAGTTCTGGAAGAGCCTATTAGGCTGGAAACTGAGCAAGCACCTGCTGTGCAAACTGAGAAGCCTCAAAGCCCTAAGGACAGGGTTGATATTGCCAGCACTTCTGCCTCTGAGGATGAGGAGAGTGCTAGGGCCCAGAAGAAGAAACTCTTTGTCTTTAAGAGGAGAAGCAAGAGTTATAAGAAAGCCTTGCAATCCATTGCCCCACAGCCTATAGTCCAACAAGCTCCAACTATTGACTATAGTGCTTTACTGATTGCACTACAGATAAAAATGGATGAACAAAGGAAGGCTATAGAGACTTATGTTGATGAAGGGCAGAAGATTTTGCAGTTTGACTTGGCCCAAGATATAAAGTCAATAAGGTTTGAGATGAACCTTAATACAAAGGAGATGAATGAATGTTTTTCAAAGGGTGGAAATGCTGTGGTATATCTGGCTACACACCAAGAGAAAATAAAGGCACAAGTAGATGATATAGCATTAAAGCAAGGATATGTGCTGGAGAATCAGTTGAGAATGAATGATAATTTAACTGCCTCCCACAATGCTATAGTCACTGAATTGAAGAATAAGTCTGCTGAACCTTCTACATCTGCTGCTGCTGCAAAGGCTGACTTTGATAAAATATTCCAAGCTGAGATTACTGCTGTCAAAACTGCAATACAAGATTCACAGAAAGCAATCTCTGAACAACTTACAAAGCTTAGACCTTACTTTAAAGATGGAATCAGGTACTTGGATGGTCAAATCCGATTCCAGAAGGATGATGTAAGAGATCATGTTGCCCAAGAAGTCATAAAGGGGGAGAGAGTGTTAGTCAAGGCCAGTTCTGAACATGCTAAGTGGATATCCAATTCCATCCGGGCTACACTTGGATATCCTCCCCTGTGTGATGACAATGAAGTTGCTGAATCTGGACTGAACCCTGCATATTTTGGAGGTGAGCCACAAGAAGTAGCTCAAGTCATTTATCCACCTCCAAATTTTGAAATGATTCAAGTAGAGGTGAGCACAATGTATAGCCCATCTGAGGGCAAGGACAATGTCCATTTAGAAAAGGTTGTTCAACCTATAACAGCAGCTATGCAAGAGGCCTTAGACAAAGAAGAAGAGGCAAGGTTGTCAAAGAAGTGGTTTAGGGAACAAGCTGAACTAAAGCCAGACTTTGAACAATGGAGTCCTACCTCTAGAAACATAATTCTTACTGCCTGGAAAGCTGCTAAAGACAACACTACTGATAGAAACAAGTGGTTCTCTGAAGCAGAATGGAGGAAGCATGAGAACAGGCAAGAAGCCATTGTTCAGCACAGAAGGAAGGCTAAGATGGGAAAGCTACCTCCTACAGATGTGGAGCCTAGCAAGTACTTTCCTAAGCCCTATCATTATTTTGAGAGACAAAAGATCAAGGCAGACAAGAAAGATCTAAAAGGCAAGAAGCTGCTGATGGGGAGCCTACTGCTGCTGCTGTCAAGGCTAAAGTCCAAGCTGGCAAAGGAATTGTTATCAAAGAACCTGATCAGAAATATATTAGGAATTAATTTGAAGATTGTTGTAATCTTTTGTATGAGAAACATTTTTGTAAATCATTAAAGATGTATTAGAAAAATGTTAGAACAATTTATGATAAATATATTTTCATGATTGTTCTGAGTCTGTGTCTATTTCTTGTTCATTCTGCAATGTTGAATGTGTATATGCGTGAAGTTTTACATATTCATGTTAACCCTGCTGATTATAATCTGCTTTACATCATTTTGTAATTTTTAATTATGAATGGTGTATATCATTGACTAAGGGTTATGACTTCTCCAAATAGGGGGAGATTGTTGGGTACATTGGTCAAATGTACCTGATTTGAAGAAGCCTCACCCATCTCAATGATATACATCATAATGTATTTGATGTATGTTTGAGTTACTTGTGCAGGTTAAGAAATCACTGGACTGAAGCAAAAAGTTTCTAAGTCCATGTGTCGACACCCAGAGGGAAAGTGTCGACACTTAAGAAAGCCTGTGTCGACACCCAGACAAGCAGTGTCGACACTTGGAGTCATTGTGTCGACACCTGGGATGCAGAGTCGACACCAGACAGAAAGTGTCGACACTTGGAGCTGTGTCGACACTCAGTGAAGAAAAGTGCAGACAGAAAGTGTCGACACAAGGAGCTGTGTCGACACCCAGTGAAGCAGTGTCTACACCAGAAAGTGTCGACACTTGGAGCTGTGTCGACACTCAGCAAAAGTCTGCAGAGTCTAAGTACATGTGTCGACACTCAACACAATGTGTCGACACTATGCTGAAGAGTCAGCATTTGAAGAATGTGTCGACACTCAGCACAATGTGTCGACACACTATCAGAAGAGTCAACACTTGAAGTAAGTGTCGACACCCAGCACAATGTGTCGACACTTAGCTAAAGACTCAACACTTGAAGAAAGTGTCGACACAAGGAGCTGTGTCGACACTTAGCAAAGAACAGAAAGAGCAGCAAATTATTCTAAGTACAAGTGTCGACACTAAAGGAATGTGTCGACACTCAGCTGAAGTCTCAACAACAAGAAGGTGTGTCGACACAAGGAGTTGTGTCGACACTCAGCAAGATTCAAGATAGAAGACTATGTGTCGACACCAAGAAGCAGTGTCGACACTTGACAGATTAAACATAAGAAGTTGTGTCGACACAAAGGAGATGTGTCGACACATAGAAGAATTCAGCAAAAGCTAAAAGAACAAGTATTTGTGTCGACACTCAATTTTAGTGTCGACACATGCAGAAGAATCTGTGTCGAGACATACAAGGAATTGTGTCGACACCTTGTAGACTTGTGTCGACACTTATACAACATGTGTCGACACTTGGACTATAAGTGTCAACACTTAAAGACAGAAAGTCTCGACACTTATAAACAGTTAGAGATTTTCAAGAAGTGACTGGTTGACATGACAGCTGCCGATCCAGCCGGTCTACAGCAACTGTCAGAGATGTCAGAAGTCAGTTATGAACCGGACCAGCCAGTTACCATGAAGAAGGCCTATAAATAGGCACCCACAGTTTACAGAAACAGTGGTGAGAATTATTAAAGTAATTGATCAGATTATACAAGTAATCTGTAAAGTGATACACAGAGTAATAAACACAAGAAGATCTTGCATTCCATCTGCAGATCTAAGAAGTTGGAGAGAGAGGGCTCCTTCCAAGAAATCAGCCTTAGGAACTAGGCTGAGAAGAAGGATTCAGATTCAGTTCTGGGTCTTAAGTGGCAGAGGTCAAGGAACAACTGCAGAGGATTCAGCCTTATTCAGTTCTACTCAAGAAGCTTTGAAGAAAGCTAAGTCAGGGTGAATCCAGCTGAGTTCTTCCAAGAACCCATCAAGAATCTCTCAACTCCCCTCCTGTAATTCTGAGTTGTAGAGTCATTATCTGTATTATATTTGTAACTTGTAGGATCCATTGGATCTGAGTTATTGTAAGCCTATATTTATAAAGGCTGAGGGTAGGGCTTGTTAGCCTGAGTGTAGGAGATATAGATCTCTGAGTGTAGGCCTTGGATTGGCTGAGTGTAGGCCTTGATTGGCTGAGTGTAGGCTTTGGGATAAAGCTGAGTGTAAGGCTTTGGGCCTGAGGTAGGAACCAATTTGGGTTCTGAGACAGTGGAGAAGTTAGGCCGAATCTAGTACACTGCTAGATAGGCGAAGGGGGAAAGTGGATGTACCCATATCTTGGGGAACCACTATAAAACACTGTGTGCTGTGCTGTGTTTGTGCTGTGGATGATCTGTGTTTGTTTTATTATTGCTGATTGCTGTAATAAACTAGTTAGAAATCTGTGATATAACTGTTTGGCTGCCAACAAAGTTAGAAAAGGATTAGGTCACCTATTCACCCCCCCCCCCTCTAGGTATTTAGGTACCATATCTTTCACATAGGGTGTAAGTGGGTCTTCAAGAAGAAGTGTGATATGGATGAGAATGTACAAACATTCAAAGGGTGACTGGTGGCTAAGGGTTCCAAGCAAATTCATAGTATTGACTATGATGAGACCTTTTCCCCTATTGCCATTGATAAGTCCATCAGAATTCTGCTTGTTATTCCTGCATATTATGACTACAATATTTGTCAGATGGATGTCAAAACGTCTTTCCTAAATAGAAACCTTATTGAGGAAGTGTATATGACACAATCTGAGGGTTTTGTATCTCCAGATGAAGCCACTAAAATATGCAACCTGCAGAGATCCATTTATGGATTAAAACAAGCTTCTCGAAGTTAGAATCTTCATTTTTATGAAAATATCAAAGAGTTTGGTTTTATCAAGAATGAGGTTGAACTGTGTGTTTACAAGAGGATTAGTGGGAGCATTGTTGTCTTCCTGATATTGTATGTAGATGACATATTGCTGATCGGGAATGACAAACCGACCATACAAGTTATTAAGAACAACCTAGGGTGTTGATTTTCTATGAAGGACTTGGGTGAAGTGATTTACATATTTGGTATTAAGATCTATAGAGATAGATCGAAGAAGTTGCTGGGTTTGACCCAAAGTACATACATAGATAAGGTGTTGAAACAGTTCAACATGCTTGAGTCCAAGAAAGGATTCTTACCCATGTCTCATATTATTAGTCTCTCTAAGGACCAGTGTCCTAAATCTTGTGAACATAAGGACCGCATGAATTTGATTCCATATGCTTCGGCAAGTAGGTCAATCATGTATGCAATGATATGTACTCGACCCAATGTCTGTTATGACTTGAGCATGACTAGCAAGTATCAGTTTCATCCCGGTGATGGTCATTGGATAGCCGTCAAGAATATCCTAAAGTATTTAAGAAGGACTAAGGATACGTTCTTGGTATTTGGCAGAGAAGAAGAGCTCGTTGTAAGAGGTTACACGGATGCTAACTTCTAAACTGATAGGGACAACTCAAAGTCTCAGTCAGAGTTCATATTTTGCCTAAATGGAGGTGTTGTTATCTGGAAGAGTTCCAAGCAGCAGACAGTTGCTATTTCTACAACTGATGCCGAGTATATCACTGCAGCAAATGCAACAAAGGAGGCCGTATGGATTAGAAAATTAGTCGATAAGTTAGATGTAGTTCCTAGAATTGTTCATCTCATAGTTCTCTACTGTGACAACAACGGTGAAATTGCACTTGCTTCGAAATCTAGATCATATTAGCGCTCCAAGAACATACTTCAGCGGTTCCATCTAATTCGAGAGATTATCGATCGAGGAGATGTGAGCATTTGCAGAGTTCCGACTGAAGAGAATATTACAGATCCACTAACAAAGCTCTAGCTCAAAGGAAGCATGATGGTCATGTTAGATCTATGGGTATACAATACCTTAATGATCAGCTCCAGTTGGAGTACTTTATACATTTCATTTATATATTTTGAAAAGTTTTTTTATTTGTAAATTTATTTCTATTGTGATAGAGTAATTTAACATAATAAATGCTCTTAGAATGTTTGCTTCCATAGGAGTCAAGTGGTGACTTGATTGTGAGAGCCTATGTTATTAGAAGTTTCATTCTTAAATAGACCATGGTCGCGTATCATCTTAGGAGCTAAGGGTGATGATGATACATTAATACTAGCATGTGTGTTGACTGATGACCGGTTCTCACAAGTCATGATATTGTGATATCAAGTCATCACATGAGTACTTGTTAGTGAACAAGTTGTACTGGACAGACCTGGCATGAGAATTATTTGTGGATTGTTATATGAACATGTCACAAGTATGGCTCAAGTTGCAATGGTGTTTGTGGGCCTTTGACCTGAAGTCACAGCATTCATCGCGTGAGGAAGAATGTGCTTTGATGCTATCAAAAGTCCAGTCTTGAGAAATTTGGATGATAAAGGTAGTTATTGGGTACGTTACGAATCATTTGGGTGTTTGCATGTGAGCAGAGATGGGATTTGTCCTCTTATATGATAGGAGTTGCATCCAAGGGACACTTAATGGAATGACACTGAGAAATGCATGGTCATGCTGTTGGTTTTTGGGGATGGCACAACACTTGTGCATGCAGTAAAAAAAGAACAAGAAAAACCCAAATAAGTTCGGATCTAGCAATATTCATGAATCAAGAAGCAAAGCATACTGTAATAAAAATTACCTTGAGGGATTGAGTCAAAACTCAACCTAGATGCTCCAGAAAAATCAGGCTGGCCACACAGCGGCTAGAGTCTTGAACGTAGAAAGTATATCTACGCCTTTGCAGAAATCCACACGATTGGGAGAACCACAACAACTTGTCACACAAGCGCTAGGTCGGGAGAGGACTCTCAACATCTCCACAGACTGTTAGATCTGTTGTAGGAGAGGCGGCACGACAAACACTGGGATCTAGATCGAAATCAACGACGGTATTGGCGGAACACTTCCGTCGGGTTTCTAGGTTTTCTTCTTATCACACAGTATCGGCTCGTGTGCTGAATGAAAAGAACCGTCACCAAAAATCCCTAAAACATCCTATTTATATCCCAGGAGATAGATCCAGCAAGACAATATTTGACTCAGCACGGGCATTCGTCGAACTCAGGTCGACGAATAATTTGTCGAACTCAGCTCGACGAAATCTACGCCAAAGGCTAGAATGTCGAACTCATTCGTCGAACTCAGTTCAACGAAATCTGCGCCAAAATCCAGAATGTTGAACTAGATTCGTCGAACTCAGCTCGATGAAATCTGTTCCAAAGGCCAGAACGTTGAACTGGATTCGTCGAACGA
This sequence comes from Platanthera guangdongensis, assembly GCA_039583875.1. NCBI lineage: Eukaryota > Viridiplantae > Streptophyta > Magnoliopsida > Asparagales > Orchidaceae > Platanthera > Platanthera guangdongensis. The sequence continues at coordinate 119,738,952 of CM077164.1, forward strand.
TATTGAGTGAATACAATACACTCAATGCCTAAGACCCAGATTCGCCAAGTAAACCCTTTACTCGACAATGGCATTGAGTGGACTCGACGCACTCAACGCTTAAGTGCAACAGTCAACACACTCAATGCACTCAACACAAACATTCGCAGAGTTAACACTTAACCCGCGAAATCGTTGACTGGACTCAACGCTCTCAACGCATTTAGCCCGATGGCATTGAGTGAGCTAAACACACTCAACGCCTAATGCCTTAGAATCTTTCAACCTCCATGGCATTGAGTGAACTAAACACACCCAACGTCGTCAGCCTCATTGCGTTGAGTGAGCTAAACACACTCAACCCCAAATGCCTTAGAATATTTTCTGACCCTTTTTCAATATCCTTCAACTCAACATATGAGCTAAATAGTACAGATCAAATCTCCCAATTTATCCACAATCTTATGTGCGACCCTGATAGGCTTATACTGAGTTGGCAGAGAGGCTACATGCTTGATCACTTCCAGATCACTATGGTTGAACCAACACATGCTAGGTTGAGTCAATATATGATATTGGGCTCACCAATTTTTGGAAGTCCATTCTATATCTGGAAACTAGGATTGAACAATTACGAGGGTGACACGGTCTATACCTCTAGTTCTATCCGGATGTAAGGGACGAAGGGACTTGACAACACTAATACATTGGTCACGATGACTTTTGAGTTCTAAACTCTTATTGCTTGGGGAGCAATGATGCATTGCTGGATGACGCTCATTGTTTGTAAAACTTTTGTTTGATACTTTAAAGATCAAGTGGGAGACTGTTGGTGTTACCATAATGATCTGGAAGTGATCAAGCATGTAGTCTCACTGCCAATGCAATATGAGCCTATCACGGTCTCACATAAGAATGTTTGGAGAAATTGGGAGATTGGATTAGTTTGGCTATGCTCATATGATGAGTTGAAATGACTTTGCCCAGCCAGGCCTTGAAAGCGTCGAGTGCGTTGAGATCACTCAACTCTTTCGTCGAGTCAAGTGTTGACTCGTTGAATGATGGTATTGAGTTTACTTAACGATTCGTCGACTCAAATTGTTGATTCGACGAGTATGACACTTAAGCATTGAGTGCGTTGAGTTCACTCCACGATTCGTTGAGTTAAGGTATTGATTTGACGAGTCTGGTTCTAAGGCGTTGAGTGCGTTGAGTTCACTCAATGCCTTCGTCGAGTCAAAGGTTGATTCGACGAATCTGACACTTAGGCGTTGAGTGTGTTGAGTTCCCTCAACGCCTTCGTTGAGTCAAATGTTGATTTGATGAGTTTGGCGCTGAGAGTGTTAAGTGTGTTGAGTTCACTCAATGCCTTCGTCGTGTATCTCATGGACACTAGACGATTCGTCGTGTATCTCATGAATACTCGACGATTCGTCATGTATGTTATGTATACTCGACAATTCGTCGTGTATCTCATGGATACTCGATGATTCGTTGTGTATGTTATGTATACTCGACGATTCGTCGAATATGCTATGGATACTCGACGATTCGTCGAGACAAGGGTTTTCTGGTGAAAATATTGTATTCCAAGTATTGGGTCTGCGAATAGCGATGGGCTGTTCTGTTTATTCCTTTGGGTATAAATAGAAGATTTTAGGGTTTCCATAAAGGGAATTGACGGGTTGATTCTGTCTAATCACACGAGCCGCACTGTACGAAAACCTGAGACCTAAAAGGCTGATAGAAGTTGTTCTGCCTTCGTCGATCCCATCGTCATCGCTAAGCCTGATTCCGGCGAGTGTCACTATCGCCCCTTTTGTAACGTACCTAGCTGTCCTTGAAGACACATAGTGCCCTCTCTTCACCTAGATCTTGTTCAACAAGACTCTACGGGTTCTCCCGCTCGTGTGGATCTACTATAGAGGTGCAGACACTATTCTGCACTAAGGACTCTAGCCGCTAAGTGATTGGCAGATCTTCTGGAACATCTAGCATGAGTATCGACTCAATCCCGCAAATGTAATTTTATTTTATAACACTTTCTTCTTGATCAATGTATATCGCTAGATCCTAACTATTTTGGGTTTTTCTTGTTCCTCTATTTCTGCTACACATAAGTGTTGTGTCATATAGAAAATCCTAGCATGTATGTCCTCAGGACAATGCACAGACTGAGGGGGAGATCAACACTAGTGGATTGTTGTTGCGGAGAAGAAAAAGCTGTTGTAGGAGAAGAGGAAAAGCCAGCACCTCTCTGACAATAGCTACTTCTGCAGATGTCATAAAAGGGGGAGGTGTAACACCCCAAAATTTGGAAAATAGAACTTAAAAGTGGCTATCGCCGGGTGACAGTAGGTATCGCTGACGATAGCAATAGCACTCAACGAAGAGTTGAGTAGACTCAACGCACTCGATGCTCTCAATGCACTCGGCGACGTGTTGAGTGGGCTATCGAAGTGGCGATAATGAGTATCGTAGGGCGATACTGCCAGGTATGGCTGGACACGTGTCGTATGGTCAGACGGCGGCCGAAGAGCAATGGTTGACTGGGGTCAAAGCGGCTACCGATGATATCGCCCGGGCGATAGCGGATATTGCCAGGCGATAGCGTTAATTTTGATTTGTCAACTGAAATTATGGCCTTTGCTTTCTTTTGATGAGAGGATCGTGTGGCTGGGTTTATTCCCGATGCTGCTTAACCAAAGAAGATGTGGAGAGAAGGTTCATTTCTCTTCTCTCACTCTCTCTCATCCCTCTCATCAAGTTCTTGAAAGAAAGGATGAAGAAGGCTAAGGCTGAGCTTTGCTAGCTTAGTGGAGGAGATCTCTTGGCCGGAATCGAGAACGAAGGCAAGATCCGTGAAGAGGAGAGTAAGACGCTCCTTTCCAGATGGAAAGAAAACTTGCTAATGGCTCTGAAACGAGTTCTGAGGGTAACAATCTTTCTTCTTGGGCAAGTGGAGACCTCATTTTTGCATATGCATGGAATCCCTCACCAAAAGGTGGAGAATCGAGGGAATTCTGATGGGTTGATACGTGATATTCCCGGGTGCTTTTCCATATAGAATCCAAAAATCGCAGTACGGAATAGGCATGCTGTATGAAGCCCATCCGGACGGGTTGGTCTGGATTGGTGATGTTCTATTTTGAGTGCCGGAGAAGTCTCATAGTATAAACGAGTAGATTACGGGGTCTGTGGGTTGTACCTGTGAAATGAGAGTTGCAGTATGAAGACCCCATTTTTTCGCTTCGCCTACGGGATCTTATGCCTAGAATTGTCATTTTGTGATGGCCCCAACACTCGGGAAGGTCGCCACTACAAAACGCTGATCATTCCGACAGTAACGATCACAAAAGAAGTTGAAGTATAAAGTTAGAATAATTAAGTCTAAGTCCCCAAATCACATGTAATATATGAAAGAGAATCACATCACAGTTCACAGAGTAATATAATGAAAACAGAAGCAGTAAATCTATAGAGATAAATGGGATCTTGACCGGTACATCATGACCTCACTACAACACTCTCGCGGAAGCAAACTATACTAATCACTCACGGATCCTGAGGTTGGTGCTCCTGTACTAGACTGGCCCACCTCCATGTGCATCGTACTCTGCTGGTGTTTCAACTCCTGCTGCTGCTCCCTGTCTCCCATCCGGAGCCCCTGAAATGTTTGGTCCACCGATCGTTAGTAAAAAAGACTAAGCCAACTATCGTCCCCGCCTCCCCCCGCCTCTCCTAAGCATCGTGTGGGAAGGAGAGGGAAGATATTGAGGTGGAGAGTGAACAAGAGCAGGTGACAATGGTCATAACCTAGCAATCATATTGTAATATTCACAGTGCTGTGAAAATATAAGCTAGCAATTCTAAAGTAGTAGAGCAGTAATATGTAGAAGGTAAAGTGCACCATAAAAGAAATGTAACAGTTAACCATAAAGAAAGTAACCATTGCTTATAAGAATTCCCACACAAGCTTATAAACTATGGGGTCATTTTGCAAGGCCTAACATATAAAAAGTCTCATACCAATTTATACGTTAAGGGTAAGGGTTGAAATGTGATGATGACATGATATGCTATGTTATGTGGGTTTAATGTTATGCTCATACAAGTGCAACACACACGTGTGACTCTATGCGCATAGACCTTCAGTTCCCCAGCTTTGGAAGTTAGCTTCACTCCCAGGAGCCTCCGTAGTGGCAAATGGAGACAATGGGTTTGTCCACCCCACTCCTAGGCGGATAAGCGCACTACAAGGCCTAGCCCTTATGTACGCCTCTAAAGGAACCACTGGAGTCACCACGTACTAATGCTGACAAAACCTGCCAGTCTTTTGTGGTCAAGTGTAGGGTTGCTAGGTAAGCATCTCCATAGACACGGGAAGCAGTCCCAACCACTACACCCTCCAGAGTCATCATTCCTTTGTCGGTGCGATGACCAAAGCGAACTGAAGACCTGCCACTTTTATGCACATGCAATTATGATAAATATGAATCTCTGTGCGATCGAATCCCTGGACTAACCTGTCTGTCACAATAACCTTCCGAGCCACTGGCTCCCCGAACTAACCAAGTCCGTTCATACCACCGCCGTGCCTAACGCTCGTGAGTCTAAACCAAACTAGCCTTCCGTGACTACAGGGTGAGTGAAAGTGAAGTACTTAGAATTAATCGTGCACTAATAGTTTAGTCTTATAGTTTAGGGTTAACCTTGGATTGCCCAGGGCATTCACTGTGAAGGGCTCTCAAGGGCACTAGGAACTGTGATGCGCTAAAACCCAAAGCTCCATTTTGCAAGGTACTTATTATTATTGGTATCTACCCATGTCTCGACTCTACTAATCTTACACTTGATCTAACCCTAAGTGTATTTAGACTTTCTCAAAGGGAAAGACGATCCATCGTTGATTCCAGTGGTGACCTTATTCATACTCTCCCGATTAAGTCCACCAACTATTTCCTTTATCCCATACCAAGGTTCACATGATGCCTTAATTCTATAGTTTCTACAATGAGTGTATTTTATATGAAATTAAGTCAGTGGCCAAAGATTTATCCCTTTTGGGTGAGTATTGGCCACACAACCCATCAAACACCACTTCCCTAGTTTGCCTCTTAGGGACCAAATTTTGGTCACACCAATACCTACTCAATTCAAATACAAATGTGCTAAAACTTTTACCAGTGACCTAACATGACCCTAAGGGTCATCCACCAAAATTTTGGGAAATTGTGAGATCATTAGACCCTCTAATTAACTCATACATGGATTATTAGATTTTTAGAAAAACTATAGGAAATTTTTTCTAAAAATTCTCATTTTTGGATATGTTAGGGGTATAGATATAAATGACCACTAGACGAAATTTCAAGTCACTTGGATGGCTGGATTTATGGGGACACTCAATTTAGTCTCTGATTAACCCTAGCTGTAGACTGCATCATTTTGAGTGTTGTTGTCAGACCACTGACGCAAATTGGTTGAAATCAATTTTAAAATAAAGTAGACCTCAAGGGGTACAAATTTCATGTTGGCAACTTTTATTATAGAGGAATCTAAGTATTTTTAATATTTAAAACCAAATGCTGCATAAGATGTGACAGAATCATTAAATAAGATACTATTTAATCTATAGTATAAAATCTAATTTAGCACAGATCTTAAAACCAAACAGATGGAATCCGTGCGTCTTCTTCCTCTGGCTGATGGTTATGATTCCTCCAGCCTGGAGCTACTTCCATAACAATTTCCCGGTCACCTGACCAACTCCTTGGCCGGTCACCGCCACCACCACCTCTATTGAGGTGGTGGCTCTCGCTGGGCGGCAGCACGGCCGCCGAAGGGGCTGTTTCCGGTGAACCCGCAACTTCAAATTTCATGTAATTTCTTCAAATCTCCTCACTGGATCGGGCTCAATTGATCTCGATTTATCTCCTAGTCGAACTAAGATGCTAATATAGAGGGAGAGGCAGAGAAGTAGACCTGCATGCGAGCTTGGCAGCACGTATGGTAGTGGGGAGCAATAGACGACCCTTGCTCCATCGAGTTAGCTTGATTTCTGGTTTCTCCAGCAAAGGCTTAGCTCCAGCAGTCTTTTTTCACTCCCCTGGGCTCGATGAAGATGATCGCATCCTTGTTAAGGAGTGGGAGTGACGGTTAGGGTTCATTGTCTCTTCCTCTTTATAAGAAGAATTAGGGCTTAAGTTTATTTCCACGTGTCAGCCTAATGTTGTACTGCCAATTAGTTTGAGTTGCTTTGTCACATCACCTTGGTATTGGACCGCCAATCATTATTTAAAATAATGCTTCTTTAGAAGATCAATATATTAAATAGGTTGTTGAAGAGATCAGGTTCAAATGTGCCATCATCACTCATCCCAAAAACCTAGTTTAGTTATACAGGTGAACAAGATGAAAATACTCTAAATCCAAAATCATTGAGTGGTGTTGAGACCACTCAATGCCGCGTTGAGTGGGGTTGAGACCAATCAACGTCATGTTGAGTGGCGGTTGAGTGGCGTTGAGACCACTCAACTCCGCGTTGAGTGGAGTTGAGACAACTCAATGCCGCGTTGAGTGGCGTTGAGACCACTCAATGCCGCATTGAGTGGCATTGAGACCACTCAACACAGCGTTGAGTGGCGTTGAGTTGTTTTGAGACCACTCAACGCCATGTTGAGACCACTCAACGCCGTGTTGAGTGGTGTTGAGACCACTCAACGTTGTGTTGAGTGGTATTGAGACCACTCAATGCTGCGTTGAGTGGCGTTGTGACCACTCAACGACGCATTGGGTCCACTCAATGCCTCAACATCTAGAATGTTTATAAGTAAAAAGCATTGAGTGGCATTAATATCACTCAACGCTGTGTTGAGTGGTGTTGAGACCACTCAACGCCGCGTTGAATGGCGCCGTGTTCACTCGATGCCTATTGATTAAAGAGTATGGCGTTGAGTCGACTCAACACACGCGACACTTTGTCGAGTGGCATCGTGTTCACTCGATGCCTACAGATTAAAGAGTATGGCATTGAGTCTACTCAACGCACTCGACGCTTCGTCGAGCGGCATCGTGTTCACTCGACGCCTATTGAATCCACCCCATCTCCTTGGGTAAAACCTAGCCTAACCACATTTATCCACCACATGTCCTACCCTAATCTTAGCTAAGGGGTCTAGTTGTTTAAGGGATGTTACATAGTAAGTACTGAATGCGTGCTCTAAGAGAATACCCAGAAAATACCACAGTTTGCATAACTATTGGATATCGCCGGGCGACAACAATTATCGCTAGTGATAGCACTTGGTGAGCTATGATTGTTGTGAAAGACCAGTTTTTTGGCACTACGGGATGTTGTAGGGTTTAGGATGGAAAGATGTTCCAATTGTAGCTGAGTCTGGAGATAGAAGAAAGTTTTGTTGCTAACTCTAGACAAAAGTCGCTATCACTGACGATAGCTTCCAGATAGCTTTCGTTGTTGCGAAGCCTGTGTCTATGAGACAAGGTGTGTAGCTTGAGAAGCTATGAGCCTGGAGAGCCCAGCTATTGGCCATGAGTGCCATGATTGAGCACTACCGGCTTAGGTCCTGGGGACATGTGAGCGGCAAGTGATTATGAGTGTCTATTATGCCCAGCAAAAAGGCCTGTGAGCCTAACGGGAAATGGGAGGCTGACCCGTATCTTGTCATTCTCCATGATGGTTGTGGCCGTCGGCGTTGATCTGGCGATTTGAGCAACGGGAAATAGCTGAACTGTACCCGCATTATGCCCGTCCGACTAGAGTGCCTAAAGTAATTGGCGTCATTTGAGCGCATAATGAGAGTCTTTGTCTTGGAGCCGGAAAGACTAGAAATGGTCAAATTTGACCGTCAAGTCTTGGACCTTTGAACGGTGGTGGGACCCTAGTAATCTGGTATACCGAAAATGTGCCCTGAGTGTACGGAATGTTTGGCCGCTGAGGCACTCGTTTGTGATATATTGAATGGTGCTTGAGTGTGCCTTCTTGTGATATATCTGTTGTGTTAATGCTATGCATACATGGAAGGAATATCGCTGCCCCGGGTATGGGGTAGGGTTGTTATAATTTACTCAGCTGAAAGCTGACCGTTGCCTTGTTTGACACCATCTGGTGGAATGTCCCTGTGCAGGTGCTGGTGAGCCGAGCGGGAAATAGCGAGTTGCTGCCCTTATTGCTATGCTGGCACTCGCAGGCCAAGCAAAGAGTTTTTAGTGTTTTCATGTGTGGCCGACTTGTGTACCGATGTATGAAAATACTTGTGAAAAAGGAAACCATTGTAAGGCCTTAATGTCGTTTTGACTTTTGTGTATTTTTCTAAACATTCCTATATGGTATTATATATATAGTGGACATTTGTATGTGTTGAGTTCAAGTAACCCGTGAAGCTTCCGCTAAAATGCTCTGAGTTAGGATTCATTTAGTCTTTGATATTGACATGTAACTCCGCTGACTGTCTATGGGATATGGCGTGGGACCCCGGCCGGACCCTCTGTTATATTTCATGAGACGGATGGAGGTATTATAATTTTGGTATTAGCTTGTCTTGGTTTTACTTCTCCGAATTCGTGGTCGAATTCTTTTGAGGTGTGGCTAGCACGTATCTGTGCTTACCATTATAACACAAATGAACTCAAAAATGTCCACTTAGGAATGAAAATACACATGTTTAAGAAACCTATGCGTTCCTAATAGTCATTGTTTGTTGTTGAGTAGTCGCTAAATTGTGTATTTTACACTTATAGGTGACTAAAAGTGGTGCGGGGCAGTCTGAACCCCAACGTTCTGTTGAGAGTGTGGCACCAGCTGATGTGCCCACATATCCTCCTTTTGCGGAAACAGTCCACTTAGTTGCTGAGGCAGTATTTGCAATGATGAATGCATGACCGACTGGGCAGGTACGACCTGCGATGGTGCTAGTTCGAGTTGGTGTAGCCGAGCCTGTAGCTGTTAGGCAAGTGCCTGCTGAGGCTTTGCTGGATAAGCGAGTGACTGAGCGGCAGCTGAAGCAATTTATGAGCTTTAGTCCTCCTACGCTTATGGGTGCATGATCCCCAACGCAGGAAGAGGACTGTTTTTCACGAGTCAAGAGGATATTGACGATGATCGAGATAGAGGAGGGATAGAAGGTCACCTTGGCCACTTTCCTATTTGAAGGAGAGGCTCGGCTTTGGTGGGATGAGTTGGAGTTACACCACTTCGCGGGCAGACGACTATCAAAGATCTCGATGGAGGAGTTTTCGCGATTGTTCTTGGCAAAGAATCTGTCATCGTTTCAGTGGATTGCTATGAAGAATGAGTTCCAGCATTTGACTCGGGGTGAAGGTAGTGTGGATGACTACCTCCATGACTTTACCAGGTTGGGATGTTATGTGGGGTCTATTTTTGCTGATAAAGAGCATAAGATCAATAGGTTCTATGAGGGACTACGAGATGTGCTGAAATTGCTGCTCTCGGGTCCGATGAACCAAGGTTTCAAGGTGTTGGTGAACACAGCTAGTTCGTTAGAAAAAAGACATGAAGAGGGTGCAGGGTAAGAGGGACTTAGCTATGATAAAGCCTGAGTTCAAGATGCTGCGTCATAGAAAGTCTGACTACTACAAGAGATTGGGTAAGAAGTCCAAGTCTTCTAGACAGGCTCCTTCTACTGGAACTTCTGGAGCAACATCGGGGTGAGGCCCGCCCACATGTTACACATGTGGTAAGGTGGGACACATATCCCTAAACTGTTGGAGTGGCCATCCAAAGGAGGATAAAAAGTCAGGAGCATCGTATGCTGAGAAGGGAAAGATGGTCGAGTCTACTGCATTCCAATATGCTCCAGCTCAGGCAAGGGTGTACAATCTTTGCAAATAGGAGGCCATCAAATAGGCGGATGTCTCCACATGTACGAGTAGTATATAGTTTTCAGGTTTTATATACTTTATACCTTGTGAATTGCTTATGTGTAACTTGATAAGTCTAGGCTTTGTACTTATTCGGGACTATTCGGCGAGAGCACTGTTCAATACAGGTGCTTCTCATTACTTTCTATCTGAGGACTTTATATCATGGATCAGAGTGCCTACTCTTATGTTGACATATATATTAAAGTGTTGTTAGTAACAGATGCATGATGCGTGCGGATAGGTCTTGATGTCATGAGGTATGGATTGGAAGTCAGAATTTCGGATTGTAAGTGTTTGTGCTGCCGATATCTGAGTTTGATGTAATCTTTGGCATGGACTGACTCTCGAAGAAGCATGCCTGTATAGATTGCAACTCTAAGGAAGTCACACTGGGATAGAACACCGAACGAGAGACTGAATTCGCTAGTATGCGAGGATCGAGCTGGATATTGATGTTTGCTCTCTAGGTAGTCAAGGCTATTCAGAAGGGCGCGGAGTAATTCTTCACGCTGTTGGAAGCTATTGAGCCGAAGTCCAGTTTGAGTGACGTTCCTATTGTATCGGAATACGCAGATGTGTTTCCTAAGGATATCCCTGGGTTACCGCCCCAGCGAGAGATTGACTTCACAATAGAGTTTATGTCAGGTGCGAAACCTGTGGCCTGCTCATTGTACCGTATTGCTCCAAAGGAGATGGCAGAATTGAAAGTTCAATTGCAAGAATTGCTAGAACATGGCTATATACGTCCAAGTATGTCACCTTGGAGTGCACCAGTTCTCTTTGTGAAGAAGAAGGACGGAAGCTGGCGGCTATGCATTGATTATCGAGAGCTAAATAAGCTGACAGAGAATAACAAGTTTCCGATTCCACGAATTGATGACTTGTTTTTGAGCTAGTGGGTTCAACTGTCTACTCAAAGCTATATTTAAAATTTGGTTATTACTAGTTGAGGATTTGGGAAGATGACATTCCGATGACGGCGTTTGGTACACGCTACGGTCATTATGAGTTCATTGTAATGCTGTTTGAGCTAACGAATGCGTCATCGGTATTTATGGAATTGATGCATCAAACCTTTAGAGAGTACTTGGACCAGTTTGTGATCATCTTTATTGACGACATATTGGTGTACTCTCAGTCCAAAGAAGATCATGCAAATTATTTGTGGATGGTTTTGCACACCCTGAGGAGAAACAAGCTCTATTCCAAGTTCTCAAAGTGCGAGTTTTGGCTATCATCAGTGGTTTTTCTTGGCCATATGGGTAGTGGTGAATGTATTGCAGTGGATTCGACTAAGATAGTTATGATATTGGAGTGGCCTTTGTTGTCTAATGTATCAGAAGTCAGGAGCTTGCTTGGACTTGCTGGCTATTACAGGGGCTTCGTAAAGAACTTTTTGCAGATAGACTTACCTATCACTACACTGACGAGGGAAGATCAGAAGTTCATTTGGACGCTTGAGTGTGCGCGAACTTTTGAGGAGTTAAATAGTCGTTTGACCACGACGCCTATTTTGAGTTCACCATGTGGTGCAGAAAGCTATGAGATTTATAGGGATGCTTCAGAAATCAGCTTAGGTTGTGTTCTTCTTCAGTTCGAAAAGGTTATTACTTATGGATCACGATAGTTGAAAGTGCACGAGCGAAATTATCCAGTCCATGACTTGGAGTTAGATGCTGTGATTTTTGCACTTAAACTATGACGTCATTATTTATATGGCGTGAAAGTTGACTTCTTCACGGAGCATAAGAGCCTTAAGTACTTAATAATCAGAAGAATCTGAATATGCAGCCGCGGAGGTAAATGGAGTTCCTTGGGGACTACACCTTCCAGATACACTATGCTCCCGAAAAGGGAAATGTGGTTGCAGATGCCTTGAGTCAGCAGACTCCGATAAGGGCAAGTTGGTTGCAGATACATGATGAGAGTCTGATCCCGGAGTTGGAAGCCATAAATATTGACAAGAATACTACTACAAATGCGTGCCTGAACTGGACAGAGGTATAGTATGACCTTGTGGATATGGTTCGACGAGCAATGGAACTCGATGAGAGTATGAAACGCTATGCTGCGGGTGGGTCAAATTCCCAATTCTCCTTAGATGACGGTCTTTTGAGAAAATACGATCGTTTGTGCATCACGAATGTGGGTAAGCTACGGGAGGAATTGATGTATGAAGCACAATTCACAAAGTACTCAATTCACCCAGGAAGTATAAAAATGTACAAGGACATGAAAAAGATGTTCTGGTGCCCGGGTTCAAAGAAAGACATAGCTCTTTACTTGGCAAAGTGTCAAACTTGTGCCTTGGTAAAAGCTGAATGTTAGAAGCCTGGAGGTTTCCTAAAGTAATTGCTAGTTCTGATATGTAAGTTCGATGATATCTCTATGGATTTCATGCATGGGTAGCCAAGATCATGGAGCGGGAATAATGTCGTGTAGGTGATCGTTAACCGATTGACAAAGGTATCACACTTCATACCTAACAAGAAGGATGATTCATTGTAAACATTGGCTAAGTTGTACGTGGAAAACATAGTAGGAATGCACGGTGTGCCCTGTAGCATCGTCAGTGGCCGAGATGGGGCTTTAATTCAAATGATTGGAGGCTAATCCACCAGTTGTTGGGTATGAAACTACATTTCAGTACGACCTTTCATCCGCAGAAGGATGGTCAGACCGAGAGGACCAACAGAACAATGGAGGATATGCTCCGGATGTGCGCCTTGGATTTCGGGAAGATGTGGGAGGACCATCTCTATATGATCAAGTTCGCCTATAATAATACCTATCAAGCTAGCATTCAGATGGCGCCCTTCGAAGCTTTATACATTAGGAAGTGTCGTACTCTTTTAGCTTGGGCGGAAACCGGCGAATTAAAATTATTTAAGCGTAAAGAGGTCGAAGATGCAAATTCAACTATACGCTTGATACGAGAGCAGCTATTGGTAGCCCAGGATAGATAGGCAAAGTACTACAATGCCAAGCACCGAAATGTGGAGTTTGCGGTGGGCGATTGGGTATATCTAAAGATAAAGCCATTTAAAGGCGTGTACATGATTCGATGCTTGAAAAAGTTAAGTCTGAGTTATCTTGGTTCGTTTGAAGTGGTTGAGCAGATTAGAGAAGCTGCCTATCGATTAGCTCTTTCAGCGAAGTTAAGTGGGTTGCATGATGTGTTTCACATATCGGTGCTGCAAAAAGCCTTGAAAGAGCCGACACAACTAGTGGCTGATGATCAGGTACCAGTCGATGGTGGGCTGACGATGAAGGTTAGGCCCATTCGGATCGAGGATACGAAAGTCAAGCAGTTACGAAACAAGACAATCGGGATGGTCAAAGTATGTTGGGACAATTGTGGCTGTGAAAACTTGACATTGGAGCGTGAGCAAACCATGTGAGATGAGATTCCCGAGTTGTTTTTGTAAAAACAACGTTGTTTTAGTAAAAACAACGTTGTTTTAGTTTTGTACAGTTTTCCTTCAGATGAATAAAATTTCAGGACGAAATTTCTACGAGGGGAGGTTTGTAACACCCCAAAAGTTCGAAAATAGAACTTAAAAGTGGCTATCATCGGGCGATAGTGGGTATCGCTAGCGATAGCTATATCACTCAATGAAGCGTTGAGTAGACTCGATGCACTCTACGCATTTGACGCTCTCAACGCACTCGGCGAGGCATTGAGTGAGCTATCAGAGTGGTGATAGTTAGTATCTCCGGGCGATACTTCCACGTATGGTTGGACGCGTGTCGGATGGCCGAATACTAGCCGAAGAGCGGTGGTTGACTGGGGTCAAAGCGGCTACAGATGATATCGCCCAGGAGATATCAGATATCATCGGGCGATAGCGTTAATTTTGACTTATCAACCAAAATAATGTCCTTTGTTTTCTTTTGATGAGATGATCGTGCGGCTGAGTTTATTCCCGAGGCTGCTTAACCAGAGAAGAAGTGGAGAGAAGGTTCATTTCTCTTCTCTCACTCTCTCTCATCCCTCTCATCAAGTTCTTGGAAGAAAGGAAGAAGAAGGCTGAGGCTGAGCTTTGCTAGCTTAGTGGAGGATATCCCGTGGTCAGAATCAAGAACGAAGGCAGGACCCGTGAAGAGGAAAGCGAGGCGCTCCTTTCCAACTGGATAGAAAGCTTGATAATGGCTCCGAAATGAGTTCCGTGGGTAATGTTCTTCCTTCTTAGACAAGTGAAGTCCTCATTTTGCATATGCATGGAATCCCTCACAAAAAGGTGGAGAATCAAGGGAATTCAGATAGGTTGATACGTGATATCCCCGGGTGCTTTTGCATATAGAATCCGAAAATCACAGTATGGAATAGACATGTTGTGTGAAGCCCATCCGGACGGGTTGGTATGGATTTGGTGATGTTTTATTTTGCGTGCTGGAGAAGACTCCAAGTATAATCGAGTAGTTTACGGGATCTGTAGGTTATACCTGTGAAATGAGAGCAGCAGGAAGTACTAGAAATGTGCTCCAGGAAAATACCACAGTTTACATAACTGTTGGATATTGTTGGGCGACAACGAGTATCGTTGGTGATAGCTCTTGGTGAGTTCTGATTGTTATGAAAGACTAGTTTTCTGGCACTCCAGGATACTGCAGGATTTTGGCTGGAAAGATATTCTTATTGTGGCCGAGTCTGGAGATAGAAGAAAGTTATGTCGCTAACGCTAGGCGATAGTGACTATCACTGGAGATAGATTCCAGATAGCTTTTGTTGTTGCAAAGCTTGTGTCCATGAGACAAGGTGTGTAGCTTGAGAAGATGTGAACCTGTGGCACACATCTATTGGCTATATGTGCCATGATTAAGCACTACTGAGTCAGGTCCTGGGGACATGTGAGCGGCAAGTGATGCTGAGGGCCTATTGTGCCCAGCAATAAGGCCAATGAGCCGAACGGGAAAGGGGAGGCTGACCCGCGTCTTGTCGTTCGCCATGATGACTATGGTCGTCGGCGTTGACCTGGAGATTTGAGTAACGAGAAATAACTGAAGTGTACCCGCGTTATGCCCGTCTGACTAGAGTGCTTGAAGTAATTGGCATCGTTGGAGCACATAATGAGAGTCTTATCCTTGGAGCCGGAAAGACTAGAAATGCTCAAAGTTGACTGTCAACTCTTGGATCTCTGAATGATGGTGGGACCCTGATAATCTGGTACACCGAGAATGTGTCCTGAGTGCACGAAATGTTTGGCCACTGAGGCACTCGTTTGTGATATATTGAATGGTGCTTGAGTGTGCCTTCTTGTGATATATCTGTTGTGTTAATGCTATGTCTGCAGGGAAGGAATATCGCTGCTCCGGGTATGGGTAGGGTCGTTATAATTTGGATAGCTGAAAGCTGACCGTTGGCTTATTTACCACCATCTGGTGGAATGTCCCTATGCAGGTGCTGGAGAGTCGAGCGGGAAATAGCGAGTTTCTTCCCTTGTTGCTATGCCGGCGTTCGAAGGCCAAGCAGAGAGTTTTTAGTGTTTTCATGTGTGGTCGGCCTGCGTGTCAATGCATGAAAATACTTGTGAAAAAGGAAACTGTTGTAAGGCCTTAAGGCCGTTTTGAGTTTTGTGTATTTTTGTAAACATTCTTATATGGTGTTATATATATAGTGGACATTCGTATGTATTGAGTTCAAGTTAACACTTGAAGCTTCCGCTAGAATGCTCTGAGTTAGCATTCATTTAGTCTTTGATATTAAAATGTAACTCCGTCAACTATCTGTGGGATATGACGTGGGGCTCCGGCCGAACCCTCTCTTATATTTCATGAGATGGATAGAGGTGTTACAGGAGGAGTGGCATTAACTCAAGTGGATCAATGATAGCAGCTAGATCAAGTGGATCAATGATAGCAGCTAGCTCAAGTGGATCAATGGACCCCTCATATGTCAAGTGGTTGCAGTGAAGTGTCATATCAGTGGTATCAACACAAGAGGTATGATCTTTAGTCAAGTAGTTTAATCACTAGTGTAGTCGAATTAGGTTAGGATCAAGAGATAAATTATCTCATGATCCTCTCACCTCCCTCATTAGAAAAATATTTTTTTAAGAAGCCAGAAAGGGGGAGGTGTGGAAGCAATACATGACATGACCAGGTCATGTTGAGTTAGTGCATATTACTTGGAAAAATTCAAGAAGTATGAGGAGTGCAATGAGTACATGTTGATCCATTGCATATTACTTTCCCACCTCCAAGTGGTATGTGTAAAGTGCTCCATTTAAGTGGTATGAGGAAAGTGCATATTACTTGAGCAAATGGTCAAGTGTTATGAGAAATCAATGACTAGACATGTTGAGTCAATGCATTTAAATGGAGAACATTGAATTAATATGCTAGAGACACAGAAATTCAAGTGGTATGAGAAAGCTACATATGCTAGCTTACAACTACATTGAATTAATATGCTTTATGTGATAATGCCTCTTAGTATTGTTGGGTGTTCTGCTTTCTTTGAATAAGGGGAGATTGTTGGGAATATTGTCCTCAATGTTCATTAGATTTGAAGAGGCATCACCATCAATACTGAGCGCATAATTGTATTTCATGTATGTTCATGTTCAATATATGCAGGATGTTCCTTAGAACAAGTTTAGGCGGGTTGTCTAAGAGTTTATGATAGGTGGTACACAGACATTGAGTGAAGCCAGTTCACTCAATGTCAGATGTAAAGGAAGGATGCTAGAAAGACAGAAATTTATCTAAGTCCACAGGAGTTGAGTGAAGCCAGATCACTCAACGCCAGATTCCAAGAAGCGCTGAGTAGAGCATTGTTGGGTATTGCATCCACAATAACCTAGATTTATATGAAGTCGCCCTTGAACTAAGATGAATTAAGTTTGTATTTGATGCTCTTTTTAGTTAAGTGTTTGCATGATACAATTGACAAGTGTAGACCAATGTCAGTCTACAATGAGTCACCAAATACGGGATCATACAATGTAATCCCTCATTGTGTGATCCATAGTGTTGACTCATGTGTAGCCTCTCTATTGGGACACACTTCCTTTTCAATCACTAAGGGCATGGGAGAAAAGTTGGATGTTGATTATAATAAAGAAAACATGTTTTCAGATTTTCAGAAAAATTCTATAATTGTTTTTCTCGAGTACTATGTTTTGTAACTCGAGAAGGACTAAAGATTGTTCTCGAATAATACTTATCATGATTTCGAGTTGCAGAAGCAGTTCTTGCGAAAACCTAATGCTGTTCTTGAGAAAGCCTAATGCTGTTCTCGAGAAAGCCTTCTGTACTCGAGTACTTTATGACACTTGTTCTCGAGTAACATCTTTTCCTGACAAAATTTTTGTAAGTCTTTTTCTCGAGAAGACTAAGTTTATTCTCGAGAAGACTATGCTTAATTCTCGAGATGCAGAAGATTTTTCTCAAGACCTAGACTATTTTTCTCGAGAGCCAGTCATCTGTTCTTGAGAACACTTATTTGTTCTCGAGTACCAGATTGTTCTTTCTCGAGAACTAAAATTCATTTTTCTCCAGTACTTCTTTTATTTCTCGAGATTGTTGATTTCCACCTCCACATTTTTTCAAAGTCCTTTTTCTCGAGATCTTCATTATTGCTCATGAGAACAAAAGTTATCTTTCTCATGACCTTCATTATTATTCTCGAGAACAGAATTTATTTTTTCTCGAGTACAATCCTTCTTCTCGAGAACTGTTGTATTGTTTCTGAAATTTTTCTTAAGTCCAGTCAGACAAATTTTCAAATGTAATTGTCACGTGATTGGTCCACGTGGCTATCATTTATTATGATTATGACCGTTATGAGAGTCTTATAAATGGTCTTATCATAATCGACCAACCCTAGAAGAAGATGTAAGAAGAAATTCTAAGATTATGAATCAGAAATTCACTTTCTAAATCGTGAGTTGTCGTCGCTATTCATCTCCATTCTTGTCGATACACTTTCGATCCAGAGAATCAGAGCAAGAGATTCAGAGATCAAGTTATTCTACAATCAACAGATTCTCTCCTTGATCTTACTGAGTCCAAAATCTTCAGATCCAGAGATCTAGCCGAGTCTTCTTCAAATTAATTCTGACAGAGCCTCAAAGTTCAAAGAAGAAGAAAGGCTGAAGTTTTCAGATCTGAGAAATTACTGTTTGTATTTATTTATATTCATTTTATTATTGTAGGAGATTCTTCTCCGAGAATATGAGCTTTATTCTCCGAGTTTTTTGTAGGAAGATTTCTCTTCCGAGTGTAGATCCTGTTTTTGGGATCGAGTTGTAGGAATTTTGTTCCGAGTGGTAGGATTGTTTTCAATTATAAATTAGTGGAGTAGCCGAGTCTAGTGCGTTGCTAGATCAGTGAGGTGGAAAGTGGATGTACCCAAGGTTGGGGAACCACTATAACTCTTGGTGTCGTCTGTGAATGCTTGGTTATTTTTTGTGCATCGCTCGCTAAATTTTTATTCCACAAAAAGAACGCACAACTCACCTATTCACCCCCCTCTATGTGATTTAGGTTGACAACTTAAACTTTTTCAATTGGTATCAGAGGGAGGTTGTTCACAAAAATGTTAACACCTTGAACAGATCTGTCCCAAATTGTCTTTTGAGTTATTCAAGCATGGACAAAGCCAAGTATTTTGCTAAGCTTCCTTTGTGTACAAAGACCAACTTTCCCATGTTGAAAGAAAAGATTAAATTTTTCATGGAAGCAGTGGATCCAAGGATCTTCATGAGTGTTGAAGAAGGTCCTTATATTTCTATAATTGTCTCCACTATTGATCCTACCAAGAAAGTTCCTAAGAAGTTAATGGATCTTGATAAGGATGAGATTGCACTTGTCTCTTTAGATAGGAAAGCCAAAAATATCATCGCAAGTGCAGTCGATGATTCTATGCTGCAGAACCTGATTCACTGTCAATCCGCCAAGAAAATGTGGCAGTCTCTTATCATCTTGATGGAAGGTACTGCAGAGGTCAGGGATGACAGAAGATCCCTACTGAATCAAAAATATGAAGCATTCTAACAAGGTCCCAAAGATTCAATTGCAGATATCTTTGAATGTTTCTTCAATATTGTTAATGACCTAAGCATTTATGATCAGGTCTTCACTAATGGAGAGTTGAATGATAAGTTTTTGATGTCCCTGACTAAGGAATGAGACAATAAAGTCTGTGCAATTAGGGAGTTTGGTAAGCTGGCAGAGACTGACCCTCAGAATCTCTTCGGAAAGCTTATGTCATATGAGCTGCAAATCAAATCAAGAAAAGTTGAAGAAGAGAAGAGTTGGTGGTCATCCAAGCAGAAGTCTGTTGCATTGAAGGCAGACAGCTTAAGGAAAGCCAAATCTGCATCACCTACTCCTGCACAGGAAGATAGTGAAGATGAATTTTCAGAGCCAAGCACGTCAGGCTCAGAGTTATCTGAAGGAGAGTTTTCTCTTCTATCAAGATAGTTCAAGGAATTCTTGAACAAGAAAACAATGGAAAGGCAAAGATGCCTCATACAGAAGATCACGTCATGATGGTGATCAACACAAGAAAGGCTCAAGTAACAAAGACAGATATCATTCTAAATAGAACAAACATATTTCTTCTGACATTGTTTGCTATTGTTGCAATAAGACATGACACATCATTGTTGATTGCCCTCACAAGGAGGGTGGAAAAAGAGAGGAGAAGAAATCTTCTTGTAACAAGAAGAGAACTGAAAGAAACCTAGTAGCCAAGAAGTGCAAGACTCTCAGCGACTCTGACTCATATGAGTCAATTGAAGAAGAGGAAGCCTACTTTGGGCTAATGGCACAAACAAATGATGAAGAAGAACCCCAGTACATTGGGAAGGTAAACTCTCACACTTCTCTTTCTGAATCAGATGTTTCTGATCATGATCATGAGGACTGCTCTTCTGATTATAAGTCTGAACTCATGGCCCAATATAAAGAGTTAATCAAGGCTTACAACAAATATCAAAAAGTCGTGAAAACTCAGGCCAAGGAGATTAAATCTCTCAAGGCTGAAGAGAGCACTCTGAGAGAGGAAGTCGCCAAGACGGACTCACTCAGAGAGAATTTCAATGCTGCTATTGAAGAGTATAATAAGGCTCTTGAGCACCTACATCTGAAGGAGAAGATCATCAAATAATTGGAAGAACAACTTGTTGCAGCAAAGAAACTTGTTGAAAAATTCTCCAAGCCCAAGACTGTCCTTTCTTTTGTTGCTGAATTCTCAGCTCAGGCCAAAGGTGCTGGCTTAGGCCATGTTGATGCTCCTAGTAAATCATCTAGGAGAAATAAGGCTCAAAGGAAGAATAAGGCGGCCAAGAAGGCTTTGACCAAGGAGAAAGGGAAAGCTCCTCAAGATCAGACCTCATTCAGAAAGGTCATCTTTCAAACGAACGAGTTTGATCTTGATTCCTCCTATGGTCACCTTATTAGGCGTACTTATGTAGAGCCCAAGTCTCGGTAGCAAGGATGGACCCATCCCCGAAACTTTGGCAAAAGTGTCTTCAAGGAACCTTATGAGGAGATTACTCTTCAGAGCTATGGCCTTATAATCATGGTCATAACATCAAGAAAGCACCAAAAGTAAAACCCGTTGTGGAAAAGCCTCTTAAGGGGAAGAAGTCATGTGAATGCCATCACCATGAAGCTTCTACCTACAAGACTATTGCCCCTTCTATACCACACTCTCAAAAGGTCAAGCAGGAGAAATTTAGGCAAAGATACAATAGATTTGACTGTTGGTGCTGCGGCAAATTTGGTCACTTCGCCATTGATTGCTGGTTTAACACCAGAAATTATGTTACTCCTCAAGTTAATAATATAAGAAGGACCACTCACAATATTAATACACGTAGGGGGAGTATGCTAACTAGAGACCAAGGACCCAAACGTGTTTGGGTTCCTAAGATGAACTGATTTGTGATTACAGGTATGTCCAAAGGCCACCAAAAATCCTATCTAGTACTTAGACAGTTGATGCTCTCGGCATATGACCGGGACGAGAAGACTACTCCAGAATTATTCTCCAGTCATGAACGGGCATATCCTTCTCAGATGTGGCTTATGTTGAAGGATTGGAACACAATCTTATAAGCATAAGCCAGCTCTGCGATAAAGGATACATAGTATAATTTCATGCAAACAAGTGCTTGATAAAATCAGTAGACAATTTGGAAACGATTCTATCAGGCACTCGTAGTAGAAATATATTTTGTTTGAATTTTATTTGCATAGACTCTTCTATGCCAGTGTGCATTTTGGCTAAAGATAGTGCATCTCTTGGTGACCAATGGTATAAGAGACTAGCACATATTAATTCCAAAACTATTAATAAATTATTTTCTCTTAATTTAGTACGTGATGCCCCAAATGTCAAGTGCGCTAAAGATAGAACTTGTCACGCATATGTAAAAGGAAAGCAAACAAGGGCAACCTTTAAAAGCTTTATTGACAAACACTCTAATAGATGTTTACATCTACTTCATATGGACTTGTTCGGTCGAATGCAAGTTAGAAGTTAGGGAGGCAAGGATTATACATTGGTTATTGTTGATGATTACTCGCGCTTTGTGTGGGTGTTCTTTCTAAAACAGAAGTCAGATACTTTTGACATCTTTACTAACTTTGTCAGGCAGATCCAGAATGAATACAACTGTTCCGTAATCAAAATCAGAAGTGACAATAAAACAGAGTTCAAGTCTGAGGCCATGATAGAATTGTGTGAAAGCCTAAGTATCTTTCATGAGTTTTCATCTCCTCGTACTCTTGAACAGAACAGAGTAGCTGAGAGAAGGAATAGAATACTCATAAAGGCCTGCAGGACCATGTTGAGTGATGCCTCACTGTCGGAATATTTTTGGTCTTAACCCGTCAACACTGCATGCTACGTGCAAAATCGAGCACTCATAAACAAAAAGCATAATAAGACACCTTACGAACTACTAAAGGGCAGGAAGCTGATTATTTCATACTTTATAATCTTTGGTTGTAAGTGCTTCGTCCTTAACAATGTTAAGTATCACACTACTAAATTTAGTTAAAAGAGCTTTGAATGTATTTTTGTAGGGAATAGTAGCCATAGTAAGGCATATAGGATTTTTAATAAGAAAATCCTGGTTGTAGAAGAATCTATTCATGTTGTATTTGATGAGACGAGCTTGTTGAAAGGCAACTCTTCTAGTGTGTTTATTGAAGATGCAGGTTCAAAGAAAAAAGAATTAATCTTGGATGAGCCAACTGAAGAGAAAGATCAAAAGTTAATCAAAATCACCACTCCAACCCCAATTGGAGAGGTTGATGACCATGATGAAGATACCATTTAAGTTAATGAAGTCACTCCTGTGGTTGAAGAAGCTCCAGATTCATGGACTCTAGAGCTCAGACATTTGAAGGATCACCCAATGGACCAAATTATAGGAGATCCCCGAGATGGTGTCATAACTCGTGAAGTACAACTAATGAAAATTTATATTTGAGTTTTCTCTCACAGGTCGAACCGAAGAAGTTTGAGGAAGCAAACTCAGACGCATCATGGATAATGGCAATGGAAGAAGAGTTGAATCAATTCAAGCATTGCTAAGTTTGGAAGCTTGTTCCAAGACCCAAAGGCAAGAACATCATCGGAACCAAGTGGGTCTACAGGAACAAGATGGACAAGGAAGGTACAATCATAAAGAACAAGGCCAGACTCATCGCCAAAGAATACAGACAAGAAGAAGGAATCAACTTTGATCAGATGTATGCACCAGTGACATGGCTGGAGGCAATCCGGTTGTTCCTAGCATATGCAGCACTTAAGGGCTTCATTGTCTATCAGATGGACGTGAAGTCGGCCTTCCTTAATGGTGACATAAATGAAGAGGTGTATGTGAAACAACCTCCAGGTTTCGTTGATTCTAACATTCCTGATCATGTATATCTTTTATTTAAAGCTTTATATGGTTTGAAACAAGCTCCTCGAGCTTGGTACGAGACGCTATCTAACTTTCTTCTTGAGAACAAGTTCACAAGAGGAAAGATAGATGAGACATTATTTCTTAGTGAAATAAAAGACAAGATTTTGCTAGTGCACATTTATGTCGATGACATCATATTTGGCTTTACTGACGACAACCTCTGCAAAAAGGTTTCCAAACTTATGCAAGGGAAGTTCGAAATGATCAGTATGAGAGAGCTGATGTATTTCTTAGGACTTCAAGTGAAACAATCTGAAGATGGAATTTTCATCTCTCAGACGAAGTTTGCCAAGGAGTTAATTAAGAAATTCGAAATGGAGAACGCAACCTCTATGAGGACTCCAATGAGTTCAACTATGTCTCTGGACAAGGATAAGAAAGAGAAACCTTTTTATGAAACCAAGTACAGAAGCATAATTGGATCCTTGCTCTATCTTACTGCTAGTAGACCGAATATAATGTTTTCAACATGTGTGTGTGCTAGATTTTGAACTCTAATTCACTATGCTGCTGTAAAGAGAATTTTGAGATACCTTAAAAGTACACCAAATCTTATCTTATGGTACCCAAGAAGTAATGACAGTGAACTAATTGGTTTTTCAGACGCAGATTTTGCAGAAAGCAAAGATGATAGAAAGATCACTTTCGGGACTTGCCAATTCCATGGAAGGAGGCTCATTTCATGGAGCAGCAAAAAGCATAATTTTGTCACAATCTCAACGGCCGAGTCAGAATACATTTCTGCCGCCAGTTGTTGTGCACAATTGCTTTGGATAAAGAACCAACTTGAAGACTACAACTTGAAGGTCAAGGACATTCCTTTGTTTTGCGACTCCTCCAGTGCAATTGTCATAGACAAAAATCCAGTCTCTCACAGCCGTACAAAGTACATAGAGCTGCGATACCACTTCATCAGGGAGCATGTGGAGCATGGTGGCATAAATCTTCAATATGTCCCAACTGACATGCAGATTGTAGATATATTCACGAAGCTGCTGGACGAGACCAAGTTCTCGTTCTTCAAAATAGAACTTGGCATGCTCAACAAGGATGAAGAAGAATGAAGAAAAAGGTGACAACGAGTTCAAGTTCTGGCTACATTTAAAAATCCAAGAAATTTCAAAGTATGGACTTGATTTCTCGAGTACAACACTTGTACTCGAGAACAGCAGATTTACTTCTCAAGAACAATGATTACTTCTCGAGAACAAAAGCCCCTCCGAGAATAAGAAATTACTTCATGAGAACAACAGTTCTACTCCAGTACGGCGGTATCATTTCTCTAGAAGAAGTTCAAATTCGTCAATCAGAGTTCGATGATCGTCGATCAGTTTTTCATCTATCCTATTTCGTCGATCGGAGGTGAAATTTCGTCGATTGGAGTTCGACGTTCGTCGATCAGTTTTCGTCTATTGGAATTCAATTTTCGTCGATCGGAATTTGACGTTCGTCGCTCGGTTTCCGTCATATTCCAAGTATTACTTTTAATGTTATTTACATCTTTTATCATCAAAATTAAAGGTAAATATAAATAGACTTTTGTGCAAGAAATTTTATTCCAAATTTCAAATCCCTCTCTCGAGAAAAGACTTTTCACCTTCTCTGTCTCCGTCGACTGCCGCACTCAAGGTTAATTCTCCCTTAGCTGGCCAACTAACAGTTCTTTCTCCTCAATGGCATCATCGTCTAAACTCGGAATCGGCAGCGAACTAATCTCCACAGGGATTGGCGAACTTTTTGATGACTTCAGGAACGTTCTAATCCTACTAGACACCGCTGGTCTGACTTTTGTCTTGGAACATCCTTGTCGTATTCTAACTTCTGATGTTGAAGAGTTCTTCCAACACACGAAGATCAAGCGCAATGGCAAGGTGCTCAATTCAAAGATTAGAGATGTCAAGGTAAAAATGACTTCTCTCTCAATTTCCAAATTTCTGCAACTTCCTGTGATAGATCAAGAAGATGAACTAGTTAGCACAGATTATTAATGGATATATAGCTTCTGTGGGATTCCCCACTCATCTCACATAGTTCGAAGAAAATTCATGAATGCTGAGAGCATGCTACTGATAGATATTTTGGGCAAAGTCCTCCTCTGCAGGACAAACTCTATCATTTACATTGCCCCTGAAATCTTTGATATGATGATTGCAGTGATCTGTAAAAAGAAATATCAATGGGGTATGATGATTTTTGACAAAATTAAGGCTTGTATTAAGAGTGCAAACTATGGCAGGATTATCTCTCTTTACCTGAAGTTTTCTCCATGAAAAAGGCATGGCCCTCCATCACATGAGGAAAGTTTCTATTACCTCCTTCCAGAGATGGGAGGTTAAACTTCAGAAATCTGACAAAACTTCAAAGGACATTGAGGATGTGGATAGGACTCCATCTCCCCCTTCTCATCAGATAACTGATCCAGTTATTGAGGGGGAGCCTGCGCCATCTGATCAAGCTCAGCTCTCTCTAACTCCAGTTCCTGCTCAAGATGTTATAGCTACACTAACCACAGTCTCTTCTCCTGCTGCTGCCTCTTCCACTTTATTTCATTCAGAACATACAGATTTTCCTACTGCAGAAATTCCAGACTCAGAAAACCTGACTGATGCCCAGGTAGAAGAACAAATCTTGTCTACTGATGAAGTTATCAATCAAATAATAGAGGAACTCTCTTCAAAACAGCCTCTTTTCAATGCTACTAAAGAACAACCCTCTACTCCTGCAAAGTCTCCAACATAGTCTCCTCAAAGACAATCTCCCGTACAAGAAGAACCAGCCCCATCTCCATTTGAAGATATACTTGATGTTGAAGTTGTTTCCATACATGATTCTGAAGATGAAATTGAAGCTGCTAAACCAAGACTTCCAAGTCTTCACTTTAAGATTCCATCCTTGCTGCCCATAGATGTTGAAGATGAACAAAGCACAATCAGTAAAAAGCATACTTCTACATCCACTATTATCATTGAAGAGATAGCTCCATGGACAGCCCCAGTTCAACCTCAACCATCTATTCCATTTGAAACATTTCCTGAAGGTTCTATTCTAACCAAAATTAATGCTATGCTAACTGCTCAAAGTGCTTATTTTGATTCTTCCCTGAAAGTTGTCACTAACAAGGTAACTGCTTTGGAACAAGAAATGAGTCGAGGATTTGCTGAAATCCAAAATAACACTGATGAATTTAAGAGGCTCTTACAGATTGGAGGAAAAGCCATAGATCATACCATTACAAGCATTGGTACAGTAATGGACCAATCAGTTACCCTGGCCAATAATCAGATTCAGCTGGACAAGAGAGCTCAAGAGAGAAATTTCAAAACATGTGAAGAAGTTGAGAAGTTTAAAGAAGATGTTATCAACACCCTCTCTCTAGAAGTCAGAAAGGGGGAGGATAAAGTGAAAGAACAACTGGAAAAATAAGCACAAATCATGAAAAATCAGTGGGATGCCAAACAACAAGAGATCCAGACTTCTGTACTTAAGGTAGTTAAAAGCACAAAGCTATATACATATGACACTACTATATGGATGCATAATCAACTATTTCCTGAACTGGCAATGGATCCTTCTGCACCTCCTCCTACATAATTGGATGTAAACAGGACAATATTATCACCTCCTTCAGAATACTTTGAAGGACCTCCTCCTGACTATTTTGAAGGACCTCCTCCTGAGAACTATGAAGAGGTCTGGGAATCAGAACAACCCAGCATGCCTCCTCAACCTCCAAAAATTCAGAAAGCCAAAAGAAGGAAATATGGTGATGGAGCCTCAGCAAGTAGATGAATTCCAAATCTTGATGCTGAAAGGAAAAGACATCAAGAATTCTCTGAAGTTTGGAGCCCAACCTCAAAATCTCTAATTCTTGATACTTAGAAGCTGGTAGTTGATTTCAATAAAGACAGGAACTTACATTACAGCTCTCAGAAATGGGAGTTATATGAAAAGTCTCTTACCAAAAGGAGGATATATGACAGAGAATATGAGAGGAACAATCTCAAAGCTCTTTCCAGACCTCCAAAGTATTTTCCCAAACCATACAGCTACCAGAAGAGACAACAGGAAAAGCTGGAAAGACAACAACAACAGGATCAATAGAAATTGAAGTTGTTCTGATAGTTTTTATTTTTGAAATCGTGGAATTGAACTTCCTCTTGGACACATTTCTATTAGTATGAACCTTTAGTTTTGTTGATCTGATTTTTCTCCATTATAGCTCTTTTTCTATTTATTATGGCTATTAGTGTTTTTACTTGTTTTATCCTAATGTAGTTCACCTTAGTGTAGAGGGTTCTGACTTCTACAAATAGGGGGAGATTGTTGGGTATTGCATCCATAATAACCCAGATTTGTATGAAGTCACCCTTGAATTAAGATGATTTAAGTTTGTATTTGATGCTCTTTTTAGTTGAATGTTTGCAGGATATAATTGCCAAGTGTAGACCAATATCTGTCTACAATAAGTCACCAAACACAGGACCATACAATGTAATCCCTCATTGTGTGATCCATGTTGTTGACTCATGTTTAGCTTCTCTATTTGAACATACTTCCTTTTCAAACACTAAGGGCATTGGAGAAAAGTTGGATGCTGATTATAATAAAGAAAACATGTTTTCAGATTTTCAGAAAAATTCCAAGTGTTTTTCTCGAGTACTATGTTTTGTACTCGAGGACTAAAGATTGTTCTTGAGTAAGAATTAGCATGATTTCGAGCTGCATAAGCAGTTCTCGAGAAAGCCTAATGCTGTTCTCGAGAAGGCCTTCTGTACTCGAGTACCTCATGGCACTTGTTCTCGAGTTACATCTTTTCCTGACAAAATTTTTCTAAGTCTTTTTCTCAAGAAGACTAAGTTTATTCTCGAGAAGATTATGCTTAATTCTCGAGATGCAGAAGATTTGTCTCGAGACCTAGACTATTTTTCTTGAGAGACAGACATCTGTTCTTGAGAACACTTATTTGTTCTCGAGTACCATATTGTTCCTTCTAGAGAACTAAAATTCATTTTTCTCGAGTACTTCTATTTTTTCATGAGATTGGTGATTTCCACCTCCATATTTTTCTAAGTCCTTTTTCTCGAGACCTTCATTATTGTTCTCGAGAACAAAAGTTATCTTTCTAGAGACCTTCATTATTGTTCTCGAGAACAGAATTTATTTTTTCTCGAGTACAATCCTTCTTCTCGAGAACTGCTTTATTGTTTCTGAAATTTTTCTTAAGTCCAGTCAGATGGATTTTCAAATGTAATTATCACGTGATTGGTCCACGTGGCTATCATTTATTATGATTATGACTGTTAGGCTAGTCCTATAAAAGGTCTTATCATAATCGACCAACCTTAGAAGAAGCCGTAAGAAGAAATTCTAAGATTCTGAATCAGAAATTCACATTCTAAATCGAGCGCCGCCGCCGCTGTTCATCGTCATTCTTGCCGATACACTTTTGATCCAGAGATTCAGAGCAAGATATTCAGAGATCAAGTTATTCTACAATCGACAGATTCTCTCGTTGATCTTGCTGAGTCCAAAATCTTCAGATCCAGAGATCTAGCCGAGTCTTCTTCAAATTAATTCTGACAGAGCCTCAAAGTTCAAGGAAGAAGAAAGGCTGAAGTTTTCAGATCTGAGAAATTACTGTTTGTATTTCTTTATATTCATTTTATTATTGTAGGAGATTTTTCTCCGAGTGTAGGAGCTTTATTCTCTGAGTTATTTGTAGGAAGATTTCTCTTCCGAGTGTAGATCCTGTTTTTGGGATCGAGTTGTAGGAACTTTGTTTCGAGTGGTAGGATTGTTTTCAATCCGAGATTAGTGGAGTAGCCGAGTCTAGTGCGTTGCTAGATCGGTGAGGTGGAAAGTGGATGTACCCAAGGTTGGGGAACCACTATAACTCTTGGTGTAGTCTGTGAATGCTTGGTTATTTCTTGTGCATCGCTCACTAAATTTTTATTCCGCAAAAAGAACACACAACTCACCTATTCACCCCCCTCTAAGTGATTTAGGTTGACAACTTAAACTTTTTCAAGCATGTACTATCAAAGCCCAATAGTTTGCAAAGCAGATTTGCGACTAAGTCCACAGGCATTGAGTGAAGGTAGTTCACTCAACACCATATAACAAAAGATGTCAAGGAAAGCTCAGTCTGTTAAAGCTTCAGCATTGGCAAGGAAGAAATCCGGATAAGTCCAGAAGAATTGAGTGAGGACAACTCACTCAATGCCTGAAGAAAGAGGCATTGAGTCAAGTTCAAGCAGTCAAAGCATTTAAGAATCTATCAAGAATTCTGGCTAAGTCCATAAGCATTGAGCGAGGATAACTCACTCAACACCTAAAGAAGAAAGCATCGATAAACTAGTGTTCAGTCAAAGCTTAAGAAGATATTGACAGAAAAATCTGTCTAAGTCCATATGAGTGAGGACAGCTCACTCAATGCGAGCTCATCAAGAAGATTGGCTAAGTACAGAAGCATTGAGTGAATGTAGTTCGCTCAACGCATCATCAAAGAAGACGAGAAACGATAGAGGCATTGAGTGATGAATGTTCACTCAACTCACTCAACACCTAGCAGTGCAGAAGTAATTGACTAAGTCCAAATGCGTTGAGTGATGAAGGTTCACTCAACACACTCAACGCCTGGCAGTGCAGATTATCTGGCTAAGGTTTTTGCGCTGAGTGAAGGCTATTCACTCAATGCACTCAACACCTGGGATGAAACTGTGAATTTGGCTAAGTCCACAGATGCTGACGTTAACTGATGCAGGCTTGCACGTTGACACCGAATAGATCTACGGACTCGCACGAATACCTCTCTACGATTCAACCCTATACTCGCATAATCGTTCTACGCATCACCACGTTAATTAATTTTATCAATTATATGCTAGCGTACGGGTAGCCAAACCGATTAGGATCGAACGAGGGTTATAAAGCCAATGTTCTTTCCGGCTAAAAGGACCCACCCGGTCCGAACGAGCGGTGTTATACCAAAAGAGATCTACCCAAAAATAACGATTCAGAAAAGGTAGATCTCTCCCAACAAAAGAAAATGAAGGTTCGCCAAACCTTTTCGAAATTAAATCAGTCAAGATAATCACAAACCAATCGAAAGAAAATCACGATTATTCAACGCTTCAAGATGCACAGCCAATAATTTCAACCACAAGAATATCTAGGAAAAGAAACACACGAGAGTAGAAATTTTTTTTACCCAACCGGAATGGATGATTCCGATTTCTTTACTTGGATCGCCCGTCAACGTCTCCGTCAGAGTCACGTCGGAAGGAGAGGAAACATGTTTGTCTTCGTTGCTTCATGCCTTGGCCGAGATCGACGAAAACTTGTTGCCAACAATTTGGCCTAACCACTAAAAGAGAGGGGTGGTCAGATTATATGGTTTTGGTGGAGGGTGGCCGGTTGTAGCCTAGGGTGGCCGGGTAAGGGCTTAGTGGAGGTGATCGGGTTGGAGATGTGGCGGCTTTGAGGGTGGTGGTGGAGGGAGAAACCGTGAGGGAGAAAGTGAGAGAAAAGGTGGTGGTTTAGTGATAGCCGAATAGACTTAGAGAGAGAAGGAGGAGCAAGAGGGGAGGGGGAAGGTGGCCGAGGCACTAAGAGGGGAGAGAGAGAAGGCTGACGGCCAAGAGGAGGAGGGGGGGGGAGGTGGCCGATTTTTGCCAAGGGGGAAGGAGGATCTCAAAAAGATTTCAGGGGGATTATTTTCTTATTCTTCTTCTCTCTAAAACAATATGACAAATATCATGGCCTATATATAGGCTTACACCACTCAATCAACCCGTCATTCAAAATTCAAAATTGAAAATTGAAAATATGATGGTTATATGCACCCATCATAGCACATGAAATGAAATAATTAAAACAACACATGATGGTTATAAGCACCCATCATTACACATGAAATAAAAATTAAAACATTAAATAAATACTTAAAATTAAATTGCAAAAATAATAAAATTATTAAAAATATATAATTATTTAATTTATAATTATATATTTTTATATAATGGTAGCAGGCGTCGATCCCATCCTCGATCTTGCAGCAGCAATCGTCCCAATCGACGAACTCTCTCAGACGGGGATCAATGACAGTCGTGTCAGCAACGTCTCCATCAATCCTCCCCCGCTCAAAACTACTCATCACCAATGAGTTGGTCTGAAAGTACCGGTGCAGGAGAGCATCATCCAAAAGAACAATGTAGTAGCAAGAAAAACCACTTGGCGAAGAGAGCACTTCATCTTCGAGTATCCTGTCATGGAAAAATGTGGTCCCAGACAACCTTAGAAAAGCATTATGTAATAAAGTAAAACAGGTTTCTACATCAACAATCAACGTGCCTCCAGTGAAGACCGATGAAGAGAGCGATCCTGACACAAGTTCACTACCCAAACCATAAGAAAACAAAGTGGACCCAAACAGACAGGCATATAATTCAAGTGGTGGAGAAATATACGGTGTTAAATTAGAAACATAAAAAATAGGGGTAATACCCCAATCAGTGGAAAACTTCAAATGATATGTGTATTCTCCTAATTTCTTTAATATTCGAAAAAGGTCCAGCTCGCCAACTCGCCAACTTTCTTTGGTGCCCGAAGGCAACCGTTCAGGGGCTAGACGCACCAAAACTAAATTGCCAACAATATAGTGAGACGCCCTTTTATGTAAGCTAGCATGAAATTGATAAGATTTATATGGTGTGGTTAGCACTTCACTAATGTGCTTATATAAAATGAGATCATGATGAGCATAATCTGGTGCAAGTTTCGGCGATAAACTAGCAAGTAATAATAAGATGCAACTTGAGTGATTATTTCTCTTAAAAGGCGCCTAAGTATCATACTATCGTGAGGGGTGAAACCGTGGGCTATATGACTTACCCCAAATACAGAGGATAAGGGGGTTAAGTCCGGGGCTACGAGAGCCTTATAATCAAAGATGATTTTCATAGGTTTCAAATTCGCAGTCCTAATTTTATAATTAATATTTTCACGCTTGGCATGAAGATATGCCAAGGGAAGCCGCTCATCATAAATACTAAAAGAGTTGGATTCTCCCGGATGTGACAAGAGGTGCGAGCGATACAACTCATGGGGCCTAACCTTGGTCACTAACATGTGAGAAAAAGGGTCATCAAATGGCGGTTGTTAAATATGTGTGATCGGGTATGGAATATAAGTATGTGAAGGAGGCACCACATCCAGAGGCACAATAGCCAAGGAATCAGACACAGACGAGGATAGACCCGTAGCTGAACACGCAGAGAAATGAATAATCAAATGTGACATGAAATTAAATCCAGGAGGTGCGGTGAAAAGACCGGCTACAAAATATAACAACTCACTAGAACTTGTACGACAAGTCATGTCCAAAGGAGGGGCCCGCAGGGTTGACAACATAAAACAACACAGATCAAACATACCAAACTCGTGTCCTAAAGGGCCCACTAAACGAGTCAACGTATCATGTGGGAGAGTCGGTAAAACTAAAACCAAGAGAGAATCAAAATCATATTCAATCTTACACAATAGAGACAACATCAGGAGACGCTCATTTGGGTCTACTTCAATAATGTCTTCCAAAGGTATATCTCTCTCACATGAAAATTCTTCCAACACATTAGATACGTCATCCAATTCAAAAACAGTGTAGGCCTCAGAAATGGGCAAAATCGAACCTGTTGGAACACCTAGTTGCTCTTTCAGAACCCGACGAAAATTTTAATTCAGATTGATCTTCAGATAATGATGATATCATCAAATAACTATCGTTCGGGTTCGCAGCTCTAAAATCATCCAAACATAACCTTCTCATATAAGGTGAGTCTTCCCAATCAGTTGGAACATCCACTAAGTCAGGGTCTTCAATGACAATGGAAAAATCCTCACTCACAGGCTTCTCAGGAAAGGCAGATAAAGTCTCAGTGGGTATAATCGTAGGCTATAACCTGATGGGGATCGTATCCGGGAGCGGGCACTCAATACTATGGTGCACAGACACAATGCTAGTAGGGCTCGTAGCAGGTAAAGAGATACTCTCACAGCTTGGACTTTCATCATCATCCCAAACATCGTCTTCTAGATCACTAGGGATTCCCTCAGTCTCAGACGCATCAGAATTGTCGGGCACTAACAAACATGTCAGAATACTCTCACCTACGGGGTCATCCTCAAAATCCAAAGATAGTATATCAACATCAGCATCCTCATGGGTATCAGTCACTATCTCTAGGGGATTAGATGTCAAGGTTAATGGATGCATAACCCTAGTGGTAACATCTATCGAGTCCACAACACAAGACCTATTAGGAGAGGTTTCCATAACGGGGGGTGGTGGTCCTAATACAACCTTCCGGTCTGACACGAGTGAGCTTTATTCCTAGGAAGGTGGTGCTTCTCAATTTCTAATGTCGTATTAAAAGTGATGACTAGATTGGTGTGACAATAATACAGTAATTTACCCTGGATGTAGGGGTTTAACCCCTTACGAAACCTAGAGAGGGTGATCTCTGGCAACTCCACACCACTTATAACCATCATATCCTTGAAAAGACGCGTATAATCCGAGAACAATTTGTTCCCTTGTTTAAGGTTAGTTAAATCATCAATTATCTGTCGCTTGGTCTGGGCGTTTGGTTTATAATCATTCCTAAAGGCATGTATGGATCTAGTGACAAAACTATACTCACTCATAGGCTTGGTGTTAGCAGGGAGAAGGTAGGCGGAATCAAATCGATCCGAGAGAAGCCTACACATTTGCGTCCAAGAATGTGTTTTGCTACCAACATGAAGCTCTTTGTTGTACCAGAATACGCGGGCTTGACCTATTAATCATACGCAGACGATGTTCACCTGTTGGTGGTCATCCCATTCGTGACAATCAAAGTAAATATCTACCCACTTAAGCCAGTCCCCAAATTTTTGTGAATTCCCATAACCATCATACGTTGGTATCTCATTTTGAGTGTGAGAATATGTGTGGGGATGGTTTGAAAGCAAGGCTAGGGTGTGTTTAGACATGGTTGTTGGGTACATTGGAAAATGTGTACCAAATTTGGAGAAGCCTCGCCTAACTCAATGATATTCATCAATGTGTATTTGATGTTGTGTTGAGTTTCAATGTGCAGGTTAAGGAAATGCAGAAAAAGTTTCTAAGTACAAGTGTCGATACCTGAGAAGAATTGTGTCGACACTTGGGAAAGGCTGTGTCAACACCAGGAGCCAGATTGTGTCGACAGATAGGATTTGTGTCGACACACAGAAAATCTGTTGACAACAACTATGTCGACACACAGGACTTATGTCGACACATTCTAGAATTCTGTCGACAACAATTGTGTCGAGACACAGGACTTGTGTCGACATACTCCAGAATTCTGTCGACATCAACTTTGTCGAGACTAGGAGTTATTGTGTCGGCACACAGGACTTTGTCGACACATTCCACAGAAGCTGTGTCAAGAAGAAAAAGAAGAGCTGTGTCGATATTATATGAGCTATGTCGACATCACCAAATATTTTGTCACACATGATCTATTTATGTCAACACATTTGAAGTATTGTCTCCACACTTTGCTGCTGAGTTGAAGTTCAATGAAGTATCAGATGTCATGACTGGATACTTGGCGGCTGTCATAACTAACAATGTTGCTGCATCTGTCAGAGCTATCAGAAGGCCGTTAGGGACCAGATCAGCCGGTAACCTTGGATGGGGTCTATATAAAGACCTATTCTATCAACAAACGGTGAATGAAGAAGAAGAGACAACCACAACCAAGAAGAGAAGTCTTCATCCAGAAATCAACAAATCTCTAAGGGTAGATCCTGAACAAGTATGCAAGAAGAATTCAGAGCCACATCTGAATAGAAGAAGGAAGCTGATTGAAGATCATCTCCAAGAAGATCAACCTTACTTTGTTCAAATTTAAGAAGCTTTGAAGAAGCTAAGACAGGTTGGATCTAAAGCTGTCAGATCTATCAAGAACTGAACAAGAAGCCTTCAACCTATTCTCTCTCTACCTGGGTGAAGGTTCTATTTGTTTTTTAATCAATTTCTCTGTAGGATCTTTTATAGATCTGAGTGTAGGAGAGTTATCTCTCTGAGTTGTAAGCCTAAATTTACAAAGGCTGAGGTAGGGCAGAGTGCCTGAGGTAGGGGAATCATTTCTCTGAGTTGTAAGCCTAAATCTTTAAAGGCTGAGGTAGGGCTGAGTGCCTGAGGTAGGGGATTAATTTCTCTGAGTTGTAGGCCTGGTGAAATAGGCTGAGGTAGGGCTGGATTGCCTGAGTTGTAGGAGTGTGGACTCACTCTGAGGTAGGATTCTCTAGAAGAATCTGAGTTGTAGCATTTGGTGAAGTGTGAGCTATAGGAACCATTCTGGGTTCTGAGTTGTAAGATCTGAGGATCGGAGAAGAAAGAAGGTAGTTAGGCTGAATCTAGTACACTGCTAGATAGGCAAATGGTAAAGTGGATGTACCCGTCACTTGGGGAACCACTATAAATCTGTGTGTCTTTTGTGTTGCTGTTTTGTTTAAATCTGTGATGTGAACTGTGATGTGATAAATATTGCATAAGTGATTTAATAGTGATATAATTTTATCTGCCTAAGTAAAAAAAGAATTGAAACTATTCACCCCCCCTCTAGGTGTTTAAGGTATCTTAAAACCAATTCTTTCAAGTGGTATCAGAGCCAGGTTACTCAAGATTAGACTTAACAGTCTGAGTTGATCTATAAGGCAGTTATCAGTTAGACAGAATGGGTTCAAGTGAGAATCAAAAGGAATTTGAATCTATGAAACTTCCTATCTGTAGGAAAGAAAATTTTGGCATATGGAAGGAAAGGGTCAGATTGTTCATGGAAGCATCCGATCCAAGAATTTACATTACAGTGCTAGAAGGGCCATTTATTCCTATGAACATATCAGTTCTTGATGCTAACCTCAAGACTCCAAAAAGTTATTCAGAAATGACTAAGGAAGAGATCATCCTAGCAACCTTAGACAAGAGGGCATAGAACATAATTGTGAGTGTCATAGATGTCTCAACATTCCAGAATTTGGTCCATTATAAAACCTCCAAGGAGATGTGGGAAACCTTGATTGTCTACATGGAGGGGATAGAAGAAGTGAGAGAGGATAGGAAGTCTATGTTAAATCAAGAGTATGAAATCTTTAGACAAGCTAAGACAGATAACATAGCTAAATGCTATAAGAAATTCTTTAGAATTGTTAATAAACTAATGACATATGAAAGAGTCTTTACCACTTATGAATTAAATGACAAGTTTTTCAGATCTTTAACCAAGGATTGAGATACTAAAATATGTGCCATCAGAGAGGTGGCCAGGCTTGCAGATACACCTCCACCAACCTTATTTGAAAAATCGTTATCCTATGAGATGCAGCCCACTACCAGAAAGTAGGAGGAGAAAAGTAATAAGTCTGAATACAAAGAAAAGTCAGTTGCCTTTAAGGCTGAAGCTACAAGAAAGGGCAAGAGAAAGTCACCTTCTCCTCCCAGGAAAATGGCTGAAGTTGAATCTGAAAATACTGACATCAACAGTTCAGACAATCACAACTCTGATGAAGACTTTGCTGCTTTCACAAGGCAGTTTGAAAGGTTCATGAAGAAGAAGAAATGGAGAACAAAGCCATCTTCATCCTTCTCCATGGATGACTATTACAAGATGAAGAAAACATCTAAGGATGACAGGTGTTGATGCGCGAAAACGGCACCGGGGGCACAGCTATCACCGAGGGGTTGTTTGGCCTCACAGGCTAGGTGAGGAGGAAGGAGAAGGTTGCGGGGGTAGAGGATAAGGAAGCTTCTGAGTGCTCGAGAGGTGAGCAAACAGCTTGTTCAAGGAGGGTTGCGGGGGTAGAGGAGAGGCTTGAGAGAAGAGGAGAGCCTTGATCAACAGAGAGGGTTGATCAAGAGAGGAAGAGGAGGGAGACCAGGAGCGGTCGAACAGACAGTAACCGCAACGGTTGCACTTGCAGGTTGGTTGCCGAGAAGAGCGGAGCTGAGCTGAGGGCGAGGCTTGCTGAGCAGAGGAGCAAGGCTTGCTGAGCAGAGGAGCAAGGCTTGCTGAGCAGAGGAGCAAGGCTTGCTGCGTAGAGGAGCAAGGTTTACTGCGCAGAGGAGCAAGGCTTGCTGAGCAGAGGAGCAAGGCTTGCTGAGCAGAGAAGAGAAGAGGGTACCGCTAGCAGCGGCAACAACACACTTCGCCCGTCGCGGCCTAAATGCCACTCTTGCGACGGGCTTTCCTTTTATTAATAGCGAGGGATCATAAGCTTTCAAGTACACCTTTACAACAAATCACTAAAGGGGTACAAAGAGAAGCTGGAGGCTAAGGGAGAGGAAATTGCCAGAAAGCAGAGAAGAGAAGCTGCCAGAGACTAAGTAAAAGAGGCTGCCAGAGCTGTAGGAGGACTGGAAAACTGAGTCTGCAGAGTCTGCTAGCAAGCTGCTGGAGAGCTGTGGAGGACTGCGCGGACATGAAATCTAAGTCCGCAGAGTCTGCTGGAAGGCTGATGACGAACTGCGCGGACTGGAAAACGGAGTCTGTAGGGTCTGCTGGCAAGACTTGTCTCCACCTCCGGGATCCCTGAATGAGAGGCACCAGGAGCTATTTATAGGACCAGGGACGTTCTTCAAGAAGCGGGGCCCAGTGACATCAGTATGACGACCTGCGCGGACCGGAAATTGGAGTCCGCCATTGTTGAGCGAAGTAGCAGACTGGAGGAAGAGAACGGAGGCTGCCCCCGAGCGGGCGGCCTGGGCGGACTCCGGGGGGAGTCCGCCCGGCAGGGCCGGGTTGCCCCCTAGCGGGCGGCCTGGGCAGAATCCGGGGGGAGTCCGCCCGGCAGGGCCGGGTCGCCCCCTAGCGTGGGCCTGGGCAGACTCCGGGAGGAGTCCGCCCGGCTGGCCGGGCCGCCCCCGAGCGGGCGGCCTGGGCGGACTCCGGGGGGAGTCCGCCCGGCTGGCTGGGCCGCCCCCGAGCGGGCGGCCTGGGTGGACTCCGGGGGGAGTCAGCCCGGCTGGCCGGGCCGCCCCCGAGCGGGCGGCCTGGGCGGACTCCGGGGGGCGTACGCCCGGCATGGCCGGGCCGCCCCCTAGCGGGCGGCCTGGGCGGACTCCGGGGGGAGTCCGCCCGGCTGGCCGGGCCGCCCTCGAGCGGGCGACCTGGGCGGACTCCGGGGGGAGTCTGCCCGGCAGGGCCGGGGCGCCCCCTAGCGGGCGGCCTGGGTGTACTCCGGGAGGAGTCCGCCCAGCTGGCCGGGCCGCGCCGGGCCGCGCCCGAGCGGGCGGCCTGGGCGGAATCCGGGGGGAGTCCGCCCGGCTGGCCGGGCCGCCCCCGAGCGGGCGGCCTGGGCGGACTCCGGGTGGAGTCCGCCCGGCTGGCCGGGCCGCCCCCGAGCGGGCAGCCTGGGCGGACTCCGAGGGGAGTCCGCCCGGCAGGCCGGGCCGCCCCCAAGCGGGCGGCCTAGGCGGACTCCGGGTGGAGTCCGCCTGGCTGGCAGGCGGAGGCTGCCTCTGGCGGGCGGCCTCGGCGGACGGCGGCAGGAGGACGCCGCTCCTCGAACGGCAGGGAGACCAGAGCCCCTTGGGCGGAAAGGAAACCGCCCCCTGTGGCGCTGATGGCGGGATCCCGCAAGGAGAAGCATTGCACGGTTAGCGGGCCTAACTGCATAGCCTGCGAGGGTGAGCTATGGGAATAGCCCACCGTCATGCAGGGCATGTGGTTGCAAGGGAACCTAGACGGACAGGAAAAACTATCCGCCTACGCTGGGTGCTTGTCGCGATCAAAAGGGAGAATCTAAGGAGCGCGACTAGCCAGCTGGCTGCCTTGGGAAGGATCGCCGATTTCCGGGTTAACATAATCCATGCACTTTTTTAAGTTCCAAAGGGAACTTCGAAAAAGTTGGAGACCCACGAAAATCGTGATCCACCCCAAAGGAAAGAGAAGGGGGGGCCAGGAGAGATAGAACCTGAATACTCTCCTTACAAGCTTGGTGTTTCCTGTCTATTTTCCTGCAAGAGGAAAATTAGGGTAAGCATGTATGGGTGGTACATCGAGTGTGTACCTGAGTTTGTTTTTGCAAAACGAAGAAGGCGTGTCTTCCGTTAAGTTCTGCAAAACAAAAGTGAGGAAAACAGAATGGCATACTAACTTGCAAGTACCTGAGTGGAGCTTGCAAGTGTCGGTGATCTCTGCAAGAAGAGATTTAGAGGCAGATACTGTATATAAAGATAAGCTGCAAGTACCGGAATATGACTTGCAGACGTCTGCTAACCACTGCAAAGTGAAGAGTGAGCAGCAGAGATAAAATAATGTTTTAAACTACAAGTACCTGGATGAGGTTTGCAGGTGTCTGTCGTTCTCTACAAAGAGAAAAGTTAGAAGCGGATAATATGTATATAAAAGGAGCTCACAAGTACCTGTGGAGAAGGCTTGAAAGGGTTTGCTAACCTTTGTGAGGAGAGAGATTAGAAGCAAACAAGACACGAGGATAACCACACCAGAATTGTTGAGATAACCCATGAAGGTTGATGAGATGAGGTCGATATGACTAGGTAGCAAGAAAAATGCTTGATGAACACTTTGTCATGAAACCTAGATTAATAAACTGAACGTTTAACTGGATTGCAGTAGCATGGCTGATAGCATTTGAGCACCAAACTGTTGATATGATTTGATTAATGTCTGATGCCATTAGATTTTGACAAGAATAATGAGTAGCTCTGTGAATCTCCATATGATAGAGCTTGAGCAGGCAATGTATATGAGATGAGCATAAGCAAAGTGATTGCTGGTAATCCCTTTGGTAGGTTGGATTAACCTGTTCACCTGTGAAAGGAGGGAAGAGACAAAAGGAGGTCTATACTCGGAATGACTAAAGAAGGTTGAATGCTGCCGCAGGTGTTCCCCGTGGGCCTTATGCATCACTTGCCTGAAAAATCACCCCGAGTATAGTCCTACTCAAAGCGGGCTGGCCGCGCATCCTCAAGGAGGGCACAAAGGAGAAAAGCATGGGAAAGATCCTGAGAAGGATCGCTAGAAGGAACGCTCTCTTGCCTTGGGCACAAGCATCACTGATCAACGAGACGGGTTGCGCCAAGAGGCCTAGCTTGTCTGTGTATTGATGAATGGAGTTGTGAGAACCCAAGAAGGCATGGATCGAGGATACCGGAGTGTTCAACAATCACAGTTAGGTGATGATCAAAGAGACAAGGCTACGCTTGGTCACCATTGCTTGTCAACAAAGATCATCATGACTGTAATGTATCCTAAGCAAAGCACAGCAGAGCTAACATATGGGGCTTCCCTAGCGCACACTCTGTGTCAGATGCCGGCCAGGATCCGAAATCTGAAGCCCATTCTCGCGATTGAACTGCTCCCACTACACACATGGGTATACTCCTGCCATATGTGGTCGTAGCGGTTGTGCGAGAACAATCAACGGAGGGAACGTTTCAGACTCGGTGATATCTCATTGGCATACTGATCCCTCAGAGAGAGAGAGAGGAAGAGGAAGGAGCAAAACAAGAAGGGAACTGTGTCAGTATAAGATCCCTGATAAAAAGCTTTGTAGAAAAGCAAGAGTAGAACACTGAGAAGTGTTTGATGAAATTAAAATGTTTGAAGAGAGAAAGAGTAAGGGTTGAGATAACCCATGAAGCTCTCTAGGAGCCTTGGAGGACCGTGAAGTCCATCGCTTGCTCAGAATAGCCTTCCAAGCACACCCTCATCATCGGCATCGAAGCAT
Organism: Platanthera guangdongensis; assembly: GCA_039583875.1. NCBI lineage: Eukaryota > Viridiplantae > Streptophyta > Magnoliopsida > Asparagales > Orchidaceae > Platanthera > Platanthera guangdongensis. The sequence continues at coordinate 119,779,550 of CM077164.1, forward strand.
TCGACGGCTTGGTTAACAACGAGGAGAGGAGGCTCTTCGACTTGGTTCACTCCCCTTGAGGAGGAAGGAGCGCCTACAACTTCTTTGCCCTTTGAAGTTGCTGGATCAGGGCATTCTTCTTTAGGAAGCAGGTCATGCATCTTCCCCTGCCAGAGCATCTTTTGCACAAGCTGCCGGAATGCTCGGCAGTCCTCTATTAGGTGACCTGGTTCTTTGTGAAATTCGCAGTAGGGTTCTGAATCGCTAGATCTTTGATCTGCTGGACGATAGGGCTTCTTGAAGTTTGCCCTATCTTTCATGATCTGGATTACTCCTTGCATGACGTCGTCGGGATCAGACTCATGCAAGTCGTTGTCCTGCTGCTGTTGAACAGCTGCTGTTTGCAAAGACGGAGCTAGTGGCAGCAATGGATCTTGAGCATGATCACGGCTCGGGAAGGAGTATCGATGGCGATGAATCCTTCTCTCCTTCTTTGAGTGAGTTGGGAAGTGATTGCGAGGAGACCTTGGAGGATGCTTGCGAGAGAGATCCTCCTCGGACAAAAGCTTGGAAACGAAGCCTGGATTGCTCTTTTCGCCTCAGATATATGAGTTGGCAAGAGCAATCAACTCTTGATATGTCCTTGCAGCATGGACATTGGCTTCAAATTTGAGAGGCCCTTTATGAAGACCGTGGATAAGAGCCACTCGGTATATTTATTGATCAGTAACTTCGATGTCCAAAATCTCTCTTTGCAATCGATCAACAAACTGATACCAAGTCTCATTTCCGCGCTGCTTGATCTCAAAGAGGGCTTCAGGACCGCCCTTTCTCTTGGTTGATGTAGAGAATCTGAGAAGAAACTCCCTTCGAAGATCAAGGAAGGAAGTGATGGAGTGAGGATGAAGGCCATAGAACCAGTCCCTCACTTGCCCATCAAAAGAGGTGACAAGGAGCTTGCACTTGGTTGCATCTGAAAGAGTTTTGAGAGAAACGGCTGACTCAAAAGCTTGGAGGTGCTTTACTGGATCTGTCTCTCTAGTGTAGATTGGTAGTCGAGGCTCTCTGAAGTTTGCTGGAGTAGGCTCATGGCGAACATTCTTCGCGAATGGTGAAGGTTCTTCTTGCTCTCCTACAGCATAGGGAAAGAAAGGAGCATAATCTGCAGCTGCAAAAGGAGCATGAGGATAAAAAGGAAAAGTTGCTGCAGGAGGAGCAGGGGCAGGAGCTGAAGGGTAGGGATGACTTCCCTGAAAATTGAGAACTCTAGCAGGACTTCCACGGGCTGCTTCCCGGAAGAAGTTATGGCGAGCAGCAAACTCTTCATCTTGAGTTCGCAAAGGAGCTGCAGGCCCTTGCGGAAAGGTTGGGGTGTATGGAGGATAGAACGGCGGGCAAGCTTGAGAATAAGCTTGCTGATGCTCTGATGTTGGTGTTGGGTTGATTGGAGCAGCTAGAGCAGCTGCTGGATGAGCGTCCAATCGCTGCGTTATCGCAGCAAGAACTTTGTTGATAGCCTGAAATTGTTGAGCATTCTCACGGCACGACTGCTCAAAGGCTTCCCAGAGAGTATCTTCACTGGGATTTGGAGCATGGTTCTCGGCTGATTGATGGTCTGACATGGTTAACTGCTGCTTTCACTGCATGTTCTGATCTGAAGGGCTGCGCGTGAGCTGGCGTCCACGCTCACCGCACCAAAACTATTGATGCACGAAAATGGCACCGGGGGCACAGCTATCACCGAGGGGGTGTTTGGCCTCACAGGCTAGGTGAGGAGGAAGGAGAAGGTTGCGGGGGTAGAGGAGAAGGAAGCTTTTGAGTGCTTGAGAGGTGAGCAAATAGCTTGTTCAAAGAGGGTTGCGGGGGTACAGGAGAGGCTTTAGAGAAGAGGCAAGCCTTAATCAAAAGAGAGGGTTGATCAAGAGAGGAAGAGGAGGGAGACCAGGAGCGGTCGAATAGACAGCAACCGCAACGGTTGCACTTGCAGGTTGGTTGCCGAGAAGAGCTGAGCTGAGCTGAGGGCGAGGCTTGCTGAGAAGAGGAGCAAGGCTTGCTGAGCAGAGGAGCAAGGCTTGCTGAGCAGAGGAGCAAGGATTGCTGCGCAGAGGAGCAAGGCTTACTGCGCAGAGGAGCAAGGCTTACTGAGCAGAGGAGCAAGGCTTGCTGAGCAGAGAAGAGAAGAGGGGACCGCTAGCAGCGGCAACAACACACTTCGCCCGTCGCGGCCTAAATGCCACTCTTGCGACGGGCTTTCCTTTTAATAATAGCGAGGGATTACAAGCTTTCAAGTACACCTTTACAACAAATCACTAAAGGGGTACAAAGAGAAGCTGGCGGCTAAGGGAGAGGAAATTGCCAGAAAGCAGAGAAGTGAAGCTGCCAGAGACTAAGTAAAAGAGGCTGCCAGAGCTGCAAGACGACTGGAAAACTGAGTCTGCAGAGTCTGCTGGCAAGCTGCTAGAGAGCTGTGGAGGACTGCGCGGACAGGAAATCTAAGTCCGCAGAGTCTGCTGGAAGGCTGATGATGGACTGCGCGGACTGGAAAATGGAGTCTGCAGGGTATGCTGGCAAGACTTGTCTCCACCTCCGAGATCCCTGAATGAGAGGCACCAGAGGCTATTTATTGGCCCAGGGAAGTTCTTCAAGAAGAGGGGCCCAGTGACGTCAACATGACGACCTGCGCGGACTCCGCAGACTAGAAATTTGAGTTCGCCATTGTTGAGCGAAGCAGCAGACTGGAGGAAGTCCCCCGGCTGGCCGGGCCGCCCCGAGCTGGCGGCCTGGGCGGACTCCGGGGGGAGTCCGCCCGGCTGGCCAGGCCGCCCCCGAGCGGGCGGCCTGGGCGGACTCCGGGGGGAGTCCGCACGGCTGGCCGGGCCGCCCCGAGCGGGTGGCCAGGGCGGACTCCGGGGGGAGTCCGCCCGGCTGGCCGGGCCACCCCCGAGCGGGCGGCCTAAGCGGACTCTGGGGGGAGTCCGCCCGGCAATACCGGGCCGCCCCCTAGCGGGCGGCCTGGGCGGACTCTGGGGGGGAGTCCGCCCGGTTGGACGGGCCGCACCCGAGTCCGCCCGGCAGGGCCGGGCCGCCCCCTAGCGGGCGGCCGGGGCAGACTCCGGGAGGAGTCCGCCCGGCTGGCCGGGCCGCCCCTGAGCGGGCGGCCTGGGCGGACTCCGGGGGGAGTCCGCCCTGCTGGCCGGGCCGCCCCCGAGCGGGCGGCCTGGGCGGACTCCGGGTGGAGTCCGCCCGGCAGGCCGGGCCGCCCCCGAGCGGGCGGCCTGGGCGGACTGCGAGGGGAGTCCGCCCGGCAGGCCGGGCCGCCCCCGAGCAGGCGACCTAGGTGGACTCCGTGTGGAGTCCGCCCGGCTGGCAGGCGGAGGCCGCCTCTGGCGGGCGGCCTCGGCGGACGGTGTCAGGAGGCCGCCGATCCTCGAACGGCAGGGAGACCGGAGCCCCTTGGGCGGACTGAGAAACCGCCCCCTGTGGCGCTGATGGCGTGATCCTGCAAGGAGAAGCATTGCACAGTTAGAGGGCCTAACCGCATGGCCTGCGAGGGTGAGCTATGGGAATAGCCCGCCGTCACGAAGGGCATGCGGTTGCAAGGGAACCTAGACGGACAGGAAAAACTGTCCGCCTACGCTAGGTTCTTGTCGCGATCAAAAGGGAGAATCTAAGGAGCGCGACTAGCCAGCTGGCTGCCTTGGGAAGGATCGCCGATTTCTGGGTTAACAACAGGTATGTCTCTAATCCCAGTAAATAAACGTCTTCTAAAATTGTTTGTTATTGTTACAACAGGACATGACATATCATAGCTGACTGTCCTGATAAAAGAAAGATTCAGTAGAATCTGAGTTCTTGCAACTGCTGGACTCAATAAATGAGGTTGAAGATCATCATTGCAAAGGCCTAATGGCTTTGACTGAGGAAGATCAGTGTCAGGATCAGCTGGTCCCAGTAAGGTAAACAATCTTTCTTCAGTTTCTAATTATTATACTGGTTCTGAATCAAAAGCATCTGCATCAAGAGATGTGGATGGTTCTGAATCTGAAGGGGATGTTCATCAACTTATTGATGAGTATAGTGATTTGTTGCAAGCTCTTAAGAGAAGCAGAATTCTTAATAAGGAACAGGTTAAGGAAATTGCATCTCTTAAACTAGCTGCATCAGATTCAGCAAAAATGCTGGATTTGAAGTTGAATGAAATTGCCAAACTGAAAAATATAACTTTTATTCAGATGGGTACAATTACATTCAAAAATGATCAAATCAAGAGTCTGGAAGTCAGACTTCAAAGAGAGAGGGAACTTGTGGCTAAATTCTCAAAGCCAAAATCTGTCTTACCCTTGATTGATGACCTCACTCTCCAAAAGGGTAAGACACGATTAGGCTTCAAGGGAAAAAATAGGTGAAAGAACTAGATCCTAAACACCTAGAGGGGGCGGGGGTGAATAGGTGCACTTAATCTTTTTAAACTTTTATGGCAGAAACACATAATTATATGCAATTCTTCACAGCAATACAACACATACACCACAACAATCACAGAATAAAGCACACACAGAGAACACACAGATTTTATAGTGGTTCCCCAACGTCTAGGTACATCCACTTTCCCCCTTCGCCTATCTAGTAGTGTACTAGATTCGGCCTAACTTCTCCACTACTTCTCAGATCCACAGATCTTACAACTCAGAACCCCAAATAGGTTCCTACAGCTCAGAGTGATCCCACTCCTACAACTCAGGCTCAAAAGCCCTACCACTCAGTCTTCACCAAGACCTACAATCAGCCTTCAACAAGGCCTACACTCAGAGAAATGTATCTCCTACACTCAGGCACACAGGCCCTACCACTCAGCCTTTATAAATATAGGCTTACAACTCAGATCCCTAAGGATCCTACAGAAAATATAAAGTACAAATATTATTAACCACAACTCTGATTGAGAAAGTTGAGTTGTCTGGCTTCTTGATGAGTTCTTGAAAGAACTTTGCTGAGATCAACCTCCCTTGTCTTTTCTTCAAAGCTTCTTGAATTAGAACACTGTAGGGTTGAATCTCTAGGCAGATGATGTTCAATCAACTGCTGACTTGTGATTCTGATATCAATCTGAATCTTCTTTATCAGCCTGGTTCAATAGCTGTCTTCTTAGAAGGAGCTTCCTCTCTCCAACTACTTAGATCTTCACTTGAAGGTCTTCTTCTTGTTTGTTGTTTCTCACTTCAATGATTGCTTCATCTGATTCGATTTTTTTCTGTTGAAGGAATAAGCCTTTATAAAGGATTTATTCATGGTAACCGGCTGATCCGGTTCCTAACAAACTTCTGACAGCTCTGACAGTAGCTGTTGACCGGTTGAAATGGCAGCTGTCAAGTCATCTAGTCATTTCTTGAAAACTCTGTCACTGTCTGAAAGTGTCGAGACAGATAGTCTTTATATGTCGACACAAATAGACCAAGTGTCGACACAAGTAGACTAAGTGTCGACACTAGCCTTCATGGTGTCGACACAACTCCTTGTGTTGTAGAAATTGCTTCTCGACACTGCTTCTTCAACATGTGTCGACACTGATCCTGTGTGTCGACACAAGTCCTTCTTCTTCAATACTTAGTTGATTTCTGCTAAGTGTCGACACAACTCCTTTGTGTCGACACATCTTCTTGTGTTGAACTTGTTAAGTGTCGACACATCTTCTTTGTGTCGACACATGCCTTCTGTGTTGAAACTTCTGCTGAGTGTCGACACATCTCCTTGTGTCGACACATTCTTCATGTGTTGAGACTTTTGCTGAGTGTCGACACATCTCCTTTGTGTCGACACATTCTTCATGTGTTGAGACTTTTGCTGAGTGTCGACACATCTCCTTTGTGTCGACACTTGTACTTAAACTTTGTTGAAGTTTGCTGAGTGTCGACACAGCCTCCTAGTGTCGACACTTGTACTTGAACTTTGTTGATGTTTTGCTGAGTGTCGACACAGCCTCCTAGTGTCGACACTTTTGATGTCGACAAAGTTCCTATAGGTGTCGACACTGCTTCTAAGTGTCGACACTGATTCTTTAGACATTTCTTCATTGTGTGTCGACACTGCCTGTATATGTCGACACTTATCTTCTGGTGTCGACTCTGCATCCCTTGTGTCGACACAATTACTCCAAGTATCGACACTGCTTCTATAGGTGTCGACACAAGCCTCCTTAAGTGTCGACACTTTTCTTCTAGGTGTCGACACATGGACTTAGAAACTTTTCCTGCTTTCCCTTTAATTACTTAACCTGCACAAAGAAACTCAAAACACATCAAATACACATTGATGTATATCATTGAGTAGGGTGAGGCTTCTTCAAATCTGGTACATTTAATCCAATGTACCCAACAATCTCCCCCTATTTGGAGAAGTCATAACCCTTAGTCAATGATATACACCATACATAACAAATTCACAGTATGATGTAAAACAATATTAAATGATAGGGTAAGTACATAAATATGTATAAACAAAACATGTATACACAAATATCTCAGAACAGTAATGTAATAGATTTAACACATATCACATTGTTCTAACAACTTCAACATTTTCATTATTCAAAAGTTTATAGAAAGTTGAATGCAACTGATTACACATAGTAAACTTAAGAAAAATTTCTATCCTAAGGCAGCTCAGGATCCTTGATAACTATGCCCTTTCCAGATTGAATCTTTGCTTGAACTTGAGTATCTTTGTTATCAGCAGGCTTCTTCCCTTTAAGATCTATCTTTTTCTGCTCTTCAGCCATGATCTTCTGCCTTTCAAAATAATGATAAGGCTTTGGGAAGTACTTGCTAGGCTCCTGCACAGTAGGAGGTAGCTTTCCCATCTTAGCCTTTCTTCTATATTGAACAATAGCCTCTTGCCTGTTCTCATGTTTCCTCCACTCTTGTTCAGAGTACCATTTACCTCTATCCAGAATATTATCTTTAGCAGCCTTCCAAGCAGTCAAAATGATATTCCTGGAGGTGGGGCTCCATTGTTCAAAATCAGGTCTCAATTCAGCTTGCTCTCTGAATCTTTTCTTAGACAATTGAGTCTCTTGTTCCTTTAATAAGGCCTCTTGCTCTTTGAGTATTGCCTCTGGCACTGGCTGAACAACTTTCTCTATGATGACATTCTAATTTCCCTCAGGAGGGCTATACATTGACTGTATCTCTTGATGTATCATGTCAAAGTCTGCTGGAGGGTATATTACTTGAGCCACTTCAGCTTGCTCCCCTCCAAGATATGCAGGATTGATTCCAGACTCTGCAACATTGTCATCATCACATAAGGGTGGATATGCAAGGGTGGCTCTGATGGAATTTGAAATCCACTTTGCATGATTAGAGCCTGCCTTGACTAATACCCTCTCCCCCTTTATGACTTCTCTCTCAATGTGATCCCTCAGATCATCTTTCTGGAACTTTATCTGTGCATTCAGATAGTTTACTCCATCCTTATAAAAAGGTTTCAACCTTTGGAGCTTTTCAGTTATAGCCTTCTGAGAGTCTTCAATAGCAGTTTTAACAGCAGTTATCCTCTCTTGCAATTGTTTGTCAAATTCAGCCTTGGCAGTAGCACTTGCTGTAGTCTGACCAGTAGCCATATTCTTCATTTCAGTTACTATGTCATTATGAGAAGCTGTGAGATTATCATTCATTCTTTTCTGGTTCTCTAGTACATAGCCTTGCTTCACTTATAGCTCATCAAGTTTTGTCTTTATTTTCTCTTGATGTGTGGCCAGATAGACTACTACATTCTCTCCCTTATAGAAGTAGTCAGTCATTTCGTTCTTGTTCAGATTCACTTCAAATCTGATTGACTTGATGTCTTGGGCCAGATCAAACTACAGAGATTTATTCCCTTCATCCACATACTTTTCTAGAGCTTGTCTTTGCTTATCCAACTTAATTTGTAAAGCCATTATCAGTGAACTGTAATCAGTAGATGGGGCAGGCTGTGGAGCAATTGTTTGTAGGGCTTTCTTATAGGTCTGGCTCCTTCTTTTGAAGACTTGAAACTTCCTCTTCTTTGCTCTAACAGTCTCTTCATCCTCTGAAGCAGATGTGCTAGCAATATCCACTCTATCTTTAGGACTAGGATGTGAATCCTTTTCAGTCCTTGGTGGTTCCTCACCATCCTTTGGCTTCTCAGTCTCCTTCCTTGCAGTTTCCTCTACAGTCTCCACGTATTCCCCCTCAACATAGATCTCCTACCCCTCAGCAGCAGCTTTCTCTTTCTCAAAATCTGTTTGTAGAAGATCAGGGAACAGCTCCTCTAAGGTAAATTCCTGTTGAGGAAGGGCTGGAGAATCTCTTATCTCATCAACCACTTAATCAGCTACAGATGTGTCCTCCATGACAACATCTTGGGGTTGAAGGAGTATCTGTGTTTGCTGATGAACATTAGGTAATGAATCAGACAAAACTTCATCCTCTATAGGGAAATCTAATTTATTAATGTCAGTTATTACCTCTAGTATGGTTTGAGTAGCTTGTTCACTCTCTAGTGGAGTTGGCTCTTCCACAAGTAGAGGCTCCCCCTGGATTGAATCCTGGTGAATTGGGCTTGCTGAGGGTAGCTCCCCCTGCCTCTGTGCTTCTTCTTGTCTAGCTGGAGACTGACCAGCATTTCCAGTTTCTTCATCATCAGGTGTAAAGACCACTTGCTCTTCAGAGCTGCTAGAGGATTCTTGAGGCACAATGGCTGTCTTTTTCTTCTTCTTCTGTGGTGTGTCCTTTACTGGTGTTGGCATCTCTTTGGTCAATACTCTATCCCACCTAGAGAAGATTCTCATATCCATCTTCCTCATGTGGTTAATCTTTGAACCTGTAGCTTGGTTCATTACCTCTGGAATACTTCCAGCTAGGTATAAACTTAGTATTCTTCCCAATGGGCTTCTTCATACTCTATTTTATCTTTTCAAACATAACTGCAGACCAATCAGTATCTAGTTTGAAGATAATTCTTGTCATTAAACTGAACATATAAGCTGAAATTCTGTCATGTCCTCCAGGCTTGCTCAAGATGACTTTGCCAACTATTTCAGACACGAATTTTCCTTGGATGTTCATCCCTTTCCTATTGAACACTGATCCAATCTTTAGGTTTGAATTCAGTCCACACCATCTCAATGCTTCTCTAGTCTTAGAAGCAGATACATCCTCTTCTTCCTTTGTTCTTGGTAGTTGAAGTACCTTCCTGAGACTCTTTGGTGTGACCTTGACTTTGGTTCCATGAACTCTGGACTTAATCTTAAGTCCAGTTTCATCCTGTGAAGCTGCACTCAGAAATTCTAGGACCTCCTTCTTCCAGATCTTGTGTAACGCCCCTAGCCGATCCAACGTGACAGCGTCACGGCTCCGCTCTAGGCGACGCTACCGGGCTGCAGCCCAAGCACCCCAACCCCTCTCCCTCCACAGGCGGGTTGTTGGTGGCCACAGCCTCCCTTTGATGAGGTAAACTCGATAGTCAAGCCCGCACTACGGGACTTCCCAGGAGGTCACCCATCCCAGTACTACTCCAGCCCGAGCACGCTTAACTATGGAGTTCTTTCAAATCTCATCACCAAATGAGCTGCAGCTCAATTGGTGATGAGATTTGAAAGAACTCCATAGTTAAGCGTGCTCGGGATGGAGTAGTACTGGGATGGGTGACCTCCTGGGAAGTCCCCGTAGTGCGGGCTTGACTATCGAGTTTACCTCATCAAAGGGAGGCTGTGGCCACCAACAACCCGCCTGTGGAGGGAGAGGGGTTGGGGTGCTTGGGCTGCAGCCCGGTAGCGTCGCCTAGAGCGGAGCCGTGACGCTGTCACGTTGGATCGGCTAGGGGCGTTACAATAAAAAAGTGCACTTTTATTATAAGGCCCCTAGCCGATCCAACATGACAGCGTCACGGCTCCGCTCTAGGCGACCCTACCGGGCTGCAGCCCAAGCACCCCAACCCCTCTCCATCCACATGCGGGTTGTTGGTGGCCACAGCCTCCCTTTGATGAGGTAAACTCGATAGTCAAGCCCGCACTACGGGGACTTCCCAGGAGGTCACCCATCCCAGTACTACTCCAGCCCGAGCACGCTTAACTATGGAGTTCTTTCAACTCTCATCACCAATTGAGCTGCAGCTCAACTGGTGATGAGAAGTGAAGGAACTCCATAGTTAAGCGTGCTTGGTCGAGAGTAGTACTGGGATGGGTGACCTCCTGGGAAGTCCCCGTACGGCCCAGCTTAACTGTCGAGTTCGCTCATCAAAGGGAGGCTGTGGCCACCAACAACCCGCCAGTGGGCTGGAGAGGGGTTGGGGTGCTTGGGCTGCAGCCCGGTAGCGTCGCCTAGAGCGGAGCCGTGACGCTGTCACGTTGGATCGGCTAGGGGCGTTACATCTTGATGGGTTCTGAAACAAGATATTCCAATCCAGTGTCGGCAATTAGGGTTACCACACCTTTGATTTCAGGTTCCGCGTCATCAAAGGCATACCGCACGAGTTCATAACCTTCATTAACATTCTCTTCTAGCTTGGGCGCCATTAGGGTTTGAAGAAATTTGAATTTAGAGAAGAGAGATGTCGACACACAAGTTTGGTCTCAAAACTTTGGTGAGCGTGTCGACAAACAATGGCGAAAACCTATTTATACCTTTCTAGAATCGAAGATGAAAGGCCGCGTCAAAATACTTAAATTGTGTCGACACTGTTGAAAAGTGTCGACACTTACTTATAATGTCTCGACAACTATGTGTCGACACAAGTATAGTCGACAGAATATATGTGTCGACACTTATATATGTGTCGACACCACTTAGCTCGATACTTAGTCGAGACTCTACCAGACTAATTCTGTGTAAAGCCTAAGTGTCGACACCACCTTGGATGTGTCGACACCTATACTGCATGTGTCGACACCAATTCTCTGAAGTGTCGACACAGACTTCCTAGATGTGTCGACACCATTTCTCAGAAGTGTCGACACCACTTCTATGTGTCGACAACTCTGTGTGTCGACGCCAATTTTGTAAACTATTCTAAGTTTATCATCCCTAATTCAAATTTAAATTTATTGAATTTGGTTTCATCTAAGGGCTTAGTATACATGTCAGCTAGCTGATTATCTGTATTAATATACTCTAGTGAAATATCTCCTTTTTCCACATGTTCCCTTAGAAAATGGTATTTTATTTCTATGTGCTTAGTCCTACTATGGGAGATAGGATTATTTGCAATAGAAATAGCACTTGTAGAATCACAAAATAAAGGTGTTCTACTTACTTGAATACCATAGTCTTCTAGCTGATGTTGAATCCATAGAAGTTGAGCACAGCAACTTCCTGCAGCCACATACTCTGACTCTACTGTGGAGATAGCCACACTGGTTTGCTTCTTGCTACTCCATGACACCAGCCTTCCACCTAGAAATTGACAGGTACCAGTTGTACTATTCCTATCTTCCTTGCAGCCTGCAAAATCTACATCTGAATAACCTGTCAGTATAAAGTCTCCATTCCTAGGGTACCAAAGGCCCAGATAAGGTGTGCCCTTTAGATATCTCAAAATTCTTTTGACTGTTGTCAAATGAGATTCTTTAGGGCAAGCTTGGTACCTAGCACAGACACATGTAGCATATATGATGTCTGGTCTACTAGCAGTCAAATACAATAGGGAGCCAACTATCCCTCTATACAAAGTCTCATCTACAGGTTTCCCTACATCATCTTTGCTTAGAGACATGCTTGACCCCATAGGAGTTTTCATGGTACTGGATGATTCCATACCATACTTACTTATCAACTCTAGGGTGAACTTAGACTGGCATATGGATAAACCATCCTCAGTCTGTCTAACTTGGAGACCCAAGAAGAACTAAAGTTCCCCCATACTGCTCATTTCAAATTGTCCTTGCATTAGTTTTGCAAACTTTCTGCAAAGACTACTTTCTGTAGACCCAAATATAATGTCATCTACATATATTTGGACTAAGATAATCTTGCCTCTGGATTCCCTAAGGAATAGAGTCTTATCTATTTTCCCCCTTGAGAATTTGTTCTCAATGAGGAAACTAGACAGGGTTTCATACCAAGCCCTAGGGGCTTATTTTAACCCATACAAAGCCTTCCTAAGTCTATAAACATAATTAGGTTTAATAGAATCAACAAAACCTGATGGCTGTTCTACATAGACTTCTTCCTTCAGATTTCCATTTAGAAAGGCTGACTTAACATCCATTTGGTATACCTTGAACCCTTGGAATGTTGCATAGGCAAGGAACATCCTTATGGCCTCCAGTCTAGCTACTGGAGTATAGGTTTGATCAAAGTCAATACCTTCTTCCTGCCTATATCCCTTAGCAACCAGTCTAGCTTTGTTCTTCACAACAACTCCATGTTCATCCATCTTGTTCCTAAAGATCCACTTAGTTCCTATAATGTTATGGTCCTTGGGTTTAGGAACTAGCTCCCAGACATTGCATCATTTGAACTGGTTCAGCTCCTCTTGCATAGCCTCAATCCAATGAGGGTCTAAGATTGCTTCTTCAAATTTCTTTGGCTCTACTTGGGATAGAAAGCTGGAGTAGAGAACTGAACTTAGATTCCTGCTCCTAGTTTGTACCCCTTGTCTGAGATCACCAATAATTTGATTGGCTGGATGATCTTTTAGATGTCTATTTGCTGGAGGCAGCCTGTCTTCAGGTTATACACCTTCATTCTCTTCAACTTGCTGCACCCCTTGGTCTTCTTCTGCATCAGGTGTATCTAGTACTCCCCCTGGACAACAGCCACTATCATCCACTTGCTGACTTGTAGTAGAACCTTATTCAATAGTAAGTTGTCCATCTTCTCAGTCACACCTGTGGAGCTGCAAACACTTCTAAACAATTCATTGTTAATGAGTCTAGCTTCATCAAAAACTACATGAACAGACTCTTCTACAACTTGAGTAGTCAAGTTGTAGACCCTATAAGCCTTACTGTTATTGCTGTACCCAACAAAGATCCCCTCTTGGGATTTGGCAGCAAATTTGGTTAAGTAAGACTTACCATTTTTAAGTATATAACATTTACAACCAAAGATCCTGAAATAGGATAGATTTGGTTTTCTACCTTTCACAATCTCATAGGGGGTCTTATTGTGGCTCTTGGTGATAGTAGCCCTATTAATTACATGACATGCAGTATTAACTGCCTCAGCCCAGAAATATTCTGGGAGAGATGTGTCACTCAACAGGGTTCTACCAGCCTCTATCAAGGTTCTATTTTTCCTCTCAGCAATACCATTTTGCAGAGGTGTTCTTGGTGAGGAAAATTCCTGAAATATCCCAAACTCTTCACATAGCTTTATCATACTATCAGACTGGAATTCAGCACCATGGTCACTTCTTATTTTGACCACTGTACTGTCTAACTCATTCTGAATTTGTTTGAAAAAACTATAAAAGATGGCAGGAGTTTCAGATTTTTGCCTTAGGAAGAATACCTAGGAAAACCTTGAATAATCATCTACAACCACAAAAGTATAGACCTTCCTACCTAGGCTGTGAACTGGAACAGGACCAAAAAGATCCATATGCAAGAGGTATAGGCACCTCACATCATCTTTGTTCTCGATGCTATTAAAGGTGGATTTGGTCTGCTTACCCTTTTGACAAGCTGAGCATATCTCATCCTTTATACACTTAAGCTGAGGACCATTCCTCACTAACTCTTTGCTAAAACGTTGGCCAATTGTCTTGTAGTTAAGATAAGCCAGCCTCTTCTGCCATTTAACACAATGTGAGACTTTCTCATCAGCTACAAGACAAATAGGAGAAACTATGTTCTTACACATAATGTCTAAACAATAGACATTTCTCTTCCTATATCCTGTCAGAATGATCTTTTGATCACTTGACCTACTGATATGACAACCATCTTTGACAAATGAGATGTCATATCCTAAATCACTCAGCTGACTTATGCTAATGAGGTTATGTTTCAAACCCTTAACATAAGCCACATGAGTAATAGTAATAAGGTTGCTAGAAATGTTACCAAAGTCTTTGATGATTCCTTTTTCAGAACCACCAAAGGTAACTTTAGGACCATCATTGATTGGTGTATAGTCCTTCAGCAATCCCCTAGTTCCAGTCATGTGCCCGGAACATCCACTGTCCAAGTACCATATTGGGGCATGGCCACTTGGACTCACCTGCAAAACAGATTACTTAACCTTAGAACCCAAATAATTCTTGGGTCCTTGGTGCAAGTTAGTCTGATTCTTAACAAAACTACCTATAGCTTTTCTAGCAGGCAGCTTGCTACTCACCTTGGCACTTGAATTATGCCAACAGTCTATGGCAAAGTGGTCTACCTTGCCACAACACCAGCACTCAAATCTGTTGTACCTTCATTTAGGTACAACCCTGGCTGTTTTATCTTCAGCAGGTTTCTTGTTGAGTATTGGGGCTTTGCCCTTAGACTTGGACTGTACAGTCCTGGCAGGTTTAGTAAACCCCAATCCAGTTTTACCCTTTTGAGGAATGAACTCATCTATCAAAGGTAGAACAGACTTTGGTTTAGAAAACCTTGCTACAATATCTCTCTCCTTCTGAAGACTAATCTCCAGATTTCTAATTTGATTATTTTTAAATGTAATAGTCCCCATCTGAATAACAGTAATGTGCTTCAGTCTGGATATTTCATTTAATTTCTGATCAAGCAACTTGTCAAAATCTGTTGCAACAACTTTAAGACTGGCAATCTCCTTAGCCTGAGTTTTGTCCAAGAGTTTGCTTTTCTTCAAAGCCTGCAGCACTACTCTATATTCATCAATCAACTGATGAATGTCTCCTTCAGATTCAGATCCACTAACATCACTTGATGTCGATGTATCTGAATCTGACTTAGTACTAGAAATTGAACTAACAGAACAATTTTGTACCTGACTTGGTCCAGGCTGATCCTGGATTTTGTCTCCTTCTGATAAGGCCATCAGTCCCTGGCACTGATTGTCCTCATGCTCATATATTGAGTTCATTAATTGTATGAACTCATCTTCCTCTTCTTCAGCAAACAGTCCAATATAAGCTTCAGCTTCTGAATCTGATTCTGAAGATGACATATCAGACAGACATTTGTCCTTCTTTGCAACAAAGGACCTTTTCTTTTTGCCGTTGATTTGAGTCTTCTTCTTATCAGTTGACTCTTTCCTCTTCTCTGGACAGTCAGCAACAACATGTCCCTGTCTGTTACAACAATAACAAACTATCTTTGAGGATGTAGTTTTACTTTGCCTGGACTTTCTTCTTTCATTCTTTGATGACTTCTGTGAAGTGGATGGCTTAGACCTCCACTGTTTCTTCTTAAGAAACTTCTTAAAATGTCTAGTGAAAGCTGCAAAATCTTCATCACTCTCGCTGCTTTCAGAATTCTTGCTTTCTGACTCATCTGTCTCAATCTCAGTAACTTTTGGAGGTGGAGATGGAGACTTACTTTTATATTTCCTAGTGGCTTCTATCTTGAAAGCCACATCTCTTTCTTTGTGCTCAACTCTGGTAGTCTTCTCTTCCTCCTTTCTTACCATTAACTGCATCTCATATGATAACAGTTTTCCAAATAATGTTGGAGGAGGAATGTCTGCTGATTTGGCCATTTCCCTTATGGCACAAATCTTGGTATCCCAGACCTTAGTCAGGGATCTCAAGAACTTATCATTCAATTCATAGTTGCTGAATTCTCTTCCATAAGACATCAACTCATTGACAATCCTATAGAATTTCTTGTAGCACTCAGTTATGTTATCAGACCTGCCTTGTCTGAAGCTTTCATACTCTTGATTCAATAAAGACTTCCTGTCTTGTCTTACCTCTTCTGATCCCTCCATATAGACTATTAGTTTATCTCACATTTCTTTAGAAGTTTTACAGTGAATCAAATTCTGAAATGTTGCATCATCTATTGCACTTACTATAATAGTTTGGGACCTCTTGTCCATAGTGGCCAGAATAATCTCATCTTTAGTCATCTCTAAATAGTCCTTAGGAGTTCTCTGATTTGCATCCAGGACAGATACTTTCATTGGCACATATGGCCCTTCTTTGATTATGATATAGATTCTAGGGTCAGAGGCTTCCATAAAAAGTCTAACCCTTTCTTTTCAAATGCCAAAAATTTCCTTTCTACAGAATGGCAACTTCATGGATCCTAGCTCTTTGTGATTCTCTGTTGAACCCATTTTCTTGATTCTTGATTCGACAGATTCTGCCTACAGGATCTTTACTTAGACTGTTATGTCCTTTTTGAGTAACCTCCCTCTGATACCACTTGAAAGAACTAGTGCCTAAACACCTAGAGGGGGGGGGGGTGAATAGGTGCACTTAATCTTTTTAAACTTTTATGGCAGAAACACAGAATTATATGCAATTCTTCACAGCAATACAGCACATACACCACAACAATCATAGAATAAAGCACACACAGAGAATACACAGATTTTATAGTGGTTCCCCAAGGTCTGGGTACATCCACTTTCCCCCTTCACCTATCTAGTAGTGTACTAGATTCGGCCTAACTTCTCCACTACTTCTCAGATCCACAGATCTTACAACTCAGAACCCCAAATAGGTTCCTACAGCTCAGAGTGATCCCACTCCTAATACTCAGGCTCAAAAGCCCTACCACTCAGTCTTCACCAAGACCTACACTCAGCATTCAACAAGGCCTACACTCAGAGAAATGTATCTCCTACACTCAGGCACACAGGCCCTACCACTCAGCCTTTATAAATATAGGCTTACAACTCAGATCCCTAAGGATCCTACAGAAAATATAAAGTACAAATATTATTAACCACAACTCTAATTAAGAAAGTTGAGTTGTTTGGCTTCTTGATGAGTTCTTGAAAGAACTTTGCTGAGATCAACCTCCCTTGGCTTTTCTTCAAAGTTTCTTGAATTAGAACACAGTAGGGTTGAATCTCTAGGCAGATGATCTTCAATTAACTGCTGACTTGTGATTCTGATATCAATCTGAATCTTCTTTATCAGCCTGGTTCAATAGCTGTCTTCTTAGAAGGAGCTTTCTCTCTCCAACTACTTAGATCTTCACTTGAAGGTCTTCTTCTTGTTTGTTGTTTCTCACTTCAATGATTGCTTCATCTGATTCGATTTTTTTCTGTTGAAGGAATAAGCTTTTATATAGGATTTCTTCATGGTAACCGGCTGATCCGGTTCCTAACAAACTTCTGACAGCTCTGACAGTAGATGTTGACCGGTTGAAATGGCAGTTGTCAAGTCATCCAGTCACTTCTTGAAAACTCTGTCACTGTCTGAAAGTGTCGAGACAGATAGTCTTTATGTGTCGACACAAATAGACCAAGTGTCGACACAAGTAGACTAAGTGTCGACACTAGCCTTCATGGTGTCGACACAACTCCTTGTGTTGTAGAAATTATTTCTCGACACTGCTTATTCAACATGTGTCGACACTGATCATGTGTGTCGACACAAATCCTTCTTCTTCAATACTTAGTTGATTTCTGCTAAGTGTCGACACAACTCCTTTGTGTCGACACATCTTCTTGTGTTGAACTTGTTAAGTGTCGACACATTTTCTTTGTGTCGACACATGCCTTCTGTGTTGAAACTTCTACTGAGTGTCGACACATCTCCTTGTGTCGACACATTCTTCATGTGTTGAGACTTTTGCTGAGTGTCGACACATCTCCTTTGTGTCGACACATTCTTCATATGTTGAGACTTTTGCTGAGTGTCGACACATCTCCTTTGTGTCGACACTTGTACTTAAACTTTGTTGAAGTTTGCTGAGTGTGGACACAGCCTCCTAGTGTCGACACTTGTAATTGAACTTTGTTGATGTTTTGCTGAGTGTCGACACAGCCTCCTAGTGTCGACACTTTTGATGTCGACAAAGATCCTCTGGGTGTCGACACTGCTTCTAAGTGTCGACACTGATTCTTTAGACATTTCTTCATTGTGTGTCGACACTGTCTGGATGTGTCGACACTTATCTTCTGGTGTCAACTCTGCATCCCTGGTGTCGACACAATTACTCCAAGTGTCGACACTGCTTCTATAGGTATCGACACAAGCCACCTTAAGTGTCGACACTTTTCTTCTAGGTGTCGACACATGGACTTAGAAACTTTTCATGCTTTCCCTGCAATTACTTAACCTGCACAAAGAAACTCAAAACACATCAAATACACCTTGATGTATATCATTGAGTAGGTTGAGGCTTCTTCAAATCTGGTACATTTAATCCAATGTACCCAACAATAGGGCAGCTAATTCTAAAGGAAAAGGCAAAGCTCCAGTTCAGCCACTAGCCTTCAAACCCCCTATTGCTTTCAGGAAAGTGATGCAGCCTACTAACAAGTATGATCATGA
This sequence comes from Platanthera guangdongensis, assembly GCA_039583875.1. Taxonomy (NCBI): domain Eukaryota; kingdom Viridiplantae; phylum Streptophyta; class Magnoliopsida; order Asparagales; family Orchidaceae; genus Platanthera; species Platanthera guangdongensis. The sequence goes on from CM077164.1 coordinate 119,797,910, forward strand.
CATTACAAATGGTCACTGTAAGCCTGGAAATCTGAATGACAAGTGTGTAAATGCCATTAGGGAAGCCCATGTACAAACACATTATGATCTTCAGGAATCATCAATGTTTGATGCATCAGCCCCATCACTCAAGAAAAGGATCATTGTACATACAGTTTTAAGGTCTGCTGACAGCAATGCTGTTAAGACAGTACCTAAAAGAAGATACAATAGATATGAGTGCTGGTGTTTTGGCAAAGTGGTCCATTATGCCATTGATTGCTAGCACAATAATACTGTCAGGAAGAATGTCAGCTTACCTGTTAAAAAGGTTGCAGGAAAGCATGTCAAGTTTCTGTCTAACCTGAACCTAGAACCCAATAATTATTAAGGTTCTAAGGTAGAGTAATTTTATTTGATGCAGGTAAGTCCAAGTGGCCATACCCCAATATTGTACTTAGACAGTGGATGTTCCAGGCACATGACTGGAACAAGAGGGATGCTGAAGGACTACTCTCCCATAGAGAATGGATCCAAAGTGATCTTTGGTGGATCTGAAAAGGGGGTCATCAAAGGATTTGGTAACATTTCCAATAGTTCTATCACTATCACCCAAGTGGCTTATGTGAAAGGTCTGAAACATAACTTCATAAGCAGAATCCAACTGAGTGATCTTTGTTATGACACCTCTTTTATTAGGAATGGGTGTCAGATTAGAAGGACAAGTGATCAAGAGATCATCTTGTCAGGTTATAGAAAAGGAAATGTTTACGGTCTCAACTTTAATTGTGAGAATAAGAACTCTCCTATTTGTCTAATTGCAGATGAGAAAGCTTCTCATTGTGTTAAATGGTACAAGAGGCTTGCTCACCTTAACCTCAAGACCATTGGTTAACTCTTTAGTACAGAGTTAGTGAGGAATGGTCCTCAGGTCAAGTGCATTCAGGAGGGTGTGTGTTCAGCTTGTCAAAAAGGCAAACAGACCAAAACCTCCTTCCATAGTCTTGATACCAAAGACTCAGTGAGGTGTTTGTATCTCTTGCATATGGATCTATTTGGTCCTATGATAGTTCATAGTCTAGGTAGGAAAGTCTACACTTTTGTGGTTGTGGATGACTATTCTAGATTTACATGGGTTTTTTTCCTGAGCCAGGAATCTGAAACCCCTACTATTTTCCTTAATTTTGTTAGGCAAATTTAGAATGAACTTAACAATTCAGTGGTCAAAATCAGAAGTGACCATGGGAGTGAATTTCAGTCTGAATACATGACAAGATTTTGTGAAGAACTAGGGATTAATCAAGAGTTCTCCTCACCTAGAACTCCCCATCAAAATGGTATTGCTGAAAGAAAGAATAGGACTCTTATTGAGGCTGATAGAACCCTACCGAGTGATACTTCTCTCCCAGAATATTTCTGGGCTGAGGTAGTAAATATTGCATGTCATGTTCTCAATAGAGATTCCATCACCAAAAGCCACAAGAAGACACCCTATGAGATTATGAAAGGTAGAAAACCAAATTTAGCCTATTTTAGAATCTTTGGTAGCAAGTATTTTGTACTTAATAATGGCAAGCACTATTTAACTAAGTTTGTTGCCAAATCCCAAGAAGGGATATTTGTTATGTACAGCAACAGCAGTAGGGCATATACAGTCTACAACTTGACTACTCAAGTTGTAGAAGAATCTATCCATGTAGTTTTTTATGAAACTAAACTAATAAACTGTGAGCTGTCTAGTACTCTTTGTAGCTCTACAGGTTTGAGGGAAAAGATGGACAAGCTAACCATTAGTGAAGACCAATCTTCAAGGCAGGATGAAGAAAATGATGGATGTTGTCCAGGGGGAGTACAAGACCCACATGCTAATGAAGAGGATAATGAAGTACAACATGTTGAGGAGATTGGAGAAAATCAAGGTATAGATAGATTTCCTCCAGCAATTAGACATCTAAAGGATCATCCAGCATACCAAATTATTGGTGATCCAAGCCATGGTGTTCAGACAAGGAGCAAGAACATGAACACAGTCCTTTGCTCAAGTTTCCTATCCCAGATGGAACCCAAGAAATTTGAAGAAGGCATACAAGAGCCAAATTGGATTAATGCCATGCAGGAAGAGCTGAATCAATTCAGAAGATGCAAAGTCTGGAAGTTGGTTCCTAAACCAAAGAATCACAATGTCATAGGGACCAAGTGGATCTACAGGAACAAACTAGATGAAAATGGCATTATAGTTAAAAACAAAGCAAGACTGGTAGCAAAAGACTACAGGCAGGAAGAGGGAATAGACTTTTATCAGACATTTGCCTCAGTGGCAAGGTTGGAAGCAATAAGGCTGTTCCTTGCCTTTGTAGCTTATCAAGGGTTCAAAGTATTTCAGATGGATGTTAAGTCATCATTTTTGAATGGTGACTTAAAAGATGAAGTATATGTTGAACAACTTTCAGGTTTTGTAGATTCTCTCTATCCTAGTTATGTGTATAGGCTTAAGAAAGAACTATATGGTTTGAAACAAGCCCCTAGGGCTTGGTATGAAACATTGTCTATATTCTTCATTGAGAACAAATTCTCAAGGGGGAAAATAGACAAAACTCTATTCCTAAGGGAATCAAAAGGCAAGATGATCCTAGTCCAGATATATGTTTATGACATTATCTTTGGATCAACAGAAAACAACCTTTGTAGAAAGTTTCCTAAACTTATGCAAGGGAAGTTTGAGATGAGCAGTATGGGTAAGCTGAAATTCTTCTTGGGACTCCAAGTTAGACAGACTGATGATGGCTTGTCCATATCCCAGTCTAAGTTCACCAAGGAGTTGATTAAGAAATATGGTATGGAGTCAGCCTCGACCATGAGAACTCCAATGGGGTCAAGTATGCCTATAGGCAAAGATGATGCACGAAAACCTGTGGATGAGTCTTTGTATAGAGGGATAATTGGCTCCCTTTTATACTTAACTGCTAGTAGACCAGACATCATGTATGTTATATGTGTCTGTGCTAGGTATCAAGCCTGTCCTAAAGAATCTCATTATACTGCAGTCAAAAGAATTTTGAGATATCTTAAGGGAACACCAAATCTTGGCCTTTGGTACCCTAAGAATAGAGATTTTTTACTAACTGGGTATTCAGATGCAGACTTTGCAGGATGCAAAGAAGACAGGAAAAGTACAACTGACACATGTCAGTTTTTAGGTGGAAGATTAGTGTTATGGAGCAGCAAAAAGCCGACAAGTGTGGCTATTTCCACTGCTGAGTCTGAATATGTTGCTGCAGCCAGTTGTTGTACTAAGCTGTTATGGATACAACATCAGCTTGAAGATTATGGCATCCAGGTAAGTAGAACCCCATTATTTTGTGATTCTACTAGTGCCATTTCTATTGCTAGATATCCTGTTTCTCATAGCAGAACTAAGCAGATAGAAATAAGATTTCATTTCCTTAGAGATCATGTTGAAAAGGGAGATATAAGTTTAGAATTTGTCAATACTAATTTTCAAATTGCTGACATGTTCACCAAACCACTGGATGAAACTAAATTCAATTATTTTAAAATTGAATTAGGCATGCTGAACTTAGAATAAGAATGACAAATTTGACTAAGTAAATTTGTGTCGACACATAAAGAGAACTGTTTCGACACTTAGTAGTTGGTGTCGACACATAAGGCAAATTCTGTCGACACATCAAGAAGATTGTGTCGACACTTAGAATTTGGTGTCAACACATAGCTTTCTTGACACTTAGATATTGGTGTTGACACACACAGTCATCTGTGTCGACACGCAGAATTTAGTGTATACTCTTAAGGTTGTCTGTGTCGACACATCACAAATGGTGTCGACACATAGTATTGTACTATAATAAAGTCCTCTGTCAAGACTTTAGTAGACTGTGTCGACACAATACCAACAGTGTCGACACAATAAGAGTATTTCTACCCTCCTTTTGACCTTCTTTGTTTAGAAACATATAAATAGGTGGAAGTAAAACCCTGTCGACTACGCTCTCAAAATTTTCGAGACTCAAACCTTTGTGTCGACAGACCTTCATCTCTCTTCTTCTCAATCTCTCATCCCTAATGGAACCAAAGCTGGAAGAAAACATCAACGAGGGCTATGAACTAGTTCGCGATGCGTTTGCGAGTGGAACTAGAGGAATCAAAGCTGTTATTACCCTAATCACAGAAAATGGATTGGAGTATTTGGTCTCAGAACCAACAAGGATATGGAAAAAGGAGGTTCTTGAATTCTACACGACGACATCTCTGGATTCAAAATAGGTAAAAATTAAGTCATCTGTACAATGAACCAAGATCAAACTCTCTTAGAAGAGTTTAAGTAAAACATTTCAGCTACCCAGGGTTAAAGAAGAAGATGAAATAACATCTTCCATGGCAAGAGAAACACTCCAATGGTATAGAATAGATCCCACAACCAAGGTTGGATCATCAATGAATAGGAAGGGGATGAATTCCCAGGGTAAATTTCTTTCTGAAATTATAGGGAAAGTTATTCTATGCAAAATAGGGGGACATGATAGGATTTCAACCTACATGTTCAATTTAATGACCAGAATCATATTCAAGGTGAAAACAAACTAGTCTGTTGTTATTTTTGACAAGATCAAAGAAAGTCTTAAGAAACCCAATCTGGGTAGAATTCTGAGTTTATATCTGGCTGAGAATATTCCTGAAGTAATGAATCAGATTGAAGGATCTAAAATCAATCATATGAGAAGAATGGATTTGAGAATACTATCAAGATGGGATAGAGTTCTGACCGAAGATGTTTCTACCCCTCAGAAACAATCAAAGCAGATTCAGAAAAAGAAGAAAACACCCTCTAAGACCACTGAATCTTCTAGTGATTCAGAAGAAATGGTTGTTTTCAGATCAGATGAAGAAGGAGCAGAAAGGATTAGAAAGTCACCTGCTCTAGATACTGTAACTGAAGGACAAATGCAGGGGGAGCAAGATCCTCCAAGTAACATCCAAATGACACAAGTCCAGGAAGAGCTTAATCAAGGGGGAGCCAATGAGCTTTCTCCACCTCAACAAGAGCATGTTGGATCCATAGTTGATTTGGGCCAGGTTCACTAACTTAGGATGATTTGACCCAACATGTATAGTCAGGGTCATAATTATGTCCTAGAGTCTAGGCCAAGAGTTAACATAACATGGATCTGCCTACAACAGCTTGTCAGAGACTCAAGCAGTTGTGTCGACACCCAGAAGAACTGTGTCGACACACAGAAGGGCTATGTCGACACCCAGAGGATTTGTGTCGACACAACAGACTATTAGTCGACACATATAATATTAGTCGACACTAGCTCAGTCGACACAAGAAGGATTTGTGTCGACATAGTTCACAGAAGCTGTTTTAGAAGGACAAGTCAAATTCTCAGGTCGACGAATGAAGTCCTCGGCTCGATGATCTTGAGACATTTCTCTGAGCTGAGCTCGACGATATTCGTTCTCTGGTCGACGAAATCTGGGATATTTCTTCAACTATCTAAAGTCAGGATAACTCCAAATTATTCTAAGTCCAACTTCAGTCTTTGTTCAACGAACTGGATTGTTAACCCCGAAATCGGCGATCCTTCATAAGGGAGCCAGCTCGCTCATCGTGGCCTGCCCCGGGTTCCTCCCGGAGGCCGTGATTCCCTAGGTTGTGCGGACAGAATTCTCTGTCCGCTCAGGCCGCGCGGCCTGCGCGGTCTCAACGGTCTGACCCCCCAGGCCGCGCTCCTTTCCTTGGTCGGTCGGGTCCGCGGACTACTTCCGCAGTCCGCCTCTGCAGGCCGCCCCCTTTTCGGCTTAACCGCAAGGTTGTTTCCGCAGGACCCTCTCTGCCGGACTCAACTTCCTATCTGCCTAGGCCGGCAACAGGTCGCGTATCTCTTCACCCAGCAACACGGGCATCCGATTCCTCCAGCCTGCCTACGGGGCGCGGACTCTAATTCTGGCTACCCGCCAAGACCAGCAGCAATCCAAACTCCTCGCGAGCTAGGCGGACTCGAAGTGCAATCAAGACTTCCAGTCCGCCTTCATCGCTGAACTACAACAGCCTCAACAGCCAGGCTCTCCTTCTCCAACATAAGAGGACTCAGCCTTGCAGCAGCCGCGGACTCGGCGGACTCTCTATGAAGTCCGCCCTTCCCTTAGCCAGTACCAGCTTCTCGGCAGCAATAAGGTCAACTCCTCCTCAGTCTGCAAGCCTTTCACAGGCTCAGCCAGTAGTAGCAGCTTCTCCCTCAGTCTGTAGCCTCCTTGCGGACTCAGTTAGTGGTGGCGGACTCCTTCAAGTCCGCCACTCAACAAGTCCTCCAGAAAGCAGTCCCAGTCTGCATACCCTCGTGCGGACTCGCCGGACTCCGCGGGAACTCTCCAGCTCGCATCCCTTCGCATCTCAATCACTTCAGCAGTGGCGGACTCCGCGGATTCTCCTCGCAGTCCGCCACATAGCTTCCAGTGTCCGCCAACCCAGTAGTAGGCGGATAGTCCCAGCTCAACAGTGACGGACTCTGCGAATCCGCATCGCAGTCCGCCACTGAGTCTCCCATTTTGCCAACAGCAGCTCAGGCTTCAGTTCAAAGTCCCCGTCCGCACGGCCTGGTGCGGACTCGGCGGACTCCGTCTCCATCTCGCACAAGTTACCGTCTCACCAGGGGTAACGTCACTGCAAGCCGTTAACTCCTCGGGCCTATAAATAGCCCTCCATGCCTCTCACATGGGGGGACACGACGACGCACGGGAGGTCTCATCATCGCCAAGGTGCTCATGCCCGAAGTCAGCCAGCCAGCCCTCCTGTGGACTCCGTTTCTCAGTCCGCACCTGTCTCTGCGACTTAGTCGCGCGGCCTGCCAGCCTCCGATTCTCCAATCCGCGCGGTCTCCCGATTCTCTTAACCGCGCGGCCTGTCGGCTTCGCTCTTCAGTCCGCGCAGCCTCCTCTGGCATCCTTCTTCTTTAGCTGCCAGCTTCCTTTTGTACCCCTTTATTGATTTGTTGTAAAGGTGTATTGGCAAGTTGTAGCTCCCGCTATTAATAAAAGGAAAGCCCATTGCAAGAGTGGCATTTAGGCTGTGGCTGGCGAAGTCTGTTGTTGTCGCTGCTAGCGACTCCTTCTCTTTCCCTTCTTCCTAGCTCAGCTCAGCTCTCTCGGCAACCAACCTGCAAGCACAATCGTCATATTAACCGTCTGCTCGACAGCTCCTGATCATCCTCCTCCTCTCTTGATCAACCTTCTCTATTGATCAAACTTCTCCTCTACTCTTAACACCCTCTCCTCTATCCACGCAACCTCCTTGACAAGCTGCTTGCTCCACTATCAAGCACTCAGAAGCTTACCTCTTCTCCTCTTCCCCCGCAACCTTCATCCTCTACCTCTCCTAGCCTGTGAGATCGAACACCCCCTCCGTGTTAGCTGCCCGGTGCTGTTTTCGAGCATCAACAGTTAACACGCGGCCTTCAGATCCGATCAGACGGTGAACAACGACAGTTAGCCATGTCAGATCATCAATCAGCTGAGAACTTTGATCCAAGTCCTAGAGATGATCCTCTCTGGGAAGCCTTTGAGCAGTCGCGCCGTGAGAATGCTCAGCAGTTCCAAGCAATCAACCAAATGCTCGCTGCAATCACACAGTGACTAGACTCTCAACCGACAATAGCTCCAGTTGCTTCCGCTGCTCCAATCAATCCAGCACCAACTTTGGGTCATCACCAAGCTTGTCCTCAAGCTTGCCCGTCGGTGTATCCTCCTTATACAGCAACCTTCCCGCAAGGTCCTGTAGCTCCTCTGCGACCTCAAGATGAAGAATTCGCTGCTCGCCAAAACTTCTTCCGGGAAGTAGCCCGGGTAAGTCCTGCTATATTTCTCAATTTTCAGGGAAGTCATCCCTACCCTGCAGCTCCTGCATTTGCCCCTCCTGCAGCAACTTTTCCTTTTTATCCTCCTACTTCTTTTACAGCTGCAGCTTATGCTCCCTTCTTTCCATATGCTGTAGGAGAACAAGAAGAACCTTCGCCATTCACAGATAATGTCCGCCATGAGCCAACTCCAGCAAACTTCAGAGAGCCCCAGTTACCAATCTACACCGGAGAGACTGATCCGGTGAAGTATCTGCAAGCTTTTGAGTCAGTCGTTGCTCTCAAGACTCTTTCATATGCAACTAAGTGCAAGCTCCTTGTCACTACCTTTGATGGGCAAGTGAGGGACTGGTTTTATGGCCTCCGTCCTCACTCCATCACTTCCTTTGTTGATCTGCGAAGGGAGTTTCTTCTCAGATTCTCTACGTCCAACAAGAGAAAGGGCGGTCCTGAACCCCTCTTTGAGATCAAGCAGCGCAGTGATGAAACTTGGTCTCAGTTTGTTGATCGATTCCAAAGAGAGATTTTGGACATTAAAATTGCTGATCAAGAAATGTACAGAGTGGCTCTTATCCACAGTCTTCGTGAAGGGCCACTCAAATTTGAAGCCAATGTCCATGCTCCAAGGACGTACCAAGAATTGATTGCTTTAGCCAACTCATACATTCGAGGCGAAAAAAGCAACCCAGGCTTCGTCTTCAAGCTCTTGTCAGAGAAAGATCCTTTTCACAAACAGCCTCCAAGGTCTCCTCGCAAACATTTCCCATCTCACTCAAGAAAGGAGAGAAGGCTTCAACGCCTTCGATACTCCTTCCCGAGCTGTGAACATGCTCAAGACCCATTGCTACCACTAGCTCCGTCTTTGCAAACAGCAGCAGTTCATCAGCAGCAAGACAGTGACTTGCATGAGTCTGATCTCGACGTGGCCATGCAAGAAGTAAGCCAAATCATGAAAAATAGGGCCAGCTACAAAAAGCCCTACCGGCCAGCCGATCAAAGTCCTAGAGACTTAGAGCCTTACTGCGAGTTCCACAAAGAGTCAGGCCACTTGACTGAGTACTGTCGAGCACTCCGCCAGCTTGTGCAAAGGATGCTCCGGCAGGGTAAGATGCGTGATCTGCTTCTCAAAGAAGATCGCCCTGATCCAGCAATCTCAAAGGGCAAAGACGTTGCAGATGTTCCTTGCTCCTCAAAAGGAGTGAACCTAGTCGAAGAACCTCCTCTCCTCATTGTTAACAACACTGTCGAATGCTTTGATGTCACAAAGATGGTGTGCTTGGAAGGCTATTCTAAGTCAGCAATGGACTTCATAGTCTTTCAAATTCTCTCGCAGCCTTGATGGGTTATCTCAATTCTTGCTCTTACTCTCTTCAAACATTCTCATTTTACCAAACACTTCTCAGTGTTCATTACTGTTTTTCAACAAAGCTTTTATCAGGGATCTTATACTGACACAGTTCCCCTCTTGTGATGCTTCGTCCTCTATTTTTTTCTCTTTGCCAAAGAGATCACTACGCCAATGAGATATCGCCAAGTCTGGAATGCTCCCTCCGTAGTTTGTTCTCTGGCATGACCGCTTCGACCACATATGGCGGGAGTATACCCATATGTGTAGTGGGAGCCGTTCAATCTACGATGTTGGGCTTTAGATTTTGGATCCTAGCCGACATCTGACACACAGTGTGTGCTAGGGGAGCCCCATGTGTTAGCTCTGTTGTGCTTCGCAAAGGATAAATTACATTTATGATGATCTTTGCTTGACAAGCAATGGCGATCAAGCGTAGCCTTGTCTCTTCGATCATCACATGACTGTGATGGTCAAACACTCTATGGTACTATCGATCCGTGCCTTCGCGGGTTCCCACAACTCCACTATCAATCCATAGACAAGCAATAGGCCACTTGGCGCAACTAGTATCATTGATCAGTGATGATTGTACCCAAGGCAAGAGAGCAGTGCATCTTTCTCTTCCTTCTTAGGATTTTTTGTGCATGTCTCCCTTTTGTGCTCTGTCAAGGGAGTATAGCTAGTGCTCCTTTTTTGTCAATTGCCTTCTTTCATAGGTGAACAGGTTAATCCGACCTACCAAAAGGATTTACAGCATTCACTTTACTTATGCTCATCTTATATATATCGCTTTCTCAAGCTCTATCAGATGATGGTTTACAGAGCTATTCACTACTCTTATCAAATTCTAATGGTTTCAAGAATTGATCAAAGAATCTTACTCTCCTTAATCATCAAGCCCTGCTATTGCAATCTAGTTAAGATTGGTAGAATTCGTCAAGTTACTTCTCTGCTAATCTGATCATGTCCATACAGCCATATCAACAGTTAACGCTCGATTTATTGATTTGGGCTTCATGATAAAGAGTTCATCAGGCATTTTCCTTACTATTTGGTTATATCGGCCTTATCTCATCAACAGTTAGCATTTGCAAGCCTTCTCCACAGGTACTTGTAAGCTTCTTTCATATATATGTTTGCTTCTAACTCTTCTCCTTGCAGAGATTAGCAAACACTTGAAAGCCTTCTCCCAGGTACTTGCAAGCTTCTTTCATATCTTGTCTATTTCTGACTCTTCTTTTTGTAGAGATCAACAGACACCTACAAGTCATATCCAGGTACTTGCTGCCAATTTTTTGTATACAATACCTGCTCCTAACTCTCTTCTTACAGAGATCAGCAGACACTTGCGAGTTCCTTCACAGGTACTTGCAAGTTACTTTCATATACTGTGCATACCTTAAACTCTTCTTTTGCAGAAACCAGCAGACTTGCAAGTTCCTTCCAGGTACTTGCAACTCATTTTTTTCCTTCTCGTATACTCTTCATCCTTCCTGTTTTTTCAGAGGATAATAGGTGCTTGCAAGCCTCCATCAGGTACTTGCAAGTTATTATGCTTCTATGTTTTCCTCTCACTTTCATTTTGCAGAACTTAGTGGAAGACACACCTTCTTCATTTTGCAAAGGCAAACTCAGGTACACACTCGATGTACCACCCATACATGCCTACCCTAACTTTCCTCTTGCAGGAAAATAGACAGGCAGCTCCAAACACCTAAGGAGAGGCTTCAGGTTCTATCTCTTCTTGCCCCTTCTCTTTCCGTTGGGGTGCATCACGATTTTCGCGGGTCTCCAACTTTTTCGAAGGTCTTTTCGGAACTTAAAAAAGTGCGGGGATTATGTTAACCCCGAAATCGGCGATCCTTCGTAAGGGAACCAGCTCGCTCATCGCAGCCTGCCTCGGGTTCCTCCTGTAGGCCGTGATTCCCTAGGTTGGGCGGACAGAATTCTCTGTTCGCTCAGGCCACGTGGCATGCACGGTCTCAGCGGTCTGACTCCCTATGTCGCGCGCCTTTTCTTGGTCGGCAGGGTCCGCGAACTGCTTCCGCAGTCCGCCTCTGCAGGCCCCCCCGTTTTCGGCTTAACCGCGAGGTTGTTTCCGCAGGACCCTCTCTGCCGGACTCAAATTCCTATCCGCCCAGGACGGCAACAGGTCGCATATCTCTTCACCCAGCAACACGGGCAGCTGATTCCTCCAGCCCGCCTGCGGGGCGCAGACTCTAATTCCGGCTACCCACCAAGACCAGCAGCAGTCCAAACTCCTCGCGAGCTGCGCAGACTCGAAGTGCAATCAAGACTTCCTGTCCGCCTTCATCGCTGAACCACAACAGCCTCAACAGCCAGGCTCTCCTTCTCCAACATAAGCGGACTCAGCCTTACAGCAGCAGCGGACTCGGTGGACTCTCTATGCAGTCCTCCCTTCCCTTAGCTAGTGAAAGATATGGTACCTAAACACCTAGAGGGGGGGGGGTGAATAGGTGACCTAAACCTTTTTAAGACTTTGTTGGCAGCACAACAGTTATTTCACAGAATTCTACAGTTAACAGCAATCACAGAATATAAACAGTTAATCCACAGCACAGCACAGCACAGCAGACACACTAATTTATAGTGGTTCCCCAATCTTTGGGTACATCCACTTTCCCCCTTCGCCTATCTAGCAGTGTACTAGATTCGGCCAATCTTCTCCACTATCTCAGAACCCAACTAGGTTCCTACACCTCAGGCCCAAAGCCTTACACTCAGCCACCAAGGCCTACACTCAGCCACCCAGGCCTACACTCAGCCAATTAAGGCCTACACTCAGAGTTCTTCAACTCCTACACTCAGGCAACCAAGCCCTACCCTCAGCCTTTATAATATAGGCTTACAATTCTCTCAGATCCAATGGATCCTACAAGTTAAAATAGAAATACAATAGCTAACTCTACAACTCAGAAAATAAGAGAGAAGTTGAGAGTTTCTTGAAGAGTTCTTGGAAGAACTCAGTTAGATCCAAACTGACTTAGCTTCCTTCAAAGCTTCTTGAGTTAGAACTGAATTAGTCTGAATCTTCTGCAGTTGATCCTTGACCTCTGCTTCTTGAGATCCAGATGATTCTGAATCCTTCTTCTCAGCCTTAGTTCCAAAGACTGAATTCTTGATTTGAGCTCTCTCTCTCCAACTTCTTAGATCTGCTGTTGGACAGCCAGATCTTCTTGTGTTGATCCTCTGTGTATCACTTTTCTGATGATCTGATCAACCACTTTAATTATTCTCACTACTTGAAAGAACAACTTGTAATTCTTACATCAACAACAACTTCTGTAAACTGTGAGTGCCTATTTATAGGCTTCCTTCATGGTAACCGGCTGGTCCGGTTCATAACAGACTTCTGACTTCTCTGACAGTTGCTGTAGACCGGCTGGATCGGCAGCTGTCATGTCAACCAGTCACTTCTTGAAATTCTCTAACTGTCAGATAGTGTCGAGACTTTCTGTTCTTAAGTGTCGACACTTATAGACTAAGTGTCGACACATGCTGTGTAAGTGTCGACACAAGTCTACAAGGTGTCGACACAATTCCTTGTATGTCTCGACACTGATTCTTCTGCATGTGTCGACACTGAAATTGAGTGTCGACACAAGTACTTGTTCTTCATTCTTTAACTGTATTCTTCTAAGTGTCGACACATCTTCTTTGTGTCGACACATCTTCATGTGTTGAAACTGTCAAGTGTCGACACTACTTCTTGGTGTCGACACAAGTCTTCAATTTTGTTTCCTCAGCTGAGTGTCGATACATTCCCTTAGTGTCGACACTTGTACTTAGAATATTTTATAAACATTTCTGTTCTTTGCTAAGTGTCGACACAGCTCCTTGTGTCGACACTTTCTTCAAGTGTAGAGTCTTCAACTAAGTGTCGACACATTGTGCTGGGTGTCGACACTTTCTTCAAGTGTTGACTCTTCTGGTTGTGTGTCGACACATTGTGCTGAGTGTCGACACATACTTCAAGTGTTGACTCCTTTGAGTGTGTGTCGACACATTGTCCTGAGTGTCGACACATTCTTCATATGTTGACTCTGCTGTTTGAGTGTCGACACATTGTGTTGAGTGTCGACACTTGTACTTAGACTCTGCAGATTTTTGCTGAGTGTCGACACAACTCCAAATGTCGACACTTTCTGGTGTAGACACAGTTCTTCAGGGTGTCGACACTTCTGCTAAGTGTCGACACTGCTTTTCTGCATACTTCTTCACTGAGTGTCGACACAGCTCCAAGTGTCGACACTTTCTGTCTGGTGTCGACTCTTCATTCCAGGTGTCGACACAATGACTCCAAGTGTCGACACTGCTTGTCTGGGTGTCGACACAAGCTTTCTCAAGTGTCGACACTTTCCCTCTGGGTGTCGACACATGGACTTAGAAACTTTTAGCTTCAGTCCAGTGAATACCTAACCTGCACAAGTAACTCAAACAAACATCAAATACATTATGATGTATATCATTGAGTTAGGTGAGGCTTCTTCAAATCAGGTACATTTGACCAATGTACCCAACAATCTCCCCCTATTTGGAGAAGTCATAACCCTTAGTCAATGATATACACCATTCATAATTAAAAAATTACAAAATGATGAAAAGCAGATTATAATCAACAGGGTTAACATGAACATGTAAAACTACACACATATACACATTCAACATTTCAGAACAAATAAGAAACAAACACATTTCAGAACAATCATACTATATTTATCACATATTGTTCTAACATTGTTCCTTATACATTTGCAATGTTGTACAAAAATGTTTTTCATTTAAAAGATTACAACAAGCTTCAAGTTTAATTCCTAATCTATTTCTGATCAGGTTCTTTGATAACAATTCCTTTTCCAGCTTTAACTTGAGCTTTGACAGCAGCAGCAGCAGCAGGCTCAGCATCAGCAGGCTTCTTGCCTTTTGAGTCTTTCTTCTTTTGTTCTTCAGCCTTGATTTTCTGCCGCTCAAAGTAATGATAGGGCTTAGGAAAGTACTTGCTAGGCTCCACAGCTGTAGGAGGTAGCTTTCCTAACTTAGCCTTCCTTCTATACTGGACAATGGCTTCCTGCCTGATCTCATGCTTCCTCCATTCAGCTTCTGAGAACCACTTGTTTCTATCAGTAGTATTGTCTTTAGCAGCTTTCCAGGCAGTGAGAATGATATTTCTAGAGGTAGGGCTCCACTGTTCAAAATCTGGCTTTTGTTCTGCTAGTTCCCTAAACCTCTTCTTTGACAGCCTTGTCTCTTCTTCTTTGTCCAAAGCCTCTTGCATAGCTGCTGTTATAGGTTGAGTAACCTTTTCTAAATGGACATTGTCCTTGCCCCCAGATGGGCTATACATAGTGCTCACCTCTGCATGAATCATTTCAAAATCTGGAGGTGGATAAATGACTTGAGCTACTTCTTGTGGCTCACCTCCAAAATAGGCAGGGTTCAGTCCAGATTCAGCAACTTCATTATCATCACACAGGGGAGGATATCCAAGTGTAGCCCTGATGGAATTTGAAATCCATTTTGCATGCTCAGAACTGGCCTTGACTAACACTCTCTCCCCCTTTATGACTTCTTGAGCAACATGATCTCTTATATCATCCTTCTGAAATCGGATTTGACCATCCAAGTACCTTATGCCATCCTTAAAGAAAGGTCTAAGCTTGGTAAGTTGTTCAGAGATTGCTTTCTGGGAATCTTGTATGGCAGTCTTGACAGCAGTAAGCTCAGTTTGAAAGATTTTATCAAAATCAGCCTTTGCAGTATCAGTAGAAGTAGATGGTTCAGCAGGCTTATTCTTTAATTCAGTTACTATAGCATTGTGGGAGGCAGTTAAATTATCATTCATTCTTAACTGATTCTCCAGCACATAGCCTTGCTTCAGTGCTATATCATCTACTTGAGACTTTATTTTCTCTTGGTGGGTTGCCAGATAGACCACTGCATTAGCACCCTTTGTAAAACAGTCAGTCATCTCCTTTTTATTAAGGTTCATTTCAAACCTTATTGACTTGATTTCCTGAGCCAGATCAGATTGTAGGGTCTTGTGCCCTTCATCAACATAAGTTTCTATAGCCTTCCTTTGTTCATCCATCTTGATTTGCAGTGCAATCAGTAGAGCACTATAATCAGTTGATGGAGCTTGTTGGACTAGGGAGTGTTGAGCAACAGTTTGTAGAGCCTTCTTGTAGCTCTGACTTCTTCTTTTGAAGACAAAGAATTGCTTCTTCTTGGCTTGTTCAGTCTCATCTTCCTCAGACTCTGAAGTACTGGCTATATCCACCCTATCCTTAGGGCTTTCAGGCCTTGCAGTCTGCACACCAGGTGCTTGCTCAGTTTCCAGCCTAATAGGCTCTTCCACAACTTCCATGTTCTCCCCCTCAGTAGCAGCACCCTTCTCTTCAGCAGCAGCAACTTTATCCATGTCAAAGTCCTCTTGATCTAAATTAAGAAATAGATCTTCCATTGTGTATTCAGCTGGAGACTGTGCAGGAGAAGTACTGGGTTCATCAACTACTTTATCAGGAACAACTTCTTGTACTACTGATGTGTCTTGGAGAACAACATCTGGTAGTTGATTTGCTTGCTGAGTTTGCTGATGGACATCAGACAAATCAGAATCTATCACAGAAAAATCTAAAGTGTTGAGGTCAGAAAGTACCTCTTGGATAATGAGTGTAGCTTGCTCACTCTCCAGTGTAGAGGGTTGTTCTTCAGCTGGAGGCTCCCCCTGTTTTAGATCCTTATTCATGGGGCTAGCTGTAGGCAGCTCCCCATGGATTTCAGCTGTCTCTAAAGGAGCAGGTGATTTCTCTGCAGCCACATCCTCATGACTATCAGGAGTGAAAACAACATGTTCTTCACTACCTGAACTGCTGGAGGACTCCTGAGTCACAGCAGCTATCTTCCTCTTCTTCTTTGGAGGGGAATCCTTCTTAGAAATTTGCTTCTCTGGGGTAGGAACTTCGTGAGATAGTACTCTTTCCCACCTGGAAAATATCCTTTGGTCCATCCTTCTCATGTGATTGATTTTAGTAGCAGCAGCATTACTCATTACCTCTGGTATTGTACCAGCCAGGTAGAGACTTAGTATTCTGCCCAGATTGGGCTTCTTCAGACTTTCCTTAACTTTCTCAAACACAACCATTGACCAGTCTGTTTTGAGGTTGAAGATAATTCTGGTCATAATACTGAACATGGAGGCTGACACCCTGTCATGCCCTCTAGTCTTACTGAGTATTACTTTTCCCACAATTTCTGACAAGAATTTTCCTTGAGTATTCATTCCTCTCCTGTTGAATACTGATCCTATCTTTAACTTAGGATCTAGTCCACACCAGGTAAGTGCTTCCCTGGTCTTAGATGTTGTCACTTCCTCTTCTTCCTGAACTTTAGGTAGCTGAAGTACCTTTCTCAGAGATTTGGGTGAAATCTTGACCTTGGTGCCATGCACCCTTGATTTGATTCTGTAGCCTGAGTCATCTACAGACGCTCCCGTTAGGAATTCAAGAACTTCCTTCTTCCATATTTTAGTTGGTTCTGAAACCAAGTACTCCAATCCTGAATCGGTGACTAGGGTTACCACCGATTTTATTTCTTGATCGCCATCGTCGAATGCGCCACGAACCAGTTCATAGCCTTCATTGACGTTCTCTTCGAGCTTGGGAGCCATTAGGGTTTGGAGAATTAGTCTTTAGAAGAGAGAAATGTCGACACAGTAGTTTGGTCTCTAAACTCTGAAAGCGTGTCGACACATAAAGACAGAATCCTATTTATACCTTTCTGGTTTGAAGACGAACAGGCGGGATGGATTACTAAAGATGTGTCGACACTGGCAATAAGTGTCGACACTGACTTATAATGTCTCGACACTCATGTGTCGACACAAGTTTAGTCAATAGATATTATGTGTCGACACATGGTTATGTGTCGACACAACATAACTCGACACATCGTCGAGACTTTACTTAGAAAAATTCTGAGTAAAACTAAGTGTCGACACCACTTGGATGTGTCGACACCTGCTTGTCATGTGTCGACACTAACATTCTGAAGTGTCGACACTACATTCCTAGATGTGTCGACACCTTTTTCCTGAAGTGTCGACACTTACTATTCTGTGTCGACATAGACTTGTCTATGTGTCGACACCTTTTTACTTAGCCAATTTTTAGTTCTGTAAACTTAGTCTAAGTTTATCATACCTAGTTCAATTTTGAACCTATTGAACTTAGCTTCTTCTAAGGGCTTAGTAAACATATCAGCTATCTGATTATCAGTTTTAACATATTCAAGTGCAATATCATTTCTTTCTACATGCTCCCTAAGAAAGTGATATTTAATCTCAATATGTTTAGTTCTACTATGTGATACAGGATTATTAGCTATTGAAATAGCACTTGTAGAATCACAGAAAAGTGGAGTTCTACTTACCTGAAATCCATAGTCTTCTAGCTGATGTTGAATCCATAGAAGTTGAGCACAGCAACTTCCTGCAGCTACATATTCTGACTCAGCTGTGGAAATAGCCACACTGGTTTGCTTCTTACTACTCCATGAAATGAGTCTTCCACCTAGGAATTGACAGGATCCAGTAGTGCTCTTTCTATCTTCTTTGCATCCTGCAAAGTCTGCATCTGAATAGCCTGTTAGATCAAAATCTCCATTCCTAGGGTACCAGAGGCCTAGATAGGGAGTGCCCTTTAGATATCTCAAGATTCTCTTGACTGCAGTCAAGTGAGACTCTTTAGGGCAGGCTTGATACCTGGCACAAACACATGTAGCATACATAATGTCAGGCCTACTTGCAGTCAAGTACAGTAGGGAGCCAACTATCCCTCTATACAAGGTTTCATCTACAGGTTTCCCTGCATCATCCTTGCTTAGAGACATACTTGACCCCATGGAGTCTTCATGGTACTGGATGAATCCATACCATACTTCCTTATGAGTTCTAGGTTGAACTTAGACTGACATATGGATAGACCACTTCCAGTCTGTTTAACTTGGAGACCCAAGAAAAACTTCAGTTCTCCCATACTACTCATCTCAAATTTACTTTGCATAAGCTTTGCAAACTTTTTGCAAAGGCTACTTTCAGTAGACCCAAATATAATGTCATCTACATATATTTGGACAAGTATTACTTTGCCTCTAGATTCCCTAAGGAATAGAGTCTTATCTATTTTCCCCCTTGTGAACTTGTTCTCAATGAGGAAACTAGACAGGGTTTCATACCAAGCTCTAGGTGCTTGTTTTAACCCATACAATGCTTTCCTAAGTCTATAGACATAATGTGGTAGAGTTGGATCAACAAAACCTGCAGGCTGCTCCACATAGACTTCTTCTTTCAAATTACCATTTAGGAATGCTGACTTCACATTCATTTGGTATACCTTGAATCCTTGATAGGTTGCATAGGCCAAGAACATCCTTATGGCTTCCAGTCTGGCTACTGGAGCAAAGGTTTGATCAAAATCAATACCTTCTTCTTGCCTATATCCTTTTGCAACCAGTCTTGCTTTATTCTTAATGATGACTCCTTGTTCATCTAACTTATTCCTATAGATCCACTTTGTTCCTATCACATTGTGATCTTTAGGTTTAGGAACCAAGTCCCAAACCTTGCACCTTTTGAACTGATTAAGTTCTTCCTGCATTGCTTCAGTCCACTGTGGATCTTGTATAGCTTCTTCAAATTTCTTTGGTTCTATTTGAGACAGAAAACTTGAATATACTACAGCATTCTGATTTCTGCTCCTTGTCTGAACACCTTGTCTTGGATCTCCAATAATCAGCTCTACTGGATGATCTCTTAGATGCCTGTTGGCTGGAGGCATCCTTACTTCTGGTTGAACTTCTTCAGCATCTTCATCAAACTGAGTTCCTTGTACTTCTTCAGCTCCTTGTACATGTAGTTCTCCCCCTGGACATAAGCCATCTCCTTCTACTTGCTGTCTTGCAGCAGGTACATCTTCTATGGTTAGCTTGTCCATCTTCTTAGTAAGACCTGTGGGGCTGCATACATTGCTAGACAACTCATTGTTAATTAGTTGTGTCTCATCAAAAACTACATGCACAGACTCCTCTACAACTTGTGTAGTCAAGTTGTAGACTCTATAAGCCTTACTATTATTGCTGTACCCAACAAACACTCCCTCTTGGGACTTGGCAGCAAACTTAGTTAGGTAAGACTTTCCATTGTTAAGTATGAAGCATTTGCAACCAAAAATCCTGAAATAGGATAGATTTGGTTTCCTGCCTTTCACAACTTCATAGGGGGTCTTGTTTAACCTTTTAGTGATGGTAGCCCTATTTATCACATGGCATGCAGTGTTAACTGCTTCAGCCCAGAAATACTCTGGCAGTGATGAATCACTTAATAGGGTTCTACCAGCCTCTATCAAGGTCCTATTTTTCCTTTCAGCAATGCCATTTTGCTGAGGTGTTCTAGGTGAAGAGAATTCTTGAAATATCCCATAGTCTTCACACAGCTTTGTCATGCTTTCAGACTGAAACTCAGTACCATGGTCACTTCTAATTTTGACCACTGTACAGTTCAATTCATTCTGAATTTGCTTAACAAAGCTATGGAAGACACTAGGTGTTTCAGATTTCTGCTTTAAGAAGAACACCCAGGAAAACCTTGAGTAGTCATCAACAACTACAAAGGTATAGACCTTCCTACCTAAGCTGTGAACTGGCATTGGACCAAATAGATCCATATGCAAGAGGTATAAACACCTCACAGCATCTTTGTTGTCTAAGCTTCTAAAGGTGGATTTAGTCTGCTTGCCCTTTTGACAAGCTGAGCAAATGCCATCTTTGACACACTTAACTTGAGGACCATTCCTCACTAACTCTTTGCTAAAGAGTTTGCTAATAGTCTTGTAGTTAAGATGAGCTAGCCTCTTGTGCCACTTGACACAATGAGAGACTGTCTCATCAGCTACAAGACAAACAGGAGAACCATTGTTCTCAATCATAATGTCTAAGCAGTAGACATTCCTCTTTCTATATCCTGTCAAAATGATCTCTTGATCACTTGACCTCTTGATATGACAACCATTTTTAACAAATGAGATGTCATACCCTACATCACTTAACTGACTTATACTAATGAGGTTGTGTTTCAACCCTTTAACATAAGCCACTTGAGTAATGGTAACAAGGTTTGAAGAGATGTTACCAAACCCTTTGATGATTCCTTTTTCAGAACCACCAAAGGTCACTTTAGGACCATTTTTGATTGGAATGTAGTCCTTCAGTAGTCCCCTTGTTCCAGTCATATGTCTGGAACATCCACTATCCAAGTACCATGTTGGGGTATGGCCACTTGGATTCACCTGCAAAACAAATTAATGAACCTTAGAACCCAAAGTAAACTTGGGTCCTTGGTGATTGTTAGTTTGCAACTTGACATAGCTACCTGCTGGCTTTCCACCAGGTAACTTGCTACTCAACTTGGCACTGGCATTGTGCCAACAATCCAAGGCAAAGTGGCCAACCTTGCCACAACACCAGCATTCAAACTTGTTGTACCTTTGCTTAGGTACAGACTTGGCTGTCTTGACTACAGCAGGCTTATTGATTGCTGGGGCTTTGCCCTTGGACTTGGACTGATCCTGAACAGTCCTAGCTGGTTTAATAAAACCCAATCCAGCCTTTCCTTTATGATGAACAAATTCATCAATCAAGGGTAGCACTGATTTAGGTTTTGAAAAACTAGCAACTAGCTCTCTTTCTTTCTGAAGATTGATCTCCAGTCTCTTAATTTGATCATTTTTATAAGTGATAGTTCCCATCTGAATCACAGTAATGTGTTTCAGCCTGGCTACCTCATTGAGCTTTTGATCAAATTCCTTCTCAAGGTCTGTTGCAGCTGCCTTTAGATCAGCAATTTCCTTTGCCTGACTTTTGGCAAGGGACTTGCTTTTCTTATAGGCTTGCAACAGTACTTTATATTCATCTAAGAGCTGATGAATATCTCCCTCAGATTCAGAAACACTTCCATCACTTGATGAAGATGAATCTGACTCTGAACTAGAACTGAAATCTGAACTTTGAGTTGGACTTTGTACCTGACTAGGTCCTGGCTGCTCCAGGATTTTGGTACTTTCAGTCAATGCCATCAGTCCTTGGCACTGACACTCTTCTTGTTCATAGATTGATTCCATGATCTGCATAAACTCCTCTTCTTCTTCAGCAAATAGCCCTATATAGGCTTCAGCATCTGTCTCAGTGTCTGAAGAAGAAATGTCTGAAAGAGTCTTCTCATTCTTTGCAACAAAGGACTTCTCCTTCTTTCCTTTGAAGTGAGTCTTCTTTTTGTCACTGGATTCTTTTCTTCTCTCAGGACAATCTGCAATAACATGACCCTGTCTATTGCAGCAGTAACACACTATCCTAGACCCAGTTGCCTTGCTAGTCTTTGTCTTTTTCTTGTCCTTCTTTGAAGGCTTCTTCTCCTGATACTGAACTTCTTTCCCTTTGGAAAATGAAGGTCTGGACCTCCACTGTTTCTTCTTCAGGAATTTCTGAAAATGTCTGGTGAATGCAGCAAAGTCTTCATCACTTTCACTGCTTGTAGACTTTGTGCTAACAGATTCATCAGATTCTGATTCAACTACCTCTGGAGGAGGAGTTGATGACTTAGTCCTGCCCTTTCTAGGTACTTCTGACTTGAAGGCAACAGTCCTTTCCCTGTGCTCAGTCCTTGTTGATTTTTCCTCCTCTTTTCTCACAGACAGCTGCATCTCATAAGACAGCAACTTGCCAAACAGTGTGGGAGGAGGAATTTCTCCCAACTTTGCCATTTCTCTGATGGCACAGATCTTAGTGTCCCAATCTTTGGTTAGGGACCTCAAGAACTTATCATTCAATTCATAGTTAGTGAACTCTCTTCCATAGGACATGAGTTCATTAACAATTCTATAGAACTTCTTGTAGCATTCAGTGATGCTATCTCCTCTTCCTTGCCTAAAGCTCTCATACTCTTGATTAAGCAAGGACTTTCTATCTTGCCTAACTTCTTCAGAACCTTCCATATAGACAATGAGGGTATCCCACATTTCTTTTGCTG
Organism: Platanthera guangdongensis; assembly: GCA_039583875.1. NCBI lineage: Eukaryota > Viridiplantae > Streptophyta > Magnoliopsida > Asparagales > Orchidaceae > Platanthera > Platanthera guangdongensis. The sequence continues at coordinate 119,820,207 of CM077164.1, forward strand.
TTTTACAGTGAATTAGGTTCTGAAAAGTTGCATCATCAATGGCACTTACTATAATGTTTTGTGCCCTTTTGTCCATAGTGGCTAGGACAATTTCATCCTTGGTCATCTCAGAGAAATCCTTTGGAGTCCTCTGATTTGCATCCAGTACTGAAATCTTCATTGGCACATAAGGCCCTTCCTTAACTGTGATGTAGATTCTTGGGTCTGAGGCCTCCATAAATAGCCTTACCCTTTCTTTCCAGATTCCAAAAATCTCCTTCCTGCATATGGGCAGTTTCATTGAACCCAATTCCTTGTGATTCTCTGAAGAACCCATGGTTCTTGATTTTCTTGAAACTGTGTTCTGACTTACACTGAATCTGCCAAACTGGATCTCCTCAGACAGTTAGTCCTTTTTGAGGAACCTCCCTCTGATACCACTTGAAAGATATGGTACCTAAACACCTAGAGGGGGGGGGGGTGAATAGGTGACCTAAACCTTTTTAAGACTTTGTTGGCAGCACAACAGTTATTTCACAGAATTCTACAGTTAACAGCAATCACAGAATATAAACAGTTAATCCACAGCACAGCACAGCATAGCAGACACACTAATTTATAGTGGTTCCCCAATCTTTGGGTACATCCACTTTCCCCCTTCGCCTATCTAGCAGTGTACTAGATTCGGCCAATCTTCTCCACTATCTCAGAACCCAACTAGGTTCCTACACCTCAGGCCCAAAGCCTTACACTCAGCCACCAAGGCCTACACTCAGCCACCCAGGCCTACACTCAGCCAATTAAGGCCTACACTCAGAGTTCTTCAACTCCTACACTCAGGCAACCAAGCCCTACCCTCAGCCTTTATAATATAGGCTTATAATTCTCTCAGATCCAATGGATCCTACAAGTTAAAATAGAAATACAATAGCTAACTCTATAACTCAGAAAATAAGAGAGAAGTTGAGAGTTTCTTGAAGAGTTCTTGGAAGAACTCAGTTAGATCCAAACTGACTTAGCTTCCTTCAAAGCTTCTTGAGTTAGAACTGAATTAGTCTGAATCTTCTGCAGTTGATCCTTGACCTCTGCTTCTTGAGATCCAGATGATTCTGAATCCTTCTTCTCAGCCTTAGTTCCAAAGACTGAATTCTTGATTGAGCTCTCTCTCTCCAACTTCTTAGATCTGCAGTTGGACAGCCAGATCTTCTTGTGTTGATCCTCTGTGTATCACTTTTCTGATGATCTGATCAACCACTTTAATTATTCTCACTACTTGAAAGAACAACTTGTAATTCTTACATCAACAACAACTTCTGTAAACTGTGAGTGCCTATTTATAGGCTTCCTTCATGGTAACCGGCTGGTCCGGTTCATAACAGACTTCTGACTTCTCTGACAGTTGCTGTAGACCGGCTGGATCGGCAGCTGTCATGTCAACCAGTCACTTCTTGAAATTCTCTAACTGTCAGATAGTGTCGAGACTTTCTGTTCTTAAGTGTCGACACTTATAGACTAAGTGTCGACACATGCTGTGTAAGTGTCGACACAAGTCTACAAGGTGTCGACACAATTCCTTGTATGTCTCGACACTGATTCTTCTGCATGTGTCGACACTGAAATTGAGTGTCGACACAAGTACTTGTTCTTCATTGTTTAACTGTATTCTTCTAAGTGTCGACACATCTTCTTTGTGTCGACACATCTTCATGTGTTGAAACTGTCAAGTGTCGACACTACTTCTTGGTGTCGACACAAGTCTTCAATTTTGTTTCCTCAGCTGAGTGTCGACACATTCCCTTAGTGTCGACACTTGTACTTAGAATATTTTGTAAACTTTTCTGTTCTTTGCTAAGTGTCGACACAGCTCCTTGTGTCGACACTTTCTTCAAGTGTAGAGTCTTCAACTAAGTGTCGACACATTGTGCTGGGTGTCGACACTTTCTTCAAGTGTTGACTCTTCTGGTTGTGTGTCGACACATTGTGCTGAGTGTCGACACATACTTCAAGTGTTGACTCCTTTGAGTGTGTGTCGACACATTGTCCTGAGTGTCGACACATTCTTCATATGTTGACTCTGCTGTTTGAGTGTCGACACATTGTGTTGAGTGTCGACACTTGTACTTAGACTCTGCAGATTTTTGCTGAGTGTCGACACAACTCCAAATGTCGACACTTTCTGGTGTAGACACAGTTCTTCAGGGTGTCGACACTTCTGCTAAGTGTCGACACTGCTTTTCTGCATACTTCTTCACTGAGTGTCGACACAGCTCCAAGTGTCGACACTTTCTGTCTGGTGTCGACACAATGACTCCAAGTGTCGACACTGCTTGTCTGGGTGTCGACACAAGCTTTCTCAAGTGTCGACACTTTCCCTCTGGGTGTCGACACATGGACTTAGAAACTTTTAGCTTCAGTCCAGTGAATACCTAACCTGCACAAGTAACTCAAACAAACATCAAATACATTATGATGTATATCATTGAGTTAGGTGAGGCTTCTTCAAATCAGGTACATTTGACCAATGTACCCAACAGCTAGCACCAGCTTCTCGGCAACAGCAGCGTCAACTCCTCCTCAGTCCGCAGGCCTTTCACATGCTCAGCCAGTAGTAGCAGCCTCTCCATCTGTCCGCAACCTCCTTGTAGACTCAATCAGTGGTGGCAGACTCCTTACAGTATGCCACTCAGCAAGTCCTCCAGAAAGCAGTCCCAGTCCGCGTACCCTCGAACGGACTCGCCGGACTCCGCGGGCACTCTCCAGCTCGCATCCCTTCGCAGCTCGATCACTTCAGCAGTGGCGGACTCCGCGGATTCTCCTCGCAGTCCGCCACATTGCTTCCAGTGTCCGCCATCCCAGCAGTAGGCAGACGGTCCCAGCTCAGCAGTGACGGACTCTACGAACCCGCATCGCAGTCCGCCACTAAGTCTCCCATTTTGCCGACAGCAGCTCCGGCTTCAGTTCAAAGTCCCAGTCCGCGCGGCCTGGTGCGGACTCGGCGGACTCCGTCTCTATCTCACACAAGTTATCGTCTCATCGGGTGTAACGTCACCGCAAGCCGTTACCTCCTCGGGACTATAAATAGCCCCCCATTCCTCTCACATGGGGGACACGACGACGCACGGGAGGTCTTATCATCGCCAAGGTGCTCATGCCCGAAGTCAGCCAGCCAGCCCTCCTGCAGACTCCATTTCTCAGTCCGCACCTGTGTCTGCGACTTAGTCGTGCGGCCTGCCAGCCTCCGGTTCTCCAGTCCGCGTGGTCTCCCGATTCCCTTAACTGCGCGGCCTGCCAGCTTCGCTCTTCAGTCCGTGCGGCCTCCTCTGGCATCCTTCTTCCTTAGCCGCCAGCTTCCTTTTGTACCCCTTTATTGATTTGTTGTAAAGGTGTATTGGCAAGTTGTAGATCTCGCTATTAATAAAAGGAAAGCATGTCGCAAGAGTGGCATTTAGGCCGTGGCGGGCGAAGTTTGTTGTTGCCGCTGCTAGCGGCTCCTTCTCTTTCCCTTCTTCCTAGCTCAGCTCAGCTCTCTCGGCAACCAACCTGCAAGCACAACCGTCATATTAACCGTCTGCTCGACATCTCCTGATCAACCTCCTCCTCTCTTGATCAACCTTCTCTATTGATCAAGCTTCTCCTATGCTCTCAGCACCCTCTCCTTTATCCCCACAACCTCCTTGACAAGCTGCTTGCTCCACTCTAGAGCATTCAGAAGCTTCACTCTTCTCCTCTTCCCCTGCAACCTTCATCCTCTACCTCTCCTAGCCTATGAGATCGAACACCCCCTCCATGTTAGCTGCCCCGGTGTCGTTTTCACGCATCAACATGGATCCTACGCTCAATGAACTTGGACCTCAACTTCACAAGAACCTTCAGTTAGAAGTTCTCAGGTAGATGAACTTTGTTTATTGGTCGACGAATTCTGGATCCTTTACTTCAACAACTATATTCATGAATTATTCCAAGTCCAGAATAGTTGCTGAACTCCAGTCGACGAAGTTACAAACTCAGCTCGATGAACTTCAGACAGAAGAGGTAAAGGCTCTGAAGTATGCAGTTCTATTATCAACTTGATGATCTTGGAACTCAGCCCGACGAATAAAAGCCGTCTGGTCGATGAATTCAATATCTCAGCTCGATGAACTGGTCATTCAGTTCGACGAATTCTGCCAACTGTACGACGATTCCATACTTAGCCATTTCCAACACTCTGTCCTCACTCAAATGCGATAATTACTGAAAAATTAATGCTCTAATATTCTCTGAATGTATCCGTTAGAGGGAGCATTAATTACAGTCTTCCTCATGATTATCACTTGCCGATTTTCCACAAGACCGTTGGGGAAATTAATCAATGCTGATTATTCTCAAGGCCGTCAGCATTAATGACTGGGAATTCAAAATTTTGAAAGACAGAAAAAGAAACACACGGATACAGAGATATACAAAACGAAGAGAAAGAACAAAAAAAAGCTTACAATGACAAGCAGAGAATATTATTCAGCAGAAGAAGAACAATCATACAATAACAAGAATCTTCTTCTCCCTCATACTCTCCAGGACTTCCAAGGACAACTACAATCAAATCAGTCAAGAAGTTCCAGCATCTCTGCTAGTGAAGAACTCGGTTTGAAGGCCTATCACCCTGCAGCAAAGCTCCAGATCTTCCCTGAAACATTCTACATCTCAGGGGGAGTTGTTTGCTAACATCAGTCCACATAAGTCTTCTCTCTGATTGTTGACAGAGAAGACATAATCAACTCTCTCACCCCCACCTCTATAAAGGGTTGTCATCTCCCTTCAAAAGTGATTCCTGGTTGCAAGTCTCCTGATCAAAAGACTTGAGTTGGTTTTTGGGGACCTGATCAAAACCCATTGGTGTCAGGCACCTGATCAAGAACCTGAGTGGATTCCTACCAGGGTGGTAGAAGAGTGGACTACCCAGATTTGGGGAACCACTATAAATTTCTTGTGTCGTCTGGTTGCCTATTTTTCTTGTTGTTATTGTTGTGCTTGTGAATTAGGTTTACTATCTACTAGCACTTCATCATTTCCTGCACTAGGACTTAATAATTTTTTAAGTATACTCTATTCACCCCCCCCCCCCCTCTAGAGTATTCTAGATCTAACTCTAACTTTCAATTAGTATCAGAGGAGGTTCCTTTAGTTGGACAAGTTAACCCTTGAACCAAAAATCCTTTGTTAGATCTACACATCACTTTATTCACATTTAACTTAGAAACACAGCCATGGCACAGAACAAAGATTATGCAAGCACCAGACCTCCAGTTTGCAACCTTAATAGGTTTGCCATCTGGAAGGCAAGAATTAAGCTGTATATGAATTCTATTAATGAAGATATTTTTGCTTCTATCTTAACAGGAGTACCTCCACCACCTGCTGCTCCTCCAAGCACTTCTACAAATATGACTGCAGTACCTCCTCTAAACTATGATGATGTATACAAGAAAGCAAAGATGGCTGATGCAAAAGCCATGAACATACTGGCACAGACCATGTCTGATGATATATTCCAAAAAGTTGCTGAGTGCACCTCAGCAAAAGCCATTTGGGATTCCCTAAACCAAATGGTGGATGGATCAGCAGATGAGAGAAAAGATAGGAGATCAAATCTCATATCCCAATATGAAAACTTTAAGAAGCAGGAAGCTAAGACAGTTTTAGAGATGTACAATAGGTTATGCTCAATTATCAGTGAGCTCAAGACCTTGGACAAGAACATCACTCTTACAGAAGTGAATGGCATGATTCTGATGTGCTTTCCAAGCTCATGAGATACAAGAATCTGGCCCATCAAGGAAGCCAGATGCCTGAATGAGATTTCAATTGAATCTCTATTAGGCAAACTGAAGTCTTATGAGCAGCTGATAAAGACCAGGGAGGCCGCTGAACAAAGAACACCTCCTGCAGCCAGAAGAGAATAGAATATAGTCTTCAAAACTTCAGAAGAATCAGAAACTTCAACAACAAACGAAGAGCTTATGAGTTTCTTTGCTAAGAGATTCTTCAAGATGGCTAGACAGGACTTCAGGAGAAAGTCATCAAGAACAAATGACAAACCAAAGTATGATAAGACACCAACTAAAGAAGTTGTGTGCTATGGATGCAGAAAGTCTGGGCACTTCCTCTCTGAGTGTCCAGAGAACCAGAAGAAGGATAAGAGAAAGGAAAAGGACTCTAGAAAACATTACAATAGCAAACCCTCTTCCAGCAAACACAAGAGAAAGGAAAAGGGGTTTGTGGCTGAGACCTGGAGTGAGACAGAAGATGAGTCAACATCTTCAAGCTCCAGTGAAGATGAGGAAGAAGAAAGAGCAAAAGAGGTTTGCCTCATGGCAATTGATGCCTCAAGAAGTCATTCAGAAGATGGAGATTCAAACAATGAGGAAGCTTCTGAATCAGAAGCTGATCAGGTATTATCATCTTTTGATTATAACTCTGACTCTTTTAAATCAGATTTCAAAATTATGTGTTTAGACTTTATACATTCCGAAAAGGAAATTAAAACTCTTAGGGAGAAACTAGGAACTTTAGAAAATATTCACTCTAAGAACATTAGGCTAAAAGATTAACTAAACTTAGTAAATGAAAAAATAATTTCACTAAAAACTGAGCTTTGTGAGGCCAAACAACTTGAGGAAACTCTCAATGGGAGAAGCCTCAAGCTGATGGATATCACAAGCACTGTTAATGCCAGACTTAATGGCAAGTAGGGCTTGGGTGCTCCATCAGGCTTGGTCCCCATTCTCAGGAAGAATATTTTATCAACCCCAATAAAATTTGTGTCTGCTAAAGGGAAAGAAACTGTAAAAAATAAGCTACCAGTAGAAAAGATCACTAAGACAATAGGACAGAAAACCAAGAACCAGAAAACACCTAATAAAAACAAAGTTCAGTAATTATCGTCGAACTAAGATCGGCGAAATGGGGCCAGTTCGTCAAACCCAAATCGACGAACTCTGAACGCAAACTATAGTTATATTTATTCATCTAACTACGATCGACGAACATTGCATAGTTCGTCGAATAGAGGTCGACAAACGTGGGGCACAGAGAATGAACATGTTCATTCTCTAGGCAGAGATCGACGATCTCAACCCAATTCATCGAAATCTGGTCAACAAACTTACATAAATTCATCGAACCTAGGAAGACTTCACCAAAATTATAATTCCAACAAAAACTTAAATACTTCTAAGAAACCATTTCATCCCCTATCTGGCTGGATCATACCATCTAGGAAATATCACCCCCTGGGATACAAATCTCAACCTGAATGTTTTGTTATCTCTAGTTTTTCTTATCAGCCATACAAAGGGCCCAAGGTAATCTGGGTCAAAAATCATTAACTATTTGTATTGCAAGTGAAAATTTGTCCAGGGGTAAATCAAACTTGGTACCTGGACAGTGGCTGCTCCAAACATATGACTGGCAGCAAGGACATCTTATTCAACTACAAGTCCAAACTGGGGCCAAAGGTTATCTTTGGTGACTCCAAATGTGGTCAGTCAGAAGGATTTGGAGAAATAAGAATATGAGCTGTCACATTCAAAAAGATGACACATGTAAGTGGACTCAAGCATAACCTCATCTCTATAAGTCAGTCATGTGATGATGGTTATCAGGTATACTTTAATCCATCTACTTGTTCTATTATTGATAAAAAAACCAAACTATTTTAACTGGAAGTAGACAAGACAACATTTACTTAGTAAACTTTATTTCTGCCAAAACTGATACTTGTTTGCTAAATTTAACTATTACTCAGAATGATTTATGGAACAAAAGACTAGGACATGTAAATCTGAAAAACATTGTTAGGTTATCTAAGCACAACCTTGTTAGAGGTCTACCTTCTGGTCCCTACAAGAAGTAAGGTCTCTGCAGGGCTTGTCAATTAGGCAAGAAAACTAAAACTAGTTTTAAATCAGTTAATAAGAGTGATTCACCTAGGATTTTGTACTTGCTACACTTGGATCTCTTTGGACCCATTGCTGTACAAAGCCTAGGAGGGAAATCCTACACTTTAGTTATCGTGGATGACTTCTCCAGGTTTAGTTGGGTATTCTTTCTAAGATCAAAGTCAGATACATTTAAGATTCTTACAGATTTTCTCAGGACCAAACAGATTGAGTTCTCTACTCATGTTGCATTGATCAGAAGTGATCATGGCATAGAGTTTGAGTCTCTTCTTATGCATGAGTTCTGTGAGAAGGAAGGTATCAGGCATTGCTTCTCAGCTCCTAGAACTCCCCAACAAAATGGGGTAGCTGAAAGGAAAAATAGGACACTCATTGAAGCTGCAGGTACATTGCTTGCAGATGCTTACATGCCCCTCACCTTTTGGGCAGAGACTGTAAGCACAACAAATTATGTCCTGAATAGGAGCCTTATTCACAAATTAAAGAACAGGACTCCCTATGAATTACTCAAGGCGAAGAAACCTAAAATAAATATTTTAAATTGTTTGGCTGTACTTGTTACATACACAATAACAACAAAAAATACATTAGAAATTTTGAGGCAAAGGCTGAAGAGGGAGTTTTTCTAGGATACTCCCAAGTAAGCAAGGCCTATAGGGTGTTTAATAAATCAACATTAAAAATTGAAGAATCTATTCATGTTTCCTTTGATGAGACTAATATGTATTGCAAGGAGAAGGAAACTTCTACGAATAGCACCCTGCAGGTACCCCACTTGTGTGAGACCTTGGATGGACTAAACCTCACCCAAGAGGTTCCAACTCATCCCTCTCCACAAGCCATTGAAGAAAGTGAAGAGGAAGAAGGTGATGCAAATGAATCTCTACCAACAACAAATGCAACTCCACAAGAGGAATCAATACCAAATGCTGTTGAACAACCAACTTCACTCACTGAATTTGTCACACTTAGAGATCACCACAGATCTCAAGTAATTGGAGATATATCAGTAGGTGTACAGACAAGACATCAACTCAACCATGATGTGATGCATGCCTGTTTTCTCTCCCAAATTGAGCCTCAATCCATAACTGATGCTCAGTAAGATCCCCATTGGATTCTTGCAATGCAAGAGGAACTAAATCAATTTGAGAGATATAAGCAAGAAGTAGGGAATGATTATGATCAAACCTTTGCACCTGTGGCAAGGTTGGAAGCCATAAGAATATTCCTTGTCTATTCAGCATTCAAGCGATTCAAGGTTTTCCAAATGGATGCAAAGAGTGCTTTCCTAAATGGAGTACTACAAGAAGAGGTTTATGTAGAACAACCTCCAGTTTTATTTCTTCAACTTATCCCTCTCATGTTTTTAAACTGCATAAGGCTCTTTATGGTCAAAAGCAAGCTCCAAGAGCTTGGTATGAGACCCTAGCTAGCTTTCTATTAGAGCATAAATTTATAAGAGGAACTATAGATAAAACTCTTTTCACTAGACATCATAAGAACCAAATCTTATTAGTGCAAATATATATGGATGACATTATATATGGCTCTACAGATTCAAAACTATGCAAGAGGTTTTCTGACCTCATGCATTCCAAATTTGAAATGAGTAGCATGGGAGAGCTTTCCTACTTCCTTGGACTCCAAGTAAAGCAGCTCCCTGATGACATCTTCATCTTTCAAGCAAAATATGCTAAAGAACATCTAAAGAAGTTTGGGATGACTGATGCCTCAGCCAAGAAAACTCCCATGGCTACCAATGGTGTTGTGGACTCTGATGCACCAGGGAAACCTGTGGATCAGAAACTTTATAGGGGCATTGTTGGGTCTCTATTATACCTCACAGCAAGTAGGCCAGATATTATGTTTGCCACATGTCTTTGTGCTAGGTTCCAGGTGAACCCTAAAGAATCCCATCTAATTTTATTAAAAAGGATTTTAAGATATATAAAGAGTTGTCCTAATCTAGGCCTATGGTATCCTGCTGAATCAGAATTTTAGTTAACTGGATACTCTGATGTTGATTTTGCTGGATGTAGGGTAGATAGAAAAAGTACTTCAGGAACTTGCCAGTTCCTGGGTATAAGATTAGTATCATGGTTTTGTAAAAAGCAAACATCAGTGTCAACTTCAACTGCTGAAGCAGAATATATTACAACAGACAGCTATTGTTCAAAGATACTTTGGATACAAAATCAGCTTCTAGTTTATGGGTTCAACTTAAATAATTCAACATTACTCTGTGATAATACAAGTGCTATAGCCATAGCCCAGAATCCAATTCACCATAGTAGGACAAAATATATTGATATAAGACATCATTTCATTAGAGAGTGGGTAGACAAAGAAAATCAATCTTGTCTATATTTACACTGACTTACAAAGGGCTGATTTATTCACCAAACCTCTGGATGAGAGAAATCATATGTTCTTTGTAAATCAGCTTGGCATGATCAATAGAGAAGACTTTATTTGATTTCTGTCTGCACTTGACGAATTTTCCAAAGTTCGTCGAACGGAGTTCGACGAACCAGTGAAGGTTTGCAAGATATTCGTCGTACGGAGTTCGCCGAATTCTCTGTGTGAAACAATTTTCGTCGCCCGGAGATCGACGAACTTGCTTCAGAAGATATTCGTCGACCGGAGTTCGGCGAATTGTCTTCAAGTCTTCTGGGTGAGATCGACGAATTATTTATTACTAAATCATTTCGTCAAACTCAGTTCGAAGAACTATTTTTGTTTCCGTGGAGCGGAGTTTGTTGATTCGTATTCTGGAAAACCCTATATCTAGGTTTTCTTCGACCTCCGACCCGCGCTTTCTATTCTCTTGCACTTGATCGCTATTTCTCTCTCTTTTGCAGGTGATTTCATGGCGATTCCAGCGGGATCTTTGGCTGTAATGAAGTTCGATACTGCATTTGATGTGGATTTTGACTCATTTCAACATTCAGATCCCATCTTTCTGTATATTCTGGAACTTCTTGAATATCAACAGCTTAAACCCCTGATGACTAGAAGGAGCAAGCTGCACAACATCGAAATCAGGGAATGGGTCTACAATCTATCGCAAACAAAAGAGAATATCATGACGGGCACCATCGCTGGTAACTCCATCTCCTTAACCCCCGCCATCTTAACTGAAATCTTCAGATTAAGAAATGAAGAAGAGGACTTCGAGATTGCAGTAGAGGAATCGGATATGATGCTAAACCTCATGGATTATACCTGAGATAATCCTAACAAGCTTTTGAAGAAACAACTGTCTACCCCCTATAAGTTCTTAGCAGACTTAGTTGGCAAAGTATTACTTGGGAAACACACTGCCCATGATTATATCACCAAACAACAGTTTCTGGCTATGTGTGTCATTATAAACAAGAAACCAATAAATTGGGCACAGTTTTTGTTTGATCTGATCAAGAAGAAAAACACCAAGAAGGAAGTTTGTTTTGGAAGAATACTAGGAATATTTCTATAGGAAAAGGCTGCAGAATCACTGGTCTCCCAGACCATCTTTATCAATGCCAGTAAAAGACTAACATGTGCCTTATTTGGCAGGTGGGAGAGGACCATCACTAAGCCCTCTAAGGCTTCCACCTCTTCCACCACACATTCTGAAGGTACAAGGGCTGTGAAAGCCACTCCCCACCCTGCTGAAGAGGCCTTCCCTCCACAGCTTCTCTTCCAGCCCTTCCTTCCACACTACCACCTTCATCTCAACATGCTCCATCTTTATCAGTTGACATCACTGACATACCCTCTTCACCTCTTCAAGAACATCAACCAACCACACCTCCTGCTTCCCCTCATAACACAAACATTCCCACACCACCTCAATCTCCTCTTCCCCCACATCTTTCTTCCATACCCTCTTACCATCTCTCACCAGATACAGTCCTGAATGATGCCACCCAACCATCCCTATCATCATCCATCATCCCTCCAAGTGTTCCAATACCTGCTGCTACACGTTCTACCCCTACCACAGTTGCCACTTCCACACCTTCTGCACCACCCTCTCCAACAATATCATTGGATCCCTCTACCATATCATTTATCATCTCCAGCATCACTCCCCTTCTTAAATCCCTTATAGCAGAGGCTATTACACCTCTTGCTACCACCATCTCATCTTTATCTGCCCAACTATCTGCTCTTACTGCTGCCCCATCTTCAGCCAGGGGCCTGGACTCAGCCCCCACTAACACCATGCAGGGGGAGATGCCTGATGATGAAGCAGCAGCTTCAGCTTCAGAGTCTTCAGCTCTAGCTCTAGCAGATGCTCCAGCCTCACCAGCAGCATATACAGAATGTATAGATAATGATTTTAGTGATTTTATTGATACTGATATGGATATTGATGAGACTGTTGGTGATTTCATTCTTAATCCCACAATTAACTTAGAAGATTTGCTGAAAACTTTTGATACTGTACATATGCATTTTCTTCCAGCAAAATTCACTAAGCTACATTTGTTTATTGTTCCTTATACATCTCCTGTCAGTCCAGCAGTTGCTAAGCAATGTTTTGACAGTTTTGTACTTCCAAACTCTGCAATCATTCCATCCCCTCCAGAAGGTATCTTAGCACTAACCTTTGTGATGGATGACTCTCCCACGACAGATCTAGATGCATTGATCTTGGCTGACATTACAGAAGAAAATAAGACAGCAGCTGAAAGCTCTGTCCCACTCACTTCTGATTCTTGTATAGTTTCTTCTCCAACTCCTGCTGAAACTCCAGCCTTTGAAATTTCTGCTCCTGCTACAGAAAAGGATGCTACTTATGCTAAAGCCTTGAAAGCATTGGATGCTATATATGATAATCCTCAGGGTTCTGCCAGTGATGATGATGATGAAGATGAGGATGAAGATTTAGATGAGGAGGATACAAAGAAGAAGATGAAACAAGTATCCAAGAAAAGAAAAGCTCCTCCTCCTCCTAATCCTAATCCAGCACATGACACTCCCTATTAAATTCTGCAAAAGATAACACCATACAATGGGATGCCAGCTTGGATGTGGCTGTCCAAGAATGAACAAAAGGAGAGGAATAGAAGTAGATGATACTCTCCTCCTCCAGTTCAAAGATATAGAAAAGATCCACAACCTCCTCCTCCTCCTGCAGCTGGTGCTTCTGGCTCCAGTTCTCAGAGATCTGCCCCTATTCAAACTTATCAGAGACATCAAGGGAGATCTTCTGGAAGTAGTCAGCAAAGACATCACTCTTCAGGAAGTCAACAGCAGCAACATCAACAGCAGCAACATCCGCAGCAGCAACAAACTCTCTCTGCAGAATAGAAAGTTGATAGTCCCAACAGGCCATACTCACCTCCTATTCCTTTTGAAGATCCAGAAACAGCCAACACATCTAAAATGGCCAGGTTCCATGAACTTATTGGTCTCTCTATGATCAACAAAGCAAGAGTTGAAGGCAAGGATATCTCAGGATACTCCACTATGCCTAAGTACAAAAAAGAAGAACTCAAGAGATATAATAAGGCAAACAAATTCTTCAATGTTGATGACTACATTAAGCTGCACCCAGAAGTAGTTGTCCCCAGGGCTACATCCTTGAAGATTATAGGAGTTGCTAACATGACAATTTCCAAGGTGGAAGCCTCAAATCCTAAGAGAGAGATTATGTTTACCAAGCCAGGAGAAAAGCCTAAAGAAGATAAGCCTACAGATAAGAAACAGAAGAAATAATATTTACATTGCTTCAATTTTTTTTCTTTTTCTCTGCATTAGCTTTAAATCTGACTTGTCTGTTTAAAACAAAGCTCATGTACATATATATCTGATGCATGTGTTAGTAACCTCTGCCAGATATACCTTTTTCCTGCTTTGTTTATTTTTATGCTTTTGTTTTGAGTCTATTAGTGACCTCACCTAAATAGGGGGAGATTGTTGGATCCTTAGTTGATTTGGGACAGGTTCACTAACATAGGATGATTTGACCCAACATGTATAGTCAAGGTCATAATTGTTTCCCAGAGTCTAGGCCAAGAGTTAACATCACATGGATCTGCCTACAACAGCTTGTCAGAGACTCAAGCAGTTGTGTCGACACCCAGAAGAACTGTGTCGACACACAGAAGGGTTATGTCTACACCCAGAGGATTTGTGTCGACACAATAGACTATCATTCGACACATATAATATTATTCGACACTAGCTCAGTCGACACAAGAAGGATTTGTGTCGACACAGTTCACAAAAGCTGTTTCAGAAGGACAAGTCAAATTCTCAGGTCGACGAATGAAGTCCTCAGCTCGACGATCTTGAGACATTTCTCTGAGCTGAGCTCGATGATCTTCGTTCTCTGGTCGACGAAATCTGGGATATTTCTTCAACTATCTAAAGTCAGGATAACTCCAAATTATTCTAAGTCCAACTTCAGTCTTTGTTTGACGAACTGGATCCTGAGCTCAATGAACTTGGACCTCAACTTCACAAGAACCTTCAGTTAGAAGTTCTTAGGTCGACGAACTTTGTTTATTGGTCGATGAGTTCTGGATCCTTTACTTCAACAACTATATTCATGAATTATTCTAAGTGCAGAATAGTTGCTGAACTCCAGTCGACGAAGTTACAAACTCAGCTCGACGAACTTCAGACAAAAAAGGCAAAGGATCTGAAGCATGTTGTTCGGCTATCAGCTCGACGATCTTGGAACTCAGCTCGACGAACAGAAGCCGTCTGTTCGATGAATTCAATATCTCAGCTTAACAAACTGGTCATTCAGTTCGACGGACTCTGCCAACTGTACGACGATTCTAGACTTAGCCATTTCCAGCACTCTGTCCTCAAATGCGATAATTCCTGAAAAATTAATCCTCTAACATTCTCTGATTGTATCCATTAGAGGGAGCATTAATTACGGTCTTCCTCAGGATTATCACTTGCGATTTCCACAAGACAGTTGGGGAAATTAATCAATGCTGATTATTCTCAAGGCCGTCAGCATTAATACTGGGTATTCAAAATTTTGAAAGACAGAGAAAAAGTAACACACAGATACAGAGATATACAAAACGAAGAGAAAGAACAACAAAACAGCTTACGGTGACAAGCATAGATTATTATTCAGCAGAAGAAGAACAATCATACAATAACAAGAATCTTCTTCTCCCTCATACTCTCCAGGACTTCCAAGGACAACTATAATCAAATCAGTCAAGACGTTCCTGCATCTCTGCTTGTCAAGAACTTGGCTTGAAGGCCTATCACCCTGCAACAAAGCTCTAGATCTTCCCTGAACCATTCTACATCTCAGGGGGAGCTGTTTGCTAACATCAGTCCACATAAGTCTTCTCTCTGATTATTGACAGAGAAGACATAATCAACTCTCTCACCCCCACCTCTGTAAAGGGTTGTCATCTCCCTTCAAATGTAATTCCTGGTTGCAAGTCTCCTGATCAAAAGACTTGAGTTGGTTTTTTGGGACCTGATCAAAACCCATTGGTGTCAGGAACCTGACCAACAACCTGAGTGGATTCCTACCAGGGTGGTAGAAGAGTGGACTACCTAGATTTGGGGAACCACTATAAATTTCTTGTGTCGTCTGGTTGCCTATTTTTCTTATTATTCTTGCTGTGCTTGTGAATTAGCTTTACTATCTACTAGCACTTCATTATTTCCTGCACTAGGACTTAATAATTTTTAAGTATACTCTATTCACCCCCCCCCCCTCTAGAGTATTCTAGGTCTAACTCTAACTTTCAAAGCATTACACTCAGGGGTGCTCATGAGCAACAACCACCTATCCACACAGTTGCATTAGACAGTGAAGCAGCTACACAATCTATACTTGAGGTACTGCTGGACATAAGTCAAACTGCTATAGATACTGAGAAAGATGAACTAGATGTGCCTATGACTGATATTGATAAAACTCACCACGACAATGTCCTTGAGGATGTCATTACTAGGGAAGAAACTTTGGAATTTGAAGGAGAACCCTCTGCTAAAGAGACAGTTATACCTCCAGTTCAAATGCAACAAAAAGTTACTTTAGAAGAACTTTTTCCTGATTTATTAGATGCAAGAACTAAGGGGGAGCTGCTAAGGACTGAGCAGGAGATGCCCATTATAGCATCTAGTCCAAAAGATACAGTGGACATAGCAAGCTCATCTGAGTCCTCAGAAGATGAAGAATCCTCTAGGGTAAAGAAGAGAAAGCTTATGGAGCTAAAGAAGAGGAGCTCTGGCTATAAGAAAGCCTTACAGACTGTCTCATCAACTCGAACTCCATCAGTAGATTTCAGTTCCCTTCTAGTACAACTGCAAGTAAAATTGGATGAACAAAGAGCAGCTCTTGAGAAATATGTCGATGAAAGCCATAAAGAACTGCAATCTACATTACCTGAAGATATAAAATCCATCAGATTTGAGGTCAATCTTCATAAAATGGAAATGACCGAGTGCTTTCAAAAGGTAGGACATGTTGTTGTCTATTTGGCCAAGCAACAATAGGTGGCCAAGACATAAATAGATGACATAGCAGTGAAACAAGGCTATGTTTTGGAAAACCAAATCAGAATGAATCACAATCTAACAGAATCCCACAATGTTATTGTCACAGAACTTAAGAATACGGCAACTTCTTTCACTGCAAATATTTCTAAAGAAAAGACTGAGTTTGACATACAACTCAAAGCAAATTTGACTGATGTTAGCACTGTTATTCAAGCTTCTCAACAGGTAATTGCTGATCAACTACAGAAGTTCAGATCATTCTACAAAGAAGGCACAAATTATCTAGCTAATCAGATAAGGTTTCAAAAGGATGATATAAGAGACCATGTTGAACGAGAAGTCATAAAGGGGGAGAGAGTGTTAGTCAATGCAGGCTCTGAACATGCTAAATGGATAACTAATGCTATCAGAGCAACTCTTGGTTATCCTCCCCTGTGTGATGATGATAACACTGCTGAATCAGGCATTCAACCTGCTTTCAATGAAGGGGTTCAGCAGGAAGTAGCTCAAATCATTTATCCACCTGCTGATTTTGAAAGAATTCAATCTGTTGTTCAACAAATGTATAGTCCTCCAAAGGAGGTACAAAATGTAATTATTGAAACAGTTGAAATGTCTGAAGCCGCTTTGAAAAGAGAGCAAGAAGCTCAACTTTCTAAGAAAACGTTTAGAGAGCAGGCTGAATTAAAGCCTGATTTTCAAAGATGGAGTCTCACCTCCCGGAACATTATTTTCACTGCCTGGCAAGCTGTGAAAGACAACATGCATGATAGAGGCAAGTAGTACTCTGAACAAGAATGGAGCAAGTATTATAAACGGCAAGATGTCATTTATCAGTTCAGAAGAGATAACAAAGCTGGAAAAATACCTGCTAACTCTGTGGAGCCTACTAAGTACTTTCCAAAGCCTTATCATTATTTTGAAAGGCAAAAGGTCAAGGCTTAAGAGCTCAAGAAAAAGGATCTTAAAGGGAAAAAGCCGGCTAAAGACCCTGAAGCTAATGTTCAAGGAAGAATTTAGTCTGGCAAAGGCATTGTCATCAAGGAACCTGATCAGTCCTAGATTAGATTGACTAGATTTTAGAACTATGTAATCTTTTGTTTTAAAATCTATGTAATCTATTGTTTAAACATTCTTGTTATTCAACAAAGACTGAATCATGTTCACTATATTTTATCAAATTTTGTGATGATACAATATGCTGGTTTTGTTTATGTATTATCCTGTCAAATAATGCTTTTATACATCATATTCTGTGTTTTATTATAAAGTGATGTATATCATTGACTAAGGGTTATGACTTCTCCAAATAAGGGGAGATTGTTGGGTACATTGGAAAATGTGCATCAGATTTGGAGAAGCCTCACCTAACTCATTGATATTCATCAATGTGTATTTGATATTGTGTTGAGTTTCAATGTGCAGCTTAAGGAAATGCAGAAAAAGTTTCTAAGTACAAGTGTCGACACATGAGAAGAATTGTGTCGGCACTTGGGAAAGGCTATGTTGACACCAGGATCCAGATTGTGTCGACACATAGGATTTGTGTCGACACACAGAAAATCTATCGACAACAACTATGTCGACACACAGGACTTATGTCGACACATTCCAGAATTCTATCGACAACAATTGTGTCGACATACAGGACTTGTGTCGACACACTCCAGAATTCCGTCGACATCAACTTTGTCGAGACTAGGAGTTATTGTATCGACACACAGGACTTGTGTTGACACATTCCACAGAAGCTGTGTCAAGAAGAAAAAGAAGAGCTGTGTCGACATTATGTGAGCCATGTCGACAACACCAAGGATTGTGTCGACACATGATCTATTTGTATCGACACATTTGAAGTATTTTCTCGACACTTTTCTGCTGAGTTGAAGTTCAATGAAGTATCAGATGTCATGACTAGAGACTTGATAGTTGTCATAACTGACAATGTTATTGCATCTGTCAGAGCTGTCAGAAGGCTGTTAGGAACCAGATCAGCCGGTAACCTTAGGTGGGGTCTATATAAAGAACTATTCTATCAAAAAATGGTGAATGAAGAATAAGAGACAACCAACAACTAAGAAGAAGAGAAGTCTTCATCTAGAAATCAACAAGTCTCCAAGGGTAGATCCTGAACAAGTCTGCAAGAAGAATTTAGAGCCACATCTGAATAGAAGAAGGAAGCTGATTGAAGATCATCTCCAAGAAGATCAACCTTACTTTGTTCAACCTCATGAAGCTTTGAAGAAGCTAAGACAGGTTGGCTCTAAAGCAGTCAGATCTATAAGAGCTGACCTGGGTGAAGGTTCTATTTTTTTTAATCAATTTCTCTGTAGGATCTTTTATAGATCTGAGTGTAGGAGAGTTATCTCTCTAAGTTGTAAGCCTAAATTTATAAAGGCTGAGGTAGGGCTGAGTGCCTGGGGTAGGGGAATCATTTCTCTAAGTTGTAAGCCTAAATCTTTAAAGGCTGAGGTAGGGCTGAGTGCCTGAGGTAGGGGATTAATTTCTCTGATTTGTAGGCCTTGTGAAAGAGGCTGAGGTAGGGCTGGATTGCCTGATTTGTAGCAGTGTGCACTCACTCTGAGATAGGATTCTCTAGAAGAATCTGAGTTGTAGCACTTGGTGAAGTTTGAGCTGTAAGAACCATTCTGGGTTCTTAGTTATAAGATCTGATGATCTAAGAAGAAAGAAGGGAGTTAGGCTGAATCTAGTACACTGCTAGATAGGCGAATGGGGGAAAGTGGATGTACCCATCACTTGGGGATCCACTATAAATCTGTGTCTTATGTGTTGATGTTTTGTTTAAATCTGTGTTGTGAACTGTGATGTGATAAATATTGCATAAGTGATCTAACATTGATATAATTTTATCTGCCTAATTAAAAATGAATTGAACCTATTCACCCCCCCCCCTCTAGGTGTTTAAGGATTCTTGAGACCAATTCTTTCAATGGCTTTATCATACCAATAGTCTAAAAGGGAAACATTAACATCAAATGTCATGTTCAGTGAGAACCGGAGAGAAAACTCACCCGGAACTGGTGCACAAGCAATGAATGAATAACCTGGCCCTATTTAATTTTCAAAGATGTAATTGTTCCCGCTAATTACTTAAGGTAATAGATATATATATATATATATTCTTGTCGTAAATAATATGAAGATTATTAAAAAAAATTTTGATTTTTTTGCTGAAATAATAAAAAAATAGGCCGCTATTTGCAGACCAACAATTAAATTTTATAACGACTTATTAAAAATAATGACTTAATAAAAAAATAATTTTTTTTTGGGATTTCTTACTAAGAAGATGATGGAGAATTTCCAGAATTTTATTTTTTTGAATTTTGAGAAACACTGAAAATTTTAGGCCACTATTTGCAGACCCAAAATTTTAAAATTGATTTATATGTTGTGCAATGAAATTTGCAAGTGTGTGTCAATGCTCAAAGCAAAAGGGGGAGGGGGTCAATTTGGAAATTGACATGAACCTCCCTCTGATACCAAATTGATGTAGGCTTGCACGTTGACACCGAATAGATCTACGGACTTGCACGAATACCTCTCTACGATCCAACCCTATACTCGCACAATCGTTCTACACAGCACCATGTTAATTAATTCTATCAATTATATGCTATTGTACGGGTAGCCAAACCGATTAGGATCGAACAAGGGCTATAAAGCCAATGTTCTTTCCGGCTAAAAGGACCCACCCAGTCCGAATGAGCGATGTTGTACCTAAAGAGATCTACCAAAAATAACGATTCAGAAAAGGTAGATCTCTCCCAACAAAAGAAAACGAAGGTTCGCCAAATCTTTTCGAAATTAAATCAGTCAAGATAATGACAAATCAATCGAAAGAAAACCACGATTATTCAACACTTCAATATGCAACGCCAAGAATTTCCACCACAAGAATATCTAGGAAAAGAAACACGCGAGAGTTGAAATTTTTCATTACCCAACTAGAATGGATGATTACGATTTCTTTACTTGGATCGCCCGTCAATGGCTCTGCCGGTGTCATGTCAGAAGGAGAGGAAACTTGTCCGCCTTCGTCGCTTCATGCCATGGCCGAGATCCATGAAAACTTGTTGCCAACAATTTGTCCTAACCACTAAAAGAGATGGTGGTCGATTATATGGTTTTGGTGGAGGGAGGCCGGTTGTAGCCTAGGGTGGCCAGGTTAGGGCTTAGTGGAGGTGATCGGGTTGGAGATGAGGGGGATTTGAGGGTGGTGGTGGAGGGAGAAACTGTGAGGGAGAAAGTGAGAGAAAAGGTGGCGGTTTAGGGATAGCCGAATATCCTTAGAGAGAGAGGGAGGAGCAAGAGGGGAGGGGGAAGGTGGCCGAGCTACTAAGAGGGGGAGAGAAAGAAGGCCGACGACCAAGAGGAGTAGGGGGATGGAGGTGGCCGAATTTTGCTAAGGGGGAAGGAGGATCTCAAAAAGATTTTAGGGGATTATTTTCTTATTCTTCTTCTCTCAAAAACAATATGACAAATATCATGGCATATATATAGGCTTACAACACACAATCAACCCTTCATGAAAAATTTAAAATTCAAAATTGACAATATGATGGTTATATGCACCCATCATAGCACATGAAATGAAATAATTAAAACAACACATGATGGTTTTAAGCACCCATCATTACACATGAAATGAAAATTAAAACATGAATTAAATACTTAAAATAAAATTGCTAAAATAATAAAATTATTAAAAATATATAATTATAATTATTTATTTTATAATTATATATTTTTATAAAATGGCGGCGGACGTCGATCACATCCTCGAGCTTGCGGCAGCGATCGTCCCAATCGACGAACTCTCTCAAACTGGGATCAATGGCGGTCGTGTCAGTAACGTCTCCATCATTAACAAGTGTCAGCAAAGTTCAAACTTGTTGCGGGAAGTCTATAGTACATGACAAATGGCGCTGCAGGCCTACTGTATGACTTTTTCTATAAAAGAAAAGTTGCAGCCAACAACTTCAGGTGGGCCCACGGGTCAAAGAGTCGTTGGACGGCGAGAGATAAAAGGATTGAGATCAGCGGAAGCAAATCAACTTTTAGGGTTTTATCTTTTCGCAAAAGGCGGAACTTCATCTTCTTCCTCTCTCCATTATTGCAGAGCTTGAAGCTAAAGTTCAAACCCGCTGATCTCTAAGTTCCAGCAGTTGGTTGTAGCGATCTTCACTTGCTACAGCAAGTTCGGAAGAGTTATCTGAGAAAGAAGAAGAAACAGAGCTATCTGGTTTCTACAGTCAATGTTAGCTGAGTGAAGAACATAAAGAACTCTCAATTTATTTATCTTCATCAGAAAGGTCAAAAACTTGTGTTTCTGAGTTACTTCCTGCACAAACAACAGTTTCCTGAAGATCATCTTTCTTATAGTTGTGAAGAAGTTAGGGCTGAGTTCATCTCAGCTCAGGAAGAAGAAGACTTAGAGAATATTTCTCTGAAGTCAAATCAACAACAACAAACCTTTTGTTTCTGTAGGATTCTCTGAATCTGAGTGTAGGCCTATTTTATAAAGGCAGAGTATAGGATCAATTTTTGATCTGAGGTAGGATCCTATGTAGATCTGAGGTAGGGCCTGTGTGCCTGAGGTAGGGCAGTTTGCCTGAGGTAGGAGAGTCATTCTGTCTGAGTGGTATGGACTTTGTGCCTGAGTTGTAGGATCCTTCTGTGGATCTGAGGTAGGGCATTTGTTCCTCAACTGTTGGAGAGTCATCCTCTCTGAGTTGTAGGGCTAACCTCCTAGCCTGAGCTATATGACTATTAATTTAGTTTGAGGTAGGTGATCTTTGGATCACTGAGTTATAGGAGCAAGCTTGCTCTGAGGTAGGGCTTTGTGCATGAGGTAGGTCTTGGAGGGGACTGGGAGATCCTAAGGGATCTGTGTTGTAAGCTCTTAGGAGCCAAGTTTTAGAGAAGTGTCTTGTCTAACACATTGTTAGAAAGGTGGGAGGGATAGTGAATGTACCCATAATCTGGGGAACCACTATAAATCTTGTGTGCGCTTTTGTGGTGTCTTGAAAGCAAAATATAACTAACTAACAAGACCCTTAAAGAAGGAAAACTAAAAAGTGACCAAAAACTTATTCACCACCTCCAAGTGTTTAGCTATCCTTGGCACTAAAGACTTTCAGCCTCAATTTCTTTCTCCACCCATGATAGAGGAGGTTGTCTCTCTCTTCATCATCCTTCATGGCCTTTCCCGCATAACAACACAAATAAGTAAACTCCTACACATACTCATCCACGGTCCTATCTCACTGTACCAAGTGTAGAAACTGCCTTTGAAGAGCTAACCTTATCGGCAATGAAATATACTTCTTTAAGAAGACAGTTGCAAACTCATCCATGGATGGGGAGCGTCTAGGAAACTGATGGCCGCTATGGCTCACCCACCACAACCTTACGTCACCTTCTAACATTAAGGCTGCAAATCAGGACTACTTATCCTCTGGTGTCCTTTCCACTATCAAGAGTTCTTGAATCCTTTCCAATCAGTCCGCGACATTAATTGGTGTGCCGACTCCCTTGAAAGTTGGAGGATGGAAACTCACAAAATACTTCATCTGCCGGTCTCCCTACCCAACGACAGCTCTTTCATCCAACGACTCTGCTTGTCTGGCCCCTCTGCCAGTATGAATGATGTCATATCTAGGGTAACGAGAGTCATTAACTGAGCAACCGGCGTCATAATATATGGTGTTGTCGCAGCTTGGGCCGCTACCATTACCTTTTCTAGCATGCAAAAGAAATCGGTCGGGGATAAACCCATGCCCATGGGACCTGGAGCAGTAGCACTGCTCGCCAAAGGCACCTCTCAAGATCTCGACGTCCCTGCATTATCGCTCCTACCCTAACATAAGCATGATAACAAACAAATCACGTTCAATTCATGAAACTAGAGCACATGGACACTCATGGTCCCGCAATATACTCCTATTTGGATAACTTCCTTACACGATTCGATTATTCTAAATCGATCACTACCTCAACCTGCACACAACCTAAGATCACCTTCTCTCAAAAGGACATGACAGATCACGAGGATCCGTTCTATGATGCGCTGGTGATTCAGACCGTCATCGAGAACTTCACCACCTCACGAATCCTCGTCGATAATTGAAGCTCAGTCGACATCGTCTTCAATAAGGCATTCGATGAGATGAAGGTGTATTAGAGGAGGGTGTTGGCCTCCAACGGTCCGTTGTTTGGGTTCTCGAGAGAGAGGAAGGAAGTGGAAGGGGGTCAAACTTCATGTGACCTTGAGGGTACTATCCCAGAACTGCTGGTTCATCATTGGCAATGCTCCGAGCAGCTACAACGCCATCTTCGGGCGGCCCCTCAATAGCGTGTTTAGATGCGTCCCTTCCTCGTTACACCAGTTCTTCCTGCTTAGTGTGGGGTAGTCCAGATCAGGGTGAGGAGAGACCCGAAGGTAGCGAGGCAATGCTACGGAACAACCGTCAACACCATCTCCTGGCAGTCGGGAGTCGAGGAGATGGGAAGGAAGATGGAAGAGCGAGCATTGCTGGAGGGAGATGTAGGAGAAGCATAGGTTGAGGTGATTGGTGGACTGGCGGAGGTTGAGAAGGTGGAAGAAGTTGTGGGGAAGGTGGAGGAGGCTGAAGGAGGGGAGATCCACGCCCAAGTGGATGGGCTAGATGAGCTGCTAGGAGACTGAGAGATGATCATCAGATAGGTGGAGGAGGAAGAGGCACTCATCCAAGGAGAGATAGCGGAGGGAGAATGGGAGTGGCAGTCCGGGCTAGAGGTCATGGAGGAAGTAGTGGAGATGGAGGTTCTTTCCCGGGCAGGGAGATTAGAGAAAGTCAGGGTCAGTGGGGAGCTCAGCTCAGAGGATCGGGAAAGGATCCTAGCATATGTTCAACAAAATGTCGACATCTTCGCTTGGAGTGCGGCAGACATGTCAGGGATTGATGCAGACGTGGATTGCCATCATCTCATCCGACAGATGAAGAGATCCGTCGCCAACAAGCTGATTGGGCCCATCCCGTAGGAGGTGGGTAAGCATCTCAAGGCAAGGTTTGTATCAGAGATCAA
Source organism: Platanthera guangdongensis (assembly GCA_039583875.1). Taxonomy (NCBI): domain Eukaryota; kingdom Viridiplantae; phylum Streptophyta; class Magnoliopsida; order Asparagales; family Orchidaceae; genus Platanthera; species Platanthera guangdongensis. The sequence goes on from CM077164.1 coordinate 119,844,701, forward strand.
ATATTCAGGCTGTGTCTCCAATGTGGTGATGTTTAAAAATGGGGATGGGCGTTGGAGGATGTGTGTTGATTTCTCCCTATTGAATAAATCATGCCCTAAGGATTATTATCCTTTGCTTCGAATCGACACGCTAGTTGACTTACCATCATGTTTTCATGTACCCACCCGACATAGAAGATGTCTCCTTCGTCGTAGGGGATGAGTGTTACTGCTATAAGCTGATGCTCTTTGGGCTGAAGAATGCATGAGCAACTTACCAAAGGATGATGGATTGGTCTTTTGGGAGCAAAGGAGCAGGAAACTGGAGGTCTATATAGATGACCTTATGGTAAAAAACAGGGATATTGGGTCTCACCTCCAGGACTTAGCAGAAATGTTTGGAACTTTGAGGAAGTATAAGATAAGGATCAACCCCTAGAAGTGTGTCTTTGGTGCTAGCAAGGGCAAGTTCTTGGGTCACCTTCTCACCCCAGCGGGAGTAGAGCCTAACCCTGACAAGGTAAAATCCATATTGGAGCTGTAATCACCGAAGAACGCAAAAGAGACCCAGTGCCACACAGGGTAGCTAGACGGGTTAAGCAAGTTTCTCTCCCGAGCAGTGGAGAAATGCTCACATTTCTTCAGGTTGTTGTATGGAAGCAAGAAGTTTGAATGGACCCCCGAGTGTGAGGGGGACTTCTAGCATTTGAAGAAACAACTCACCCAGGCCCCACTACTCCAAGGTCCAAAGGAGGGAGAGGACCTAGCCCTGTACCCAGGAGTAGGGGCCGAGGTAGTAAGCTTCGTACTGGTTCGGGAGGAAGGTAGAAAGTAGCTCCTAGTTTATTATGTTAGTTGTGTCCTGAGGAAGGTAGAACTCAGCTACCCAATCCTAGAAAAGTTAGCATTCACACTGGTTGTTTTAGTTAGGAAATTCCGTCCTTCGTTCCAGGCACACTCCATTTAGGTAGTGACCAATCACCCACTTTGTAACATCTTGGAAGGGGTAGAATGTAATATCCCGACTTTTATTAGGCCACCAAAACCCTAATGGGCCCAATAAAAGTGACCTCGACCTCTACATCTAGCACAAACCAAGGTAGGAGGTAGCCCTTGTAACACCCTGAAGTCAAGAGGATCATTTTGAGCAAAATCGGGTTCAGGCCTGGGTGACACGGCCTGGGACACGGGCGTGTCCCAGGGCGTGTCAGGTGACACGGCCTGCGACACGGGCGTGTCGCAGGGCGTGTCGGGTTGTGTCGACGATCGGGCCTTGGTGTCGACGATTTTCGCAGGATATCGTCGAGAGTGGGGCACACGGCCCAGGACACGGCCGTGTCGGCTGCCGTGTCATAGGTTCGGCGAGTATTCTCGACGATCGTCGAGTATCCGGTTTCCCGTGAGGACACGGCCTGTGACACGGGCGTGTCACAGGGCGTGTCAGTGGGCGTCGAATTTAGCTCGACATCTCGGGTTAGGCCGTGTTAGAAGGACACGGGTGTGTCCTGGTGCACACGGCCAGGAACACGGGCGTGTGCCAAGCCGTGTGCCAGGCCGTGTGAAGTCTCGGGTTGGATTGGGATTATTTCTGTTGAGGTACACGGCCTCAGACACGGGCGTGTCTGAGGGCGTGTCGGGTACACGGCCGTGACACGGGCGTGTCACACGGGCGTGTACTGGTTGGATTGAGTCGGTTGTCTGCCGCTTAGGGGGACACGGCCTGTGACACGGGCGTGTCACAGGGCGTGTCAGGCCGTGTTTTGGGTTTTCTGGCCAGATCTGAGCCGTTTGTTTCCCTCTTCCTGGATCCAGTGGCTGGGCTTTGTCCAGGTGTCTTGGAGGCCGAGATTTGAAGATAAATCCTTTATCTTCTCTTCTTCTTCTTCTTCTTCATTTCCATTCTAAAGGAAAGAAAGGGGAAAGGCCTAAGGGAGAGAGAAGGGAGGAGTCTTCCAGCTGCTGTAGGAGCTGCGGAGTGCGGATCGAAGATCCGAGAGCGGATTCGTGAAGCCAGAGCCGAGGCGGTGATTTCCATCCGGCTACTTCATGGCGCCGAAGCGATCTTCAAGGTAACGATCTCCTTCTTGGACATCGAAGTCCTTTCTCTATACATGTGCTTGGAATCCTCCACCAAGAGGTGGATCGCGGAAGAGATTCCTTTGTTGCATCTGCATCTAGAGCCGGAATGATGAAGTACGGCGTAGGCATGCTGTGTGAAGCCCATCTAGACCGGTAGTCTGGATTGGTGATGTTCATGGGTAAACCGGAGAAGACTCCGTGGCTTTGATGATGTGAAAAATGGGTTTCTGCTGTGATGAATGTATGGATGTGATGATTGGAAGGAGGCTTTGGTGAAGCTCCTGGTTATGAGATGATCAATTGGTAACATGCCTGGGGAGCTTGTGATAAACCCGGCCTGTTACACCACTAGGGTGGGTTGATCCAGTTAAGGGAAGGATCGATTGGTGGCAACGCCTGGGGAGCTTAGATAAACCCGGCTTGCTACACCACAGTGTGTGGGTCGATTGGATTAGGAGGGGGGTCGATGGGTAGACATTGCCAGGGGAGCTTGGATAAACCCGGCGTGCTACACCACGTGGTGTGGGTCGACCTGCTCTGGTTGTTTGGATGCTGTGAGGATGGACCTCTGAGTGGCTTGGGCGGGATGTCGCTAGCCTGCGAGCTGGTGGACTAGGGCCGGTCAACCAACAAGTTAACACCTCGAGAGACAGCGGTGTACGACGGTGGATTCCGGTACGCCAAGAAGGTGCCCTGCGTGCACGGAGCGTTGGTGGACTCCAGCGTTTGTGATGTGATGTGTTTGTTAGTTACGTGGCATAAAGAGAATGATCTACTTGTGATATGATTTGGTGATGTTTGCTGATGCTTGATAAAAAGGAAGCAATGTATACAGGGAAGGAACCACTACCCGGGTAGGGGGTAGGGTCGTTATAATGGGTCAGCAATGCTGACCGTTACTTTGTTTTCTATGTTGGTTTGGATGATGAATTGCAGGTGCTGCGGTTTGGAAAGCATAAGTGAAATGGCAGCTTGATGAGACCCTTGAAGGCCATGCGGAGAGTGTTGTTTGGATTTCATGTGTGGCCGGCCTGCGTGCCGATGTACGAAATTGTTGTTGTGAAAGAGGAATTTGTAAGGCCATAAGGCCAGGGTGTGTGAGTTGTATACATTCCTGGTGTTTTTATATAAATGTGCTATTTATATATGGGTGGACATTCTTGTTTGAGTTCATGCTAACATAAAAGATGCTGCGCTAGAATGGAATGAGTTAAGGATACGAGTAGAGTTTGATTTCCACACGTGATTCCTTCGCTTTGTCTGTGAGATATGGCGTGGGGCCCCGGCCGGACCCACCGTTATATGTCATGTGACAGGTGGGGGCGTTACAAAGTGGTATCAGAGCCAGGTTTAGATTGTTTGGGAGGAGAGAACATAATTGAACTCATGAATGTCCACTAGGAATGTATGTCATGCACATGATGTGCGTGAGTGTGTAGTCAATGTACCAGGACCGTTATGATTTGGACGAATTTAATGGTGTTCTGTACATTGATAGGTGGCGAGGGATGGAGCTGGGCCGTCTGAGCCCCAGCGGTCAGATGAAAGTGCAGCACCCGTGGAGGCGCCAATGCCTCCCTCGGCAGAGGCTATACGGGTGGTGGCGGAGACGGTGCGTGCAGTGTTACAAGCACACCCAACTGGACAGGCAAGACCTGGTGGAAGGCAAGAGCATGCTGCCGAGGTGGTGGAAGCGCAAGCAAGTGACGACGCATTGTCACGTTTTATGCACTTTCACCCACCTACGTTTGGTGGAGCGCTTTCACCAACGCAGGCAGAAGATTGGTTGGCAAGAGTAAAACGAATCCTAACCGCAATCAGGACGGTCGACGAACAGAAAGTGATGATGGCCACTTTTCTGTTGGAAGGAGAGGCGAGATTATGGTGGGATGAAATTGAAGTGCACCACTTGGCAGGTCGAGGTTTAATGGAGATTTCAATGGAGGAATTCTCCCAGATCTTTTTAGCCAAGTATGTGCCAGTGTCACAGAGAATTGCAATGGAAAATGAGTTTCTCAGCTTGGTGCAGGGTGAGCAAGATATTGATACCTACCTGCATGAATTTACAAGGTTGGGAAGATATGCAGGATCGACCTTTGCGGAGGAAGCGCGAAAGACAAATCGGTTTTATGGAGGACTGCGGGATGACTTGAGGTTGGCACTTTCGAGTTCGGTGAGCCAAGGCTTTCAGGCGTTGGTCGATACAGCTCGTGCGTTGGAGAAGGATATGAAGCGAGTACGAGAGAATAAGAGACTGGCAAGGGAAAAGTCGGAGTTGAAAGAATCGGAGTTTCGACGACAAGAGAAGAAAAGATTTAGGCTGGTGAAATCCGCACCGTCGACTGTTTCTTCGGAGGCAACGTATGGGCCAGGACGTGTATGCTATAACTGTGGGCGACAAGGACACATCGCAAAATTCTGTTGGAATGTCCCTCCAGGGAGTGAGAAAAAGACAGGTGCGTCATATGAAGAAAAAGGGAAAGCAGTGGCCGAGTCATCTGCACCCCGGACGCAACCTAGATTGCATGCGATGGAAGTACAGGAGCCGCAAAGTTCAGTTGGTGAAATTCAGCCTCGAGCGGTTCATTTATCTTTGAGTCGCGAATTTCAAAATCGCGAGGCTGAGCAGAAGTGAGCGGTGATGTGAATGATTTCAATGTTAAGTTGTGTATGTAACTATGTGTTGCTAGCAAGTGTGATGACTAATAGCTGATGTGCTTCACTTTTGGTTGACTTGGCTGGTTGATGGACATGATGTTGATGTATCACTTTCATAATGTTTTGATATCTATAGTTGTCGAGCTCTTGTGCTTGTGCTGGAATCCATCAATTCGGTTATTTTGTTTTGAGGTTGTATGTGGCTGCATGTGCACAAGTGGCAGTTAGGGATGTTTGTTGTGTTGTCTGTTTGTTAGTGTGTGCGGAGAATTGTGGTGTACGCTTTGGTGATGATTGTGCCTAATTGGCTGTGTTGAGTCAAATTTCGAGGACGAAATTATTTGAAGGGGGGGAGGATTGTAACACCCTGAAGTCAAGAGGATCATTTTGAGCAAAATCGGGTTCAGGCCTGGGTGACACGGCCTGGGACACGGGCGTGTCCCAGGGCGTGTCAGGTGACACGGCCTGCGACACGGGCGTGTCGCAGGGCGTGTCGGGTTGTGTCGACGATCGGGCCTTGGTGTCGACGATTTTCGCGGGATATCGTCGAGAGTGGGGCACACGGCCCAGGACACGGCCGTGTCGGCTGCCGTGTCATAGGTTCGGCGAGTATTCTCGACGATCGTCGAGTATCGGGTTTCCCGTGAGGACACGGCCTGTGACACGGGCGTGTCACAGGGCGTGTCAGTGGGCGTCGAATTTAGCTCGACGTCTCGGGTTAGGCCGTGTTAGAAGGACACGGGTGTGTCCTGGTGCACACGGCCAGGAACACGGGCGTGTGCCCAGCCGTGTGCCAGGCCGTGTGAAGTCTCGGGTTGGATTGGGATTATTTCTGTTGAGGTTCACGGCCTCAGACACGGGCGTGTCTGAGGGCGTGTCGGGTACACGGCCGTGACACGGGCGTGTCACACGGGCGTGTACTGGTTGGATTGAGTCGGTTGTCTGCCGCTTAGGGGGACACGGCCTGTGACACGGGCGTGTCACAGGGCGTGTGAGGCCGTGTTTTGGGTTTTCTGGCCAGATCTGAGCCGTTTGTTTCCCTCTTCCTGGATCCAGTGGCTGGGCTTTGTCCAGGTGTCTTAGAGGCCGAGATTTGAAGATAAATCCTTTATCTTCTCTTCTTCTTCTTCTTCTTCATTTCCATTCTAAAGGAAAGAAAGGGGAAAGGCCTAAGGGAGAGAGAAGGGAGGAGTCTTCCAGCTGCTGTAGGAGCTGCGGAGTGCGGATCGAAGATCCGAGAGCGGATTCGTGAAGCCAGAGCCGAGGCGGTGATTTCCATCCGGCTACTTCATGGCGCCGAAGCGATCTTCAAGGGTAACGATCTCCTTCTTGGACATCGAAGTCCTTTCTCTATACATGTGCTTGGAATCCTCCACCAAGAGGTGGATCGCGGAAGAGATTCCTTTGTTGCATCTGCATCTAGAGCCGGAATGATGAAGTACGGCGTAGGCATGCTGTGTGAAGCCCATCTAGACCGGTAGTCTGGATTGGTGATGTTCATGGGTAAACCGGAGAAGACTCCGTGGCTTTGATGATGTGAAAAATGGGTTTCTGCTGTGATGAATGTATGGATGTGATGATTGGAAGGAGGCTTTGGTGAAGCTCCTGGTTATGAGATGATCAATTGGTAACATGCCTGGGGAGCTTGTGATAAACCCGGCCTGTTACACCACTAGGGTGGGTTGATCCAGTTAAGGGAAGGATCGATTGGTGGCAACGCCTGGGGAGCTTAGATAAACCCGGCTTGCTACACCACAGTGTGTGGGTCGATTGGATTAGGAGGGGGGTCGATGGGTAGACATTGCCAGGGGAGCTTGGATAAACCCGGCGTGCTACACCACGTGGTGTGGGTCGACCTGCTCTGGTTGTTTGGATGCTGTGAGGATGGACCTCTGAGTGGCTTGGGCGGGATGTCGCTAGCCTGCGAGCTGGTGGACTAGGGCCGGTCAACCAACAAGTTAACACCTCGAGAGACAGCGGTGTACGACGGTGGATTCCGGTACGCCAAGAAGGTGCCCTGCGTGCACGGAGCGTTGGTGGACTCCAGCGTTTGTGATGTGATGTGTTTGTTAGTTACGTGGCATAAAGAGAATGATCTACTTGTGATATGATTTGGTGATGTTTGCTGATGCTTGATAAAAAAGGAAGCAATGTATACAGGGAAGGAACCACTACCCCGGGTAGGGGGTAGGGTCGTTATAATGGGTCAGCAATGCTGACCGTTACTTTGTTTTCTATGTTGGTTTGGATGATGAATTGCAGGTGCTGCGGTTTGGAAAGCATAAGTGAAATGGCAGCTTGATGAGACCCTTGAAGGCCATGCAGAGAGTGTTGTTTGGATTTCATGTGTGGCCGGCCTGCGTGCCGATGTACGAAATTGTTGTTGCGAAAGAGGAATTTGTAAGGCCATAAGGCCAGGGTGTGTGAGTTGTATACATTCCTGGTGTTTTATATAAATGTGCTATTTATATATGGGTGGACATTCTTGTTTGAGTTCATGCTAACATAAAAGATGCTGCGCTAGAATGGAATGAGTTAAGGATACGAGTAGAGTTTGATTTCCACACGTGATTCCTTCGCTTTGTCTGTGAGATATGGCGTGGGGCCCCGGCCGGACCCACCGTTATATGTCATGTGACAGGTGGGGGCGTTACAGCCCTAGAAGGGGATATAGAGCTAGAAAACTCTGATTTGAGTACTGTCAGTTCCTATGGTATCGTATAATCAATACAAGTATGTTGTAACTTGTTCCATTAAATTCGAAGGTCATATGATGGATATGGTCGTTCCTCGTAGAATGTCGCAAAAACAAGATTTTTTTTGATATTGACCTAGAGAACTTCGATTTGAGTTTTGTCAGTTCCTATAACTCTGTATAGTCAATACAAATGCATCAAAACCTGTTGCGTCATACTTCTAAACATAACGATGATTATAAGAATTTTACCGCTTTAACGCACCGCGACGCGTAGATTTTGAATATTTAGCGAATGAACTCTGATTCGACCTCGGTCCGTGACATTGGATTCATATGGTCAATACAAAGTCAACAGAGTTCATTCCGGTCATTCAATGATGAATTGTCAACTCATGGTCAAATCAAGCTCAGTTATACACTGAAAGTATGCGCACATAAATTCTGACATGACACCCTAACTTTGACCCGACTCCCGATGACATTGGCCTATTTTGACTTTGACCCGCAAGGGGGACCCACCCTAGGGTTAACTTTGGTCAAACCCCCCTAAAAGTCTATTTTTTGGAATTTTTCTCATGAAGGAGCCCACCTCCTCTCCATAGCATGAGTAGGGCTTCCATACCCTCACAACTTTGGCCACCAAACAAGCAAGATCATGGTGAGTGGGCCCTTGGCAAAAGCCCACAACCCCCTTACCCTCCTCTTTCTTCTTCCCCAAGCCCAAGGCCTAAGCCCACCTAGCCTCATCCCTTAGATGGCTTCCACCTAGGTGTACTGCACCTCCCCCACCCTCCTTTTGATGGTGCCACATGGCCAAGGCAAGTGGAGGAGAGGAGAGGAGCTCCTTCTTAGGTTAGTACCACATTGGGGAGAGGAGGGGTATCCACCATCCCGTAGCATATAAAAGGCCATATCACCCCTGCCTTCCTCCTCACAAACCCAAATGAGCTAGAGCCCTTCTGTTGGAGCTCCAGCTCACTGGAAAATCTTCCACCACCCGAGCACCACCACCACCTCCAATGGCATCTCGTCCCAGCACCTCCTGAGACGCACTACCATGGATAGAATCTCTTCCCCTCCTCCTTCATAACTTCCTGGATGTTTTGCATGCGCTTCCCAGCAGCCAGAGCGCCGCTGGCGCCACCCGAGCCAAGCTCCACGTCGGGTGGTGGCCATGGGTGGCGAGCCTTGCCCGGTGTCAGTGGTGGTGCTGGGGAAGTACCACACCATAGGGGATAGCCTTCCCTTACAACGGAGGGCCGAGGTGCCGCCGGAAATTGTCGCTCCGGCGGCACCCGAGAATAGAGTTAAAACTATATTTATTTTCTACGGTGGCGGGCGGCGGCGCCAGGCCGTCGGACCACTATTGGAGAAGAGCCCAACCCCTGGCGCGTTGGTCGGGGGTGGTATCGTGGCCGGACAGCCACCAGAGAGGCGGCGTGATGTGGTATCACTGAGAGCAGAGCAACCCGCCACCTTGCTCTTTTTTTTTTAATTTCTAGCAGTGGCCGGCGGCGTCAGGATGGCGGACCACCACCCATAAGTTCGCCGTCCCCCGGCGAGTCGACCGGGGGTAGCGCCGGTATAAGGTGGCTGCTGGGTGGCGGTGGCAGAGCTCAACTCTGCTCTAACCACCACCCAAAATTGCTTGAAAAATTTTAAAAATTTACTTTGCTCATTTTATGCCCCCTAAAGGTTATATTAAAATTTGGGGACCTGGGGATAAAAGTAAAGATTTTCTGATTTCTTGGAGCCTAGGGTCGTGCTCGAAAATTGATGCGCTCAATTTCTTCGACAATGAGAATTGAAGCATACAACCACCTTTTTAAATTGAATGTTAAGTTCAAGTGATTAATTGGCGAACGTTATCAAGGAACGTTTTCAAGCTCTGAGTGTTTTGAGTTTCGTAAAACCACCGACCATCTTGCTTTTAAAAAAAACTTGAGTATTTTGGGCAGACTCGGAAGATGAAAGTACGAGTAATTGAGTTGCTAAATATTCTCGACGAATAATAAAGTTGTAACTCCTAAATATGCCTCCTGATCTGATTAATCTATAAATTTAAAAGGCGCAACTGAAATGTTATCGGATCTTAATAATGGGTGAAATCCCAAGAAGCCTTCTAAAGATGGAAATAGAATTGAACATGCCACCTAAGAACAAAAATAGAACTGAACATGCCTCCTGAAAACTGAGATGGAACTGAAGCCTCCTAAAATGAGTGATTGGACTACTAACATTTTTCTTTATAATTTATTCCAGTCTCGCACTGGTCCAGTTCCTTTATTTTCAGTTCAGTACTTCCTTTCCAGTACTTCAGGCTCATACTGGTCCTGCTTATTTTATTTCAGTTCAGTTCATTTCTTTTATGTACTATTCCAGTCTTGTACGGGTCAAATTCCATTTAGTACTTACTTTCAGTTCAGTATTGCTCCAGTTTTGTACTGGTCCTAGTCCATTTTAGCATTTCAATTCTGCAGCATATACTATCATCAGCCTTTATTACCACACTTTTGTTTTTATAATTTACAAATTTAAGCACAGGTCCTGCTCTGATGAGCAGTTATTTGATAGATTGAGCCTTAGTTGGGGATAACCGGAGTTGATGTGCTTCTCCTGAATTAGCCACAAATAAAGTGCTAACGCGTTACTTGTCGAAAGTCGAGCCAAGTGCCAATTGCCCGAATTATTTAAAGCATGGTAGGGCAGGCCGCTGTAGACCTAGTACATGCTAGCAAAATTGATTTATTTGTGTACTTGTAAATTGTTTACGATGAATTGTGGCAGGTCTGTCACTTCCACAGATAGTTCGTCCCGATGCGGGAAGTTCGACGAATCAAGACGACATGGAGATGAGTACCACGAGTGACCAGCCTTTATGTTTTCCCAATAGGTTTCCCCACATCAAAGAGTACACGGGGTTGTACGTTGGGGCCTGGGCTGTGTAGTACAACCACCCCCAAAAGTGGCAGGACTGGACACTATCACCGACGGCTACATCAGTGAGGCCCGCGGGGCTCGCTACCCTACTTAAAAAGAAGCTGTCCATACTACGTCGACATAGGGTCTTTTGCACTGCTGTGAATTATTGCAGTGTGTGTGAGGATTTGAATGTTTGCGGTAGGGGTACAGGTTGTAAATACCTGATGTGCTGATGTGTTGTTGGTGATTTAATATTACTGTTGCTATTACAGTTATACTATGTTGCATCTCTTTTATGGTTGCTCATAGCTTATATATGAAATGTTGTACTAACTCTCTCTTGCTTCAGCTATCAATTTTGTTGGGTGAATGAGCTCGTCCCGAGGATATGGATTCGGGAAGGATATTTGTTTCCACCTAGCCCTGTGACAAACGATTATTTTAATAATCATTCAAAGGAGACGAAGCTCCATGAGGAACAGCTGCCATAGGACGATGAGCCAGTTGATAGTACTACCCGAGCAGAGGAACCTCCATCATCCCCAGAGTTCTGAGACGTGAGTACTAGCAAGCAGGATTGAGAGAGTGCGAGGAGTATAGAGTAGACATACTTTTATAGCCTACATGCTTGATGTGTAAATAGTGGCTACGGCCATTGCGTTCTCCTTATATATATATATATATATATACACTATGGCTTCCTGTTAATGCTTCTGCAATACTATGTGATGTGATGTAAATGTTGTGATTCAAGCTGATCAAGGCGGCCAACTAGTGCTTAGTAGTGTGGGTTCTTACCCCTTAATGAGCACTGGGTGGACGCCTTGGGTAAGTAAGATCCTCTCCGGCCAGACCCAGGCAAAATTTTGGGGAGGGGGTTTCACATAGAACACTCGTGGAGATTAGCAAAATGGTTGGTAGAGATGAGTGAATTCGATATCTCATTTGTCCCCAAACTATCAATAAAGGCGCAAGCGGTGGCAGATTTCCTGGCAGAATATGTGTCCTAAGTTGAGGAACTCGAGCCTTCCCACCCGACATCATGAGAGATGTTGGTGGACGAAGCTTCGGGGAAGCATTCCTTTAGGGGAGGGGTGATCCTAGTAATCCCATAGGGGACAAGGATCGAGCATGCGATAGACATTCACTTTCCACTCACCAATAAATAGGCCGAATACGAGGCTGTGATCATAGGGCTTTGCTTAGCCAAGGAGTTAGGGGTGTAATACTTAGGAGTCTCGACGGACTCAATGGTGGTGGCTTGTCAAGTCAGAGGGGAGTTTAAGGCTTGGGAGCCAACTCTCTAATTCTACCTTATAAAGGTCAAAGGCCTCATAGGGAAGTTCCACACTTTCTCAATTCGACATGTTCTAAGGGAGGAGAGTGCCCTAGCAGACCATCTGGTTAAGTATGGTCCTCGGGCAGGAGGAATAGTGACGGAGCTCTTCCGGCCGTCCATTGAGGAAGGGGGGCTGATTGAGGTGGATTAACGTGCATCATTGATGGATCCATTCATCGCCTTCTTGATTTCAGGAAAGTTCCCATAAGGTGACATGAACAAGAGATGGTTGAGACATAAGTCGGCATATTACCTTTTGCATGAAGGAGGGTTGTACCGGAATACCCTCACCGGGTTTCTAGTCTAGTGTGTACCAGAAGAGGAGGTCCCAAAAGTCCTAGAAGAGATCCATTCAAGGGAGTGTGGTAGCCATTCTGAGAGCAGGACCTTGGAGGGAATGGTACTAAGGCAAGGCTATTTCTAGGCGAGTCTCAGCAAGGATGAAATAGAGTTTGCAAAGAAATGTCAAAAGTGACAGCTGTTTGCTCCTCTCCAACTCCTAACTGCCCAGAGGCTTAGGACCATCACAACTTCGTGGCCATTCGCAATTTGGGAAATGGATCTGGTGGTACCTTTCCCCCAAGCCAGTGGCCAAAGAAAGTTGCTGCTAGTCATGATCAATTATTTTTCAAAGTGGCTTAAGGTGAAGGCGCTGACTAAGGTAACTGAAAGTGCAACTAGATCTGATATACTCTAGAGGGGGGTGAATAGAGTATATGGTGCTTTAAAAACTTTTACAAACTTTTACAACAATTATTGTAATATGTGTGAGCAGGGAAGCAAAAAATAAATATAATCACAGCACTAAGCAAAGCAAAAACTAAGCACAGAAAAATCAAGGCCAGAAACAAAAATTGAAAACAAGCAAAACTAGAAGACACAAGGAAATATAGTGGTTCCCCAAACTTGGGTACATCCACTCTTCTACCACCCTAGGTAGGAATCCACTGCAGGATGAGTTGATCAGGTGTCCTGGGCACCAATGAGCTTTTGATAAGGTGCTCAAAAACCAAAGCAGAATTTTTGATCAGGTGTCTTGCCACCAATGAGCTTTTGACAAGGTGCTCAAAAACCAAGTTCAAACTTTTGAAGGGAGTTTGAAAAACCCTTTACAGAGTGGGGGTGAGAGAGTGATGGCAGTCTTCTCTTTCTCAAACAACTGAGAAGACTAAGTGGATTGATGTCAAAGCTCCCCCTGAATCCTTGAAATCTTCAGGAAGAAAAGCTTTGCTGAGGGTGATAGGCCTTCAAAGATTGAACTCCAGCAATGGATAATTTCAGCAATAGCTGAAATGTTGAGTGTCTGGAGTCTTGAAATATGTTGGCCTTCAACACTTTGAAAACTAAAGAGATCTGAAGATTTGAAAACTTGATCTTCTTGGATGAGTGTTCTTCAGATTTCTTTGAGACAGAAGATTTTTGAGAGTTCTCTGTAGTCAGTATCTCTCTCTCTGTATTGTGTGTGTTCTTCTATGTGAGAGATTCAAAAATCCTGTCTTTTATTCTCTGGTCAGAATAGAATATCATTCTCTGTCAAGTATAGCAGTTGGCCTGCATTAATTGCATCCTTAATTGCATAATCTCTTCTAGAGGAAAGTCCACAGAAATATTCCTTGAAAAATCCCTTGAAACTTGGTCCAGAATTGAATGAAAATGGCTAGTAAATCTCTGAATTAATTGAAGAATAACTCCTAACTGATTTTGAATTTGAATTCTGGAAGTTATCTGAAATCGTCGAACTGAGCTCTGCTATCGTCGAGCTGAGCTCAGCGATCAGGAAATCTTAAGCAGCAAAATATCGTCGATCTGAGCTCAAAGATCGTCGAACTGAGCTCAGAGATAAACATCCAAAGCAGAGTCAAAATCGTCGACCTGAGCTCACCGATTGTCGAATGGAGTTCGACGATATTATGAAGTTGAGCTCAACGATCGTCGAATGGAGTTCGACGATCTGTCGAAGTTGAGCTAGACGATCGTCGACCGGAGTTCGATGAATCGTCGTGCTGAGCTCGACGATCAGACTTAGTCTCCAGACTGAGAATCCTGGTCTTCAGAGCAGCTTCCAAACCTAGACTTCTAACCCTTAGACTCAATTCTAATTGACCTATTAGGCTATACAGAAGGTCAAGCAAAGGTTTCCTAGAGACATAGTGATCCTGACCCAAATTAGTAATAAGGTGTTCCAACAATCTCCCCTTATTTGGGTTAGGATTACTATTTACAGACTTTGGAAGAACTTTAAATAACAACATACAATCAGAAAAACATAAAAACAACAGCTAGACATGCAGAAACATCACAGAGATATATATAGCATCCAGATAATCAGAAGTTCCAGAAATTGTCACCTTACAATATCACTTCTTCTCTTTGCCTTTAACCATTTTAATTTCTCTGTTAGGATTTAGGGCTTTCTTGTTGGACCTGGTGTCATCTGCTGCACCCAAATATGTTTGCTTTGAAGACCTGGGAACCACAGCTGCAGGATGTAATTCCATGTATCTGTCAGCATCAAAGAATCTACTTGAACCATATCTCTCTAGTTCTTTTTGTCTCTGTTCAGACATAGTAGAGATGTTGGAAGAATCTAATCCTTGCTCTTTGGCCTTCTTAATCTGATCCAGTGCAGCCAATTCCTTCATCCTGGCAGTCCAAGCAGCTGGATTGTTTTCAGGGTCCTCAAAAGGTACAGGTGGCTCATACCTGTTGGAAGGATTGTCTTGAGGAGGCCTGGCAGACACAGTCTCTTTCAGCTTATAAGGGAAAGGAACTGATGATGTATCAGATGAAATATGTCCTCCCCTAGAATATGGGTGCTGCCTGGAGTACCCTTTAGAATATACTTGCATATCTCTCTGATTGCCTCTATATCCTCCTCTCCTAGAATGTGAACCCCTGGATTGGCTTTCCCTTTGATAGGATCTGGCATGAGGTTGATAGGGAGCCTGGCTTCTGGCTGGGGGTTGACTTGCAGAGCTTCCACCTGCACCTACATCAGGAGGAGGTGGTGGAGGAGGATGAGAGTGCTTAAATGGGGATGAACCCTTCTCATATTTTCTCTTTTTCTTCATGGCTTTCAGCTGGTTCTTGGAATACTGCATCCAGTGCTCAGTAATTTGGCAGTTATGAAGGATATAGTATGGAATGTCATTGTTATCTTTAACTTTACAAGGAGGAACCCTTTTCATAGCCTTGCTCCTTGCCTTCCTTTTTCTGGCAATGGTAGCAGATGAGTCATCAGAGTCTGTTTTGAATTCATCAGATTCAGAGCTCTGGTTATCATATAGAGCATCTATTTTCTTCATCAAATCTTTCTTTAGCTGAATAGAGGCAGATGAGGCAGAAGTGGAAACAGCAGCAGCAGCAGGTGTTGAGATGGTAACAGCAGGGATAGCAGCAGATGGAGAAGGTGCAACAACAGCAGCAGCAGTTGGCTCTGGACAAGTGACAACAGCAGCAACTTCACTGACAATAGCAGATACAGCAGATTCATTAACAATAACAGAAACAGCAGGAGCAACATCAAAGACTGCAGAAGGCTCAAAATCAGTGGCCTCTGACATCAGAATGTCCTTGGAGATTGGCTCATCAGAAGTAGTAAGAACTTCAGCAGCAGCAGCATCAACATTCTCAGAAGCAGCAAAATCAGCAATCCTTTCTTCAGGAGAAGTAGCAGCAATGACTGAATTTACAAAGGAGGAGATCATGCTAGGGTCACAGCAAGAAAAAGGCACAAGTGCCTTGGATAAGTCTTCTGGAGGCTGGACAGCATGGACCTCTGGCAGATAGCTAAAGTAAGCAGAGTCAAAAGCAGATAGCAATGACCTGAGGTCTATTGCCAGAACTGGAGTTGAAATCTGACTCTCTGGAGGCACAACAACATCAACAGGAGGAGGAGGAGCAGTCACAGAAACAGCAGCAGCAACAACATGAAGGCTTTCTTCATATGGCATCTCCCCTGCCTAGATGCAGATACATCTGGATCAAGGCACACTGCTGTAGGTGCTGCCTGAGGGAAGAGGGAGGAGAGCCTGGCAGAAAGAGCTGCCACTGACAAGTGTAGAGGATCCAAGGAGGTCTCCAATAGTAGAGTTAGCCTGGGGGCAAGTAACCCATACAACCTGTCAGCTAGGGCTGAGAGGTCTACTTGCTCAACAGCTGGAGCAGAGGTAGATGGTACGGAAGCAGCAGGGGATGCTGGAAGGGAAGGGCTGGAGAATGTTGGTATGGATGGCTGAGGTGTTGGTAGGGTGGAGATGGAGGACAGGGGAATGGAGATGGATGGGGTGAATGGATGGAATAGGAGGAGGAGGAGGAGCAACAACAGCAGCCAGGTCATCTGCAGGAGCAGAGACCTGTGGGGGAGTGACTCTTTGAGTCCTTGTGCCTGAAGGGGCACTGGAGGAGGGCCTGCTAGGCTTGCTGATTTGCCTATCCCACTTTCCAAATAGGGCACAGGTTAGTCTCTTGGAGGCATTGATATGAACTCCAGAGGAGACCAGCAAGGCAGGGCACCTGGTCTGCAGAAAAACTCCAATAATTCTACCAAAATTAACAAAACTCTTGTTTATTTTCTTTTTGATTAGGTCAAAGAAGACCTCTCCCCAGTTCAGAGTTTTCTTATCCACAAGAGCTCCCATGAGACAGAGCTGATGTCTGGATATTGTATCATGGGCTGAGTGCTTTGCCAGGAGCACTTTTCCTACCACATCTGCCAGGAACCTATATTCAACAGACAGATTCCTCTTGAAGAGCTTGCTAGGGTTTCCCTCTGGATGACCCATCCTGGCAAGCAGGTCAGAATACTCTTCTCTAGATAACTCAGTAGATTCTTCTCCATTTCTCAACTCAAAAACCTATGAAAGAATGGTTGGGGTCAAGGGTACCTGATTGCCAGCTATTGACCCAACTATAGTGCTGTTATCTTAATTATGGGCAGTATAAACCCACTCCTTGATTTCATCAGAAGCCTACTTAATCCTGGTGGTCATGAGGGCAGTCAGATTCTGATCCTGGAACAAGCCCAGTATATCTTGGAAAACCTAGTCAGTGGTGCTGAAAGATTCTATATCAATGTCAAAACCTGCATCAAACTTCATTGCAACTAGGACAACAACTGACACAGCCATTGTTCCTGCAAAAACTCAACAAACAAAACGACCAAGCGTAGAACTGTTTGGAGGGAAAGAAAATTCTTGCAGAAAAATCGAAAGCGCAAAAGAGAACGACGGCGAAAAATGAGTTTTATATTAGGGTTCGACGCAAAAATGGAAAGATCGTTGAACTCAGTTCGATGATCGAGGCTCCTAAAGGAATCTGAAGAGACTTCAACATCGTCGATCTCCGTTCGACGATATTGGAAAGCGTCGAGCTTCGTTCGACGATCGTTCAGAGAACAAAATCGTCGAGCGCCGTTCGACGATCGTTGACCAGAAGAGATAGTTCATACTATCTGAGAGGCTCTGAACTCAGTTCGACGATTTTTGGAAATCGTCGATCTCCGTTCGACGATCTTGGGGCAAATTGTCGAGCGCAGTTCAGAGAGCAGAAAAATTCTAGACACTAAGAAAAATCAGAATGTTTGCCTAGTATTGGTCAATTTTTAAGCTTTCAAAATCTTGGATATTATTTAAGACTTCCTCCATCTAACATTCCTAGCTGATTTAGGAAGAAGGTGTGTTTCTTTTCATCCAAGGGCTTGGTGAAAATATCTCCCCTTTGTAAATCAGTTGGGATATATTGTAATTCAATTTTATTCTTTTCAACATTATCCCTTAAGAAGTGATGCCTAATCTCTATGTGTTTTGTCCTACTATGGAGGACTGGATTTTGAGCTATGGAAATAGCACTTGTATTGTCACAAAAGATTTTAGACTTCTCTAAGTTGTAGCCATAGTCTAGGAGTTGGTTTTGAATCCACAAGATTTGTGAACAACAACTGCCAGCAGCCATATATTCAGCTTCAGCAGTTGAAGTTGACACAGATGTTTGTTTCTTACAAAACCAAGAGACAAGTCTGTCACCAAGGAACTGACAAGTTCCACTGGTTCTTTTCCTGTCAATTCTGCATCCTGCATAATCAGCATCAGAGAATCCAGTTAACTCAAATGCTGAATCTTTTGGATACCAGAGACCTAGATTTGGACAACTTTTAACATACCTGAGAATCCTCTTTACTAAAGTGAGGTGTGACTCTCTAGGGCTTACTTGGAACCTAGCACATATACATGTAGCAAACATTATATCTGGTCTACTAGCTGTAAGATACAGTAGAGAGCCAATCATTGCTCTATATGTTGTCTGATCAACATGTTTCCCATGTTCATCAGCATCCAATACAGCATTGGTAGGCATGGGTGTTTTCATACAAGATGCCTCAGACATACCAAATTTCTTAACCAATTCATTTGCATATTTGGTTTGAGAAATAAAGATGCCTTCAGCATGTTGCTTGACTTGCAATCCTAGGAAGAAGGATAGCTCACCCATGCTACTCATCTCAAATTTAGAATGCATCAGGTTAGAAAACCTTCTGCACAATTTTGAGTCAGTAGAACCAAAAATGATATCGTCTACATAAATTTGTACTAGTAGGGTATGAGACTTATGGGTTCTAATAAAAAGAGTTTGGTCTACTCTACCCCTTATAAAACTGTTTTCCAAAAGAAAGCATGCTAGGGTCACATACCATGCTCTAGGGGCTTGCTTGAGACCATATAATGCTTTGTTCAGTCTAAAAACATAATCAGGATAAGTTGGAGAGATAAAACCTGGAGGTTGTCTGACATAGACTTCCTCTTTGATGTCTCCATTCAAGAAAGCACTTTTGACATCCATCTGATATACTTTGAAGCCTTTGTGAGCTGCATAAGCTAGAAATATCCTGATGGCTTCTAGTCTTGCAACTGGTGCAAAGGTCTGGTCGTAGTCAATTCCTTCTTCTTGAGAGTATCCCTGAGCAACTAGTCTTCCCTTGTTCCTTATAATTACTCCTTGATAATTCAGTTTATTTCTGAATACCCATTTTGTTCCAACAATGGAATGATCCTTAGGCTTTGGCACTAGTTCTCATACTTTGTTCCTCTCAAATTGATGCAACTCCTCTTGCATTGCAATGATCCAGTGTGGATCTTGCTCTGCATCTTGAATGGACTGAGGTTCAATTTGAGATAGGAAGCAGGTGTGCAACATGTTTTGGTTGACCTGATTTCTGGTTTGCACACCAGCTGAGATTTCTCCAATTATTTGGGAAATTGGATGGTCTCTTGATGTTACTAAATCAACAGGGGGTGTTGATTGTTCACCAACCTGTGTTGTTGTTTCCTCTTGTGGTACAACAACTGGCTCTTCAAGTTGTACTTCAATGTGTTGAGCATTCCCTTCATCTTCACTGCTTTCATCCTCTTGAGTAACCTGTAACCTGTTCAAGTCTTCAACTAGAGAATGTTCCTGCAAAGGTTCTATGGTAGAAGAAATCTTCTCCTTGAAAGACATGTTAGTTTCATCAAATTAAATGTGAACAGATTCCTCAATTTTCAAAGATGACTTATTATAGACCCTATAGGCCTTGCTGATCATGGAGTATCCCAGAAACACTCCTTCATCAGCTTTGGCTTGAAATTTTGCTAGATATTTCTTGTCATTATTATGAATATAGCAAATACAACCAAAGACTCTAAAATAGTCAACTTTAGGTTTCTTCCCTTTGAGTAATTCATAGGGAGTCTTTCCCTTTAGTTTATGTATCAGACTTCTGTTCAGCACATAGTTGGAGGTGTTCACTGCCTCTGCCCAAAAGGATAGAGGTAGATGAGCATCTGACAACAATGTGGTGGCAGATTCAATAAGGGTTCTATTTTTCCTTTCAGCTACCCCATTTTGTTGAGGAGTTCTAGGAGTTGAGAAAGTATGTCTGATCCCTTCACTCTGACAGAACTCTTGCATAAGAAGAGAATCAAACTCTGTCCCATGATCACTTCTGATCAGGGCAATGTGAGTATTGAACTCAATCTGTATGCATTTGAGAAACTCTGTCAGACACTTAAAGTTATCAGACTTCTTCCTTAGAAAGAACACCCAAGTGAATCTAGAGAAGTCATCTACAACTACTAAAGTATAGGATTTCCCTCCTAGGCTTTGTACTGTGATGGGTCCAAAGAGATCCATGTGTAACAGATACAATATCCTAGGTGAATCACTCTTATTAAGTGACTTAAAACTGTTTTTAGTTTGCTTGCGTAATTGACAAGCCCTGCAGAGTCCTTCCTTCTTGTAGGGGCTAGAAGGTTGTCCTCTAACAAGGTTGTCCTTGGATAGCCTAGCAATAGTTCTAATGTTTAGGTGTCCTAATCTCTTATGCCATAAAACATTTGGTTTACAGATAGAGTTAAACAAGCAGATATCTACATCAGTTGAAAGAAAATCTACTAGATAGATGTTACCTTTCCTTTTACCTGTCAACACAGTTGTGTTGTCCTCTGACTTGATTTTGCATAAGGCTTTGCTGAAGGTCACCTGGTAGCCTTCATCACACAGCTGACTGATGCTAATTAGGTTGTGCTTCAGTCCTTCTACATAAGTTACCTTCTTGAAGGTTACTGAACCAATCTGGACTGCACCATATCCTTTAGTTTGTCCAAAGTTTGAATCACCAAAGATAACTTTGGGTCCAAGTTTGGCTCTGAAGGATGTGAGGTTGTCCTTGTTCCCTGTCATGTGCTTAGAGCACCCACTATCCAAATACCATTGCTGATTAGATGTTGGATAGGTCTTCACCTGCACATAAGACAATTCATTTGTTTTTGACCCAGTTTACCTTGGGCCTAGGTTGATAACCTTTAAATTCAGAAATGAAAGACATCCCTGGTTGACTCTTATATCCTTTAGGATGATATCTCCTTGGAGGTAAAATCCATTCAGTATAAGGGTTAAAGATTTGGGATGAAGAACCCTTAGGATTCAATTTTGATTTGCCTTTGAAAAATTTTCCAGAGCTCTGACCTCTGTTCGACGATCTTGGAGCTGCGTTCGACGATCTTGGGTCAGATCGTCGAGCTCCGTTCAACCGTCGAATAGGGCTGAGGTCAGGTATATGAGATCGTCGACCTGCGTTCGACGTCTTGGGCTGAGATCGTCGATCAGCGTTCGACGATTTTTCCTGAGATCGTCGAGCAGCATTCGGCGATCGTCGATCTTCATTCGGCGATCGTCGATCTACGTTCGACGATTTCTGCTGGGACTTAGTTTTCTGAGGCAGATCAGAATTTTTCCTGGCAACCTCTACAACTCCCTTTCCCTTGTCAGAAATGAATTTGATGGGAGTTGTTAGTGTTGAAACCGGAATCCGGCCTCTTGTGGAGTTCGACCCTCGGGGAAGGGGTGGTCTCGCGCCTACTTTGCTCCTGCAAGAAAAACAACGAAAGAGACAAGAAAGAACAGACCCAAGGGCTCGGCAGGGAGGTCCCACCACAAACCCGGAAGATCTCTGAGCGCTTCCCCTACTTAGCCAGAAGCCGAGCTAAGGTACTCTCAGAGAACACTCGAAAATGAGAGTCAGGAGGCACTGAAAGCGTCCCCTCTGAGGCACCCCTTGGGTCTTATTTATAGCTTTTTGGAACCTGAACTGCCAATAACCAAAATAACTGACCTGAAAATACCAAAAGGCCCTTAGCTGGGTCTGCCAACAGCCAAACTCCGCTGTTCTGATGGGCTATGTGCAGTCCAACCTGGTCTGCCAACAGCGAGACTCCGCTGTCCTGAGGGGCTATCCGCAGTCCTGGGGAGTCAACTCGCCTCCACTCCTTCTTCGCGGGAGGCGGGCGCGACCTAACTTCAGCTGCCCGCCCATGCTCCCAGGGCGAGCGCGAGCCGGGGGTCGCGACCTGTATTGCTTCTGCCGGGGCGGACCGGCAGCCAGGTCGCGTGACGAGGCGTACCGGCGGCCACTGCGACTCTCGATCGGCTCGCCAGTCGCGGGTCGCCAAACTCGTCTGCTTTGGCCAAGGACTCTTCGCGCGACCCGCTCGCTTGCCTCGTCGGCTCGCTCGCCTGAAATGAGCAGGAACGGGCCAGCCCTTCTGTCGCATGTCTGTTTGCCGCTCGGATGCGGGCCGCGGGCAAGGTCTGCTCGCCTCCCTGGTGGGACCCACTCGCCGGACACGGGGTTGTACAAATCCCCGCTCTTTTTGAGCTTGATTCAAGATCGGAAAGAATCATCCAACCCGCGTGTTCGGCGAGTGCTTGTGCTGAGCTGGCAGGGAATCTTCTGGTGGGCCCCCCACTGTCCGGCTATAAATATACCGCTGAGCCCAGGAGGGGGGGCTCCCCAGATCCCCTCATTTTTCTTGAACAGGCCGGTCTCTTGATGTCGGTCAGCGAAGAGGTGCGAGCTCGCCTAGCGGCAGCGGGCCTGAAGACTCAGGAGGAGGCACTCGAGGCCGCCCCTTGGCTAGCGCGTGGGTCTCCCGGCCCTCTCTTTAGGCCAGCGAAGGGAAAGATTGTTAGGCGGTCTCTGGTGGGTGAATGTCTGGGCTCCAGCTCGGCGGCGGCTGTGGAGGTCGTCCCTGGGGTACGTGACCTTCCGCGGATTATCGCTGTACCTCTGACCTTTTGATTTGCAGGCGATCCCTCGTGAAGAGGTGGGGAACGGGGGAGAGGATCGCCCCCCTCGCTTGTCGCCTGAGAAGGTCGTTAGTTCCCCAGGTCCGGACCGCCCACCTCCGGAAACCCCCCGCCCGCCGGCTTCCCACGGACTGGGAAAATCTCTTGAGACCCTCGAGGGAGACACCTTTCAGGGTCGGCCGGGCTCCTCTCGCCCATCCGTCGGTGCGGGCGACGTGCCAACCCCTGGTGAGCTGATATTTACCATTGGCTTTGCCCTTGTTCGCTCCTTCTGACTCGCCCGTTTGCAGGCTTTAACAGGGCCTCCTCCGAAACTGAGACGAGCGAAGGGTATTCGCCCCCGCCCGACGTGGACAGTGTCTCTGATTACCTGGGCGACCCGACCGATGCGGCGGGGATGAAGAGGCAGGTGACGCGGCTATTCCAGAAACACACGCTGTTTATCCAGGAGCTCGCGAAGAGGGTCGACGAAGACAAGGCCGAGACCGCGGCCCGGCTCGTGGCCTTGGAGGGCCCTCCGCACGAAGCGGAAGACGACAATGTCACTTCACCGGGCGTGCATATAACGCGAGCCGAGGGGCATCTTAGGAGCGCCACAGAGCAGGTCGGCCTGGCTCAGCGGGAACTAGTGGAGGTTCGCGATTACCACGACCCTCGCGTGCCACCGCGATCGGGAACGAAGCGGCGACACAGGTGGAAATGGGTCGAGTACTGACCCAGCCTTCTACCCCTCGCTTGCGGGATACCGCGGGATTGCTATTACTTCGGAAGGGGGTCATAGGGACCTTCCAGACCTTCTCCATCCGGCACGTGGTCGCTAAGAGCATCCAGGTACTCGCGCTCAGAGATGACGACGCGAGGAAAGTCATGCTCGGAGAAGGTCCAAGCGCACTTACTTCGCCCGTCCACGCTCACCGCACCAAGACGTTGAAACCGGAATCCGGCCTCTTCTGGAGTTCGACCCTCGGGGAAGGGGTGGTCTCGCGCCTACTTTGCTCCTGCAAGAAAAACAACGAAAGAGACTAGAAAGAACAGACCCAAGGGCTCGGCAGGGAGGTCCCACCACAAACCCGGAAGATCTCTGAGCGCTTCCCCTCCTTAGCCAGAAGCCGAGCTAAGGTACTCTCAGAGAACACTCGAAAATGAGAGTCAGGAGGCACTGAAAGCGTCCCCTCTGAGGCACCCCTTGGGTCTTATTTATAGCTTTTTGGAACCTGAACTGCCAATAACCAAAATAACTGACCTAAAAATACCAAAAGGCCCTTAGCTGGGTCTGCCAACAGCCAAACTCCGCTGTTCTGATGGGCTATGTGCAGTCCAACCTGGTCTGCCAACAGCGAGACTCCGCTGTCCTGAGGGGCTATCCGCAGTCCTGGGGAGTCAACTCGCCTCCACTCCTTCTTCGCAGGAGGCGGGCGCGACCTGACTTCAGCTGCCCGCCCATGCTCCCAGGGCGAGCGCGAGCCGGGGGTCGCGACTTGTCTTGCTTCTGCCGGGGCGGACCGGCAGCCAGGTCGCGTGACGAGGCGGACCGGCGGCCACTGCGACTCTCGATCGGCTCGCCAGTCGCGGGTCGCCAAACTCGTCTGCTTTGGCCAAGGACTCTTCGCGCGACCCGCTCGCTTGCCTCATCGGCTCGCTCTCCTGAAATGGGTGGGAGCGGGCCAGCCCTTCTGCCGCATGTCTGTTTGCCGCTCGGATGCGGGCCGCGGGCAAGGTCTGCTCGCCTCCCTGGTGGGACCCACTCGCCGGACACGGGGTTGTACAGTTAGGACTATAGGTTGGCTGGATGAAGCACCCAAGCCCAGTGTACTGTTAAATCTAGAGTTCACTGTGCTTGTGATGTCCATCAGCTTGATGCTTCTCCCATTAAGGGATTCTTCAAGCTTCTTGGCCTCAGAGAGCTCACTTTTCAGTGAAGCTATCTGTTCCCTACAGCACTGCAACTCCTGAGAGAGTTTGAGGTTTTCTGACTTTAGAGCATTGTGTTCAGATAATTGATTTCTGAGAGAGATAATCTCTTTCTCAGACTTTAGCAGGTCTAAACACAGTGCTTTAAATTCAGATTTGAAATCTTCTGAACTAAAATCAAAGGAACCAATTACCTGATCTTCTTCAGTTTGAGTCTCTGAGTCTGACTCTGACTCTTCTTCCTCTGAATTGTGCTGTGAGGCATTGATTGCCATCATGCAGAACTCCTTTTCTTCTGCATCATCCTCATCATCACTGGAGCTGGATGAGACTTCTGACTCCTCTTCAGTCTCACTCCAGGATTCAGCAACAAACCCTTTTCTTGTAGGCTTATTTTTGCTTGAGGAAGGTTTGCCATTTCCATTCCTTTTGGAGTCTTTCTCCTTTCTTCTTTCTTTTCTGTCCCTTCTGTCCTTGTTCTTGTTCTCTAGACAGTCAGGAACTATGTGCCCTGGTTTCCTGCAACCAAAGCAAATAATGTCTTTATTATTACCAATGGACTTGTCATACCTTGGCTTATCCTGCTCCTTGTATGATCTTCTTCTGAAGTCCTTTCTGGCCATCTTGTAGAATCTTTTGGCCAACAAGCTGAGTAGTTCATCATTGCCTGTGGCTTTATCTTCAGGCAGATCCTCAGTTGCCTTGAAGGCTATGGTCTTCTCTTTCCTTGTGGCTGGTGAAGCAGCCTTCTATTCTTCCTCTCTATTCTTGATGAGTAGCTCATAAGATTTGAGCTTACCCAATAGAGCTTCAGTGGTAATCTCATTCAGACTTCTGGCATCTTTAATTGGCCAGATTCTTGAATCCCAAGTGCTGGGGAAGCACATTAGGATCTTGTCATTGAGTTCAGTTAGAGAGATCTCTTTGTCCAATGTCCTTAGTTCACTGACAATTAGACTTAGTCTGTTGTACATGTCTCCCACTGACTCAGTCTCTCCCTTCTTGAAATTCTCATATTGGGAGATGAGATGGGATCTTCTGTCCTTTCTCTCATTAGCTGAGCCTGAGACTATTTCTGAGAGCTTGTCCCAAATTTCCTTGGCTGAATTGCATTCAGCTACCTTTTGAAATATGTCATCTGACATTGTCTGGGCTAGGATGTTCATAGCCTTAGCATCAGCTACCTTCCATCTCTTGATGTCAGCATCTGTTCCTGATGGAGGTGGCACAGCATTTGTGCTTGTGTTCTCTGGGGGTCTTGGACACACTGTCAAAACAGAATTAAAGATATCTTCGTCAATAGAATTCATGTAAAGTCTGATCCTTGCCTTCCAAAGTGCAAACTTGGAAAGATTGCACACTGGAGGTCTGGTGCTAGCATAATCTTTGTTTTGGGCCATGATTTGTGCAAACAAAATCTAATAATACACTACAAAAGAAAAACAGATCTAGTTTGGGATCTTTGGGTTCAGGTGTTAGCCTGTACAACCAATCAGGTATGGTATAACCAACCTCTTTTTGATACCAATTGAAAGTGCAACTAGATCTGATATACTCTAGAGGGGGGTGAATAGAGTATATGGTGCTTTAAAAACTTTTACAAACTTTTACAACAATTGTTGTAATATGTGTGAGCAGGGAAGCAAAAAATAAATCTAATCACAACACTAAGCAAAGCAAAAACTAAGCACAGAAAAATCAAGGCCAGAAACAAAAATTGAAAACAAGCAAAACCAGAAGACACAAGGAAATATAGTGGTTCCCCAAACTTGGGTACATCCACTCTTCTACCATCCTAGGTAGGAATCCATTGCAGGATGAGTTGATCAGGTGTCCTGGGCACCAATGAGCTTTTGATAAGGTACTCAAAAACCAAAGCAGATTTTTTGATCAGGTGTCTTGCCACCAATGAGCTTTTGACAAGGTGCTCAAAAACCAAGTTCAAACTTTTGAAGGGAGTTTGAAAAACCCTTTACAGAGTGGGGGTGAGAGAGTGATGGCAGTCTTCTCTTTCTCAAACAACTGAGAAGACTAAGTGGATTGATGTCAAAGCTCCCCCTGAATCCTTGAAATCTTCAGGAAGAAAAGCTTTGCTGAGGGTGATAGGCCTTCAAAGATTGAACTCCAACAATGGATAATTTCAGCAATAGCTGAAATGTTGAGTGTCTAGAGTCTTGAAATATGTTGGCCTTCAACACTTTGAAAACTAAAGAGATCTGAAGATTTGAAAACTTGATCTTCTTGGATGAGTGTTCTTCAGATTTCTTTGAGACAGAAGATTTTTGAGAGTTCTCTGTAGTCAGTATCTCTCTCTATGTATTGTGTGTGTTCTTCTATGTGTGAGATTCAAAAATCCTGTCTTTTATTCTCTGGTCAGAATAGAATATCATTCTCTGTCAAGTATAGCCATTGGCCTACATTAATTGCATCCTTAATTGCATAATCTCTTCTGGAGGAAAGTCCACAGAAACATTCCTTGAAAAATCCCTTGAAACTTGGTCCAGAATTGAATGAAAACGACTATCAAATCTCTGAATTAATTGCAGAATAACTCCTAACTGATTTTGAATTTAAATTCTGGAAGTTATCTGAAATCGTCGAACTGAGCTCTGCTATCGTCGAGCTGAGCTCAGCGATCAGAAAATCTTAAGCAGCAAAATATCGTCGATCTGAGCTCAAAGATCGTCGAACTGAGCTCAGAGATAAACATCCAAAGCAGAGTCAAAATCGTCGACCTGAGCTCACCGATCGTTGAATGGAGTTCGACGATATTATGAAGTTGAGCTCAGCGATCGTCGAATGGAGTTCGATGATCTGTCGAAGTTGAGCTAGACGATCGTCGACCGGAGTTCGACGAATCGTTGTGCTGAGCTCGACGATCAGACTTAGTCTCCAGACTGAGAATCCTGGTCTTCAGAGCAGCTTCCAAACCTAGACTTCTAATCCTTAGACTCAATTCTAATTGACCTATTAGGCTATACAGAAGGTCAAGCAAAGGATTCCTAGAGACATAGTGATCCTGACCCAAATTAGTAATAAGGTGTTCCAACAGTAACCTCTCAAGTTATTAGTAATTTTGTGTGGGGGAGATAGTCTATCGACATGGGCTACCACTAGCCATAGTCACAGACAATGGATTGCAGTTTGCTAGCGATGAGTTTGTCAGCTTATGCGGTCAGTTGGGCATGGATCTTCGTTTTGCGTCACTCCACCACCCTAGAGGTAATGGGCAGGTGGATGCGACCAACTAGATAATTGTGAACTTGCTAAAAAATAAGGTCGAGAACCTGTGGGGCAACTGTGTGGAACAAATCCCCTCAGTTCTTTGGGCATTCAGAACCATGCCAAATACAGCCACGGGCGAGACCCCCTTCAAACTTTCTCATGGGTCTGAAGTTGTGCAGCCAGTCGAGTTTGAGGTAAGGTCACCGAGGGTGGTTGCGACAGGAGAAGGAGACAAAGAATTGCGAGTAAAAATGAGGAAGAGCAAAAGCTCTCACTTGACTTAGTAGAAGAACTTCGGGAACTGACAGCAGTCTGACAAGAAGAGGTCAAACGGCGAATGACAAGGTATTTCGACAAACACATTCGAGTCAGGCAATTCCAGAAGGGGAATCTAGTCCTTAAAAAGGTTGATGCGACCGGAAGGGGGCAGTGGTCGGGAAGCTAAATCCCAATTGGGAAGGCCCCTACATTGTAGAAGAAACTGTGAAATGGGGGAGGTGGTACCATATCTGGGATATGGAAAGGGTACTCCTTGACCGCGCATGGAGCAGTGATGACCTGAAACGTTTCTAACCATGACATCAACTTTTAATATATTGATGGTTTCTTTCATAGCCATGTCTGACTGTCGGTTTATGTGATGAACATGGCATGTGAGCACCCCTGTTTGGATTGTGCTGACTAGGCTTTCACTAGTTGGCAGGGCCGACAGGTCGCTCGGGGGATGGATGGTTGTGAAAGAAAGAAAGTTGTGTTAAACCCTTGATTAGATCCCACTGACTAGGCTCTCACTAGCTAGTAGGGCTGGCAGGTTGCTTGAGTGGCTACACCCCTGATTGGATCCCATTGACCAGGCTGTCACTAGCTGCCAAGGCCGACAGGTCACTCGGGTGGTGAGTTGTTGTGAAAGAAAGAAAGTTTGGTTAAGCCCTCGATTGGATCCCATTGATCAGACTCCCACTACCTGGAAGGGCCGACACGTCACTTGAGTGGCTATACCCCCGATTGGATCCTGCTGGCCAGCCTCTCACTAGCTGGCAGGGCCGTCAGGTCGCTCGGGTAGTGGGTGGTTGTGAAAAAATGAATGTTTGGTTAAGCCCTTAATTGGATCTCGCTGATCAGGCTCCCACTAGCTAGCAGGGTCGACAGGTCACTCAAGTGGATATACCCCTAATTGGATCCTACTAACCAGGCTCTCACTAGCCAACAGTGTCGGCTGGTTGCTCAAGTGGTGGATGGTTGTGAAATAAAAATGTTTGGTTAAGCCCACGATTGGATCCCGCTAACCAGGCTCCCACTAGCTGGCAAGGTCGGCAGGTCTCTCGAGTGACTATACCTCGTTTGTATTCCGCTGACGAGACTCTCACTAGCTGGAAGGGCCGGTAGGTCGCTCTAGTGGTGGGTAGTTGTGAAATAAAGATAGTTTGGTTAAGCCCTCGATCTGATCCTGCTGACCAGGATCTAGCAAGCTGGCAGAGTCGGCAGGTCGCTCGAGTGGTAACACAATCGATTGGATTCTGCTAACTAGGCTCTCACTAGCTGGCAGGGCCGGCAGGCCGCTCGGGTGGTGGGAATTCATGAAGAAGATGATTTTGAGACATTGGGATGACTGATACAAAACTTTACTCTCCCCGGACCAGGGGCGAGGGGTGGGTAAGTCCTATTTATCTAAACACTCGCGAGTCAATGAGGGAAGCAAGATGAAAAGATATACGGGGAACAAAATAGACTAGACCTCGAGGTCCCATAGGCACGAGTGCGTGCAAGATCGAGCCAATCAAAAATTAGTCGAAGTCCCGGTGGATGCTTGAGGCGCGACAATCGAAGTTTGTCACTCGCAATACGTCCTATGAATGAACCATGCTATTATGTCTAGCTGTTATGAGACGGGCAAGTACAAATAATTGACGCGAGCATAATACATTTCGATAAATAGAAATCAAGTTAAAGGGCGAATACAAGAAAAATAGTTTATGGAAGCAGGCGAGTACACAATTGAAAGAGGGCACGTACAAAATGGCTTAGAATAATCTGAAAAGGGGGGGGGGGTCGCCCATTACAGTACACAAAGACAAAAGACATTAAATATCTTGCCTCGAACATATGAGGGCGGGATAAAAATGAAAATAAAAAATGAAAAAAATTATACATTTCATTCAGAGTCTCTGGAGTTCTCGCTCTCGCGAAGGAGCGGGTCGATGTCATCCTTAGACTCTGAAAGAGGGAGGAAAATCTCCGGGACCACATCTTTCACGCTGACTCCCGTGCCCTCGCTGGTTACGAGCCTGACCTGCTGCATCACCTTAAGCGTGTGCTTCGCCGCCTTTGTCGCGTTCAGCTGCATCATCCTCTCGATCTCGTGATTGGAGTACTGCTTGAACTTTCTCCCACCAGTGGCCGACGGGAGGACAACATCGATCCGCTGGCAGTTTTGGGCCTGCAATGTAACGTCCCGAATCGCTCTAGGCCCCTAGTGTGTGTGTTTTGAGTCAGGAGGGCTGACTTGAGTCCTGAGAGTGCAGGGAATTGGACTGCACTTGTGGGGAAATGGAGAATCAGTGTAAAAAGGAAGTAACACGGGTAGGGACACGGCCGTGTGCCTACCCGTGTGCGTCGAGTTGAGCTCGACGACCCGTGTCGAGATCGTCGAGCTGTGTCGACACCAAGGGACACGGGTAGGGACACGGCCGTGTGCCTACCCGTGTGCGTCGAGTTGAGCTCGACGACCCGTGTCGAGATCGTCGAGCTGTGTCGACACCAAGGGACACGGGTAGGGACACGGCCGTGTGCCTACCCGTGTGCGTCGAGTTGAGCTCGACGACCCGTGTCGAGATCGTCGAGCTGTGTCGACACCAAGTGACACGGGTAGTGACACGGCCGTGTCCCTACCCGTGTGCGTCGAGTTGAGCTCGACGAGAAGTGTCGAGACGCAACCCAAGAAGTACACGGCCAAGGACACGGCTATGCACACGGCCGTGTCATGTGGACACGGGTCGGGACACGCCCGTCCCAACCCGTGTCAAGTATTGAACCGACATGGAAACTGTCGTTGCCGCTTCGCCAGGAAGGACACGGGTAAGGACACGGCCGTGTCCCTACCCGTGTCGCATTTTATTTATATAGGGGACAGAAAACCCTAGCCGTTTTCATGCTCTTTTCATCCCCTAATTCCTGTGAGAACTCCTGTGAGAGGGAAAACTGCAGAAGCAAGTTTTACCAAAGGAGATCCGCCATCGCCGTGAAAGGGAAGATGCCGCCAAGGAGAACTACGAGATCCATGGCTAGAAATGGTGGTACCGCTGGAGCCAATGTGAGTTTCCTACCCTCTCCCTTGGTGCTAGATCTATAGTTATTTTCCTAGGAGAGACATCGGCTCAAGAGAGTCTTGATGGAGAGGAGAAGATTTCTAGGTTCGGCCATGCTAGGATTTGAATCCTAGACTTTAGATCTCTTCAACCCTTCCCCTTTTCTTCAATACGACGATGGGTGAATGGTTTCGTGAGGAGTTTTGGCCTTTGAGGTTGAATAAGGGAGGAGGACATTTCTGGAAAATTTAGGAAGGATCGCTTGAGGAAGAAGACGGACCGATGCCGTCCATTTTTCTTTAAGATGCGTGCAGAATCTGTATTCTGCGCGCAACGAACTTCGTGGCCATTTTTATGTATGCTATGGCCAGATCTGGGCTTTCGGCTTAACACGAAAGTTGAAGCCCTTGAAAATACCTTTCCAACGAATGGTTGCACGACTTCTGGCGAATTCTGTAGCCACGGGAAAGTCTAAATGAAAATGGTGTTCAATAAACCTCGTATGCAGAAACTGTGTTCTGTACGCAGCGGACTTCAAGTCCGATTTCAAATAGGATAATCTCAAATCTGGGTTGAGCTCTGAATATGAAAGATGTAGTCCATGGAAATACCTTTCCATCGAGGGGTTACACGACTTCACCGGATTCCTGTAGCCTCGGGAATCTCCGGTCGAAGTTGCTGTCCAGATTCAACCTGCGCCTAAATTCTGGGCTTAATGAAAGATGAATTTTGATTCGGTAGAATTAATAATGCATGATACTTGCCTTGGATGAACCCTGATGATTAATCAGTTGTTGCATGATTGAAGTTGCTTATTAATCAGATTTCCTATTATCAAATTGTGAAATAATCTTATTTAAACGAATCGAACTGGTAGGAATTGAAAGATTGATATTGTGCGCTTCATGTTCAAATTATGACATTATCAAATAAAAGTGAGATAGACTTTTATATGCGCATCATGTTTATATTACATTGTCATCATTTGGAAGGTCATATAGATGAATAGATTATGATCATGGACATGTTTGATTAATGAAATGAGTCTTGTAGTCCAATACTTAGAGAGTCGTCTCCCTACGGGTAGTATTGTGAAGAGATGTAAGTGCGGGGTTGACCGTCACTTGTTTTGGTTGTGTTGGGATAAGGTGTGGATGGATGGTTGGGCTGTGTCCTCGTGTTTACTTCCGAGGCCCCTTCCATGATACGTTGATGTGGTATGTGCATGTGGTGTGAGTCGACACGCGGTGTCGTAATCCTGGGTTAAGGATAGTGTGGCAGGTCTACGGGCTCGCCAGTCGTCACACCGACGGGAGTTGGCAGTTAGACTTGGTCGGCTTGGGCTGTGTCCTCGGTGTTCACGTCCTGAGGCCCCTCCGGCCATATGAACGGTTGGGCTGTGTCCTCGTGCTTTCTTCCGAGGCCCCTTCCGGGTCACGCAAGGCCAGTTCGGGCTGTGTTCTTGGTGCACATCTACCCAAGACCCCGCTGGGCCATAGTACGCATGGGCTCCGCTGTTGTGTTCTTAGCGTTGAGGCGTACGGAGGCCTAGGTGAAGTAGTGTGATACCCGCCTAGTAGTAGAAGTGCCCGTTCTACTGTCACCGCCTGGCCACGGCGGCTGATGCCTGAGAGGTTAGCTACCTGCTCGAAAAGTGGGAACTATAGTCTGTGTCGACATAGCAATTGCATGGGTGTGCATGGGTGAGTCATTGCATAGCATTCATAGCATTTCATAACATTGCACAACAAGATCCTCATCGTATAAGTTTGTATGGGCACTCTTATACGATGAGTTACTTTATGTAACCCGATCCTTAACTTATAAGTTTGTATGGGCATTCTTATAAGTTAAGTTACTTTCCTGCTGTTACTTATACTTGCTAGTTTAGTGTAGCTCTTTCATATATGCTGACTATGATGCTGTTACTCTTACACTACTGCCACTTGCTTGTACCTCCTTTACTTGCTTACTTGTTATATACTATACTCTTGTTTCTTTTCTCCGCCCGGTGCCGAGGAGTCGCCGGGGGAGCGGATGTGAAACCACTTAGTCGTTTCGACTAACGGTTGCTACGTCTTCCTTTTTTAGGAGGTCACGCCGCAGGTAGAGCAGCCGCAGACTACGCCGCAGGACAGCCAGGCCAGGACGACAGGGCCTGACGTGACGGTGCCGTCGATACCGTCTGTTACCGATGTTAGTGTTTTGCTTACTCTGATGTAGCCCGTTTGGGCAATGATTAGCTGTACTCTGATATATTGTAGAAGCATGTTTTAGCTTCTCATTATTGATGTATGTGGACATTATAACTTAGTGTGGATTTTGACTTCTGGATGTTTATTTATTTGGTTGGGTTGGCCTGTTATATTGATATTGTTGTAGCCGGCGGAATAAGCGTCTTATGGTACAGGTTAGCCCGTGTGCTAATGCTACCGCAAGGCGGCTGTTCCGGGCATAAGACTCCCCCTTCGTGCCGTGTTTTGGGATCCGGGGAGGGGGGGGTCTTACAAATGGTATCAGTTTGCCACGATCCTCAACTCAGAAGTCATTCAACAATGGTGCCACCCCCGTTTGGTTAGTCAGTTTGGGGACAAACTGACTTAGCGGAAGCAGTGGTGTGCCCATATGTAATTCACATTAAGTTTGTCCAACTTTGACCTTAAGTTTAGCCAACCTGACCACAAATTTGTCGTGTATGTGTAGGTTCCACTGCATGTTGAGCCGATGGGGGGTACTCCTACCCCTCCCATACCCACTCAGTTCGAACAATCTGAGTTGGGGCAGACGCTCACCGCCATTCTTAATGCTTTTAAGGCACAGCAGACTCCGGTGCAACAACCGGCCCCGAGCTCCAACTGGCTGAGCACCTTCCGGGCTCTCTCCCCTCCCGTCTACCTTGGGACGGAGTCAGCCGTACGTACAGAGGAATGGCTAGACACGATACAGGAGTTGTTGGCCGGTATCCGTTGCCCAGCCAACATGGCAGTGACATTGGTAGTGTCTGTCTTGGACTTACATGCGAAGAGGTGGTGGAAGTCCCTCATGGGCTCTACCTTCCAAGGCCGGATCTACACAGAGATAAGTTGGAGTGAATTCTCGGGTGTTTTCTTGGAGCACTTTATCCCTACATCGGCCCGAGATGAGCTTGAGCAGAGGTTCCTTCTACTAAAGCAGGGATCAAAGTCGGTTACAGAATACCAGCGGGAATTCCAGCATCTCACAAGGTTTGCGGACTCTTATGAGTTGGATGACAGAGGTTATGCCAAGCGCTTCTATAAAGGGCTGCGAGATCCCCTAAGGCAGTCCCTTTTGTTTATAGTGGATGGTAGCTTGGCAGAGATCATTGATATGGCGAAAAGATTGGAGGCGGACCACCTGGGATGTAGTAAGAGGCCTGCGGAGGACGTGATGGAAGCCGGCCCAAGTAATAGAAGGAGACGGGACTTCAGAGGAGGAAGAGGTTATCAAAGAGGTGGAGGGCGTGTCCACCGAAACTATAGGGTGGAGCATCCAGTTCCGCAGCCGCCTGCGTTGCCTCCACCCCCACAGCATCAGCGATTTCAACAACTTGAAGGGCGTCGTGGTCTGGTGTGCTTCGAATGCAACCAGCCGGGCCACATCCGGCGTTTTTGCCCGCAGCTATATAGGAACGCCCCTCCTGCTCTCCCTCCTGCTCTCCCTCCAGCCGCTCCACGAGGGCGGGGATATATGCGCGGTCGAGGACGAGGACCGCCAAGAGGAAACCCCGGACCGGTCCGGGATCAGGTGTACGCGCTTGACATGGCGCAGGAAAGGAACCCACAAGATGTGATTGCAGGTATGACTTAATTAATTTACATATTTGCATGATCTAGCTTGAATTGATTAGAACTTACTAGCCAATAGCAATAAGTTTTGGTTGTTGGTACTTAGGCACCGTGATTATTGGCGGGAAGACAGCCTATGCGCTATTCGATACCGGTGCCTCACACTCCTTTGTGTCCGAGGATTTCATAAAAGACATGGGGGATGTACAGTACTTCACTGGCATAGCTCGACGTGTACGCCTTCCGGACGGCTCGGAGATGATCGCGACCGCCAAGTGCGAGTTGGAGTTATTTATTGATGGGAAGGCCTTTGATACGCCGGCCACGGTTCTGAGAATGCCGGAGTTTGACATCATTTTGGGCATGGCATGGCTGGACTGGCACTTCGCGAGGATCGACTGCGCGGAGAAGCGGATCTATTTGAGGCATGGAGACTCTGACGTCATCTTCCAAGGTATTGGCTTCGCGCCACGTATGATATTATCTTCTATTCAGGCTGTAAAAGCTCATATGAAGGGGGATGAGGTCTTCATGATCTGGTTCGAGTTGAAGGAAGCAGCGTTGGAATTAAAGGATGTACGGGTAGTGCGGGATTTTCCTGAGGTATTTCCTGAGAAGCTACCAGGATTACCTCCGCATAGAGAAGTTGACTTCCAGATCAATCTAGTACCAGGTGCCAAGCCTGTATCCAAGGCTCCATACAGAATGGCTCCGAAAGAACTCGCGGAGTTTAGAGTTCAATTGCAAGAACTGGTGGATTCAGGGTTCGTTCGCCCCAGTTCATCACCATGGGGAGCCCCTGTGCTGTTCGTGAAGAAGAAGTATGGAACACTGCGATTGTGCATAGATTATCGGGAACTCAATCGGTTGACGGTGCGGAACACTTATCCACTACCGCGGATCGATGAGTTGTTCGATCAACTAGTGGGAGCACATTGGTTTTCTAAATTGGATTTGCGCTCCGGATACTATCAGTTGAGGATACATGAGGGGGATATTCAAAAAAAACAGCATTCAGTTCGAGATATGGTTTGTACGAGTTCACAGTAATGCCGTTTGGGCTCACAAATGCCCCTTCGGCCTTCATGAGTTTGATGAACAAGGTGTTTGAACCGTATTTGGACATCTGCGTCATTGTTTTCATCGACGACATCTTGGTCTACTCAAAGACGGAGGAGGAGCATGTCGAGCACCTGACCTTGGTTTTGAAGAAATTGAAGGAGCATGCCTTGTATGCCAAGTTTAGCAAGTGTGAATTCTGGCTTAAGGAGGTTGCCTTCTTGGGGCATGTGATCAGTGGAGCAGGGTTAGCAGTGGATCCAGCAAAGGTGCGGGCCGTGAAGGAGTGGTCGCCCTTGAAGTCGGCGGCTGATGTACGACGATTTCTTGGACTTGCTGGCTACTACCGCAAGTTCGTGAAAGGTTTTTCCAAGATTGTCCTTCCTCTTACCTCCTTGACGAAGAAGGGTGTGCCATTTGAGTGGACACCTCAATGTGAAGAGGCATTTCAAGAATTGAAAGATAGGCTTACCTCCGCCCCCATCCTTGCACTTCCGTCTGGGAAGGAAGGATTCCAAGTTTACACGGACGCATCATACCAAGGGATGGGAGCGGTACTGATGCAGCACGGGCATGTGATCGCTTATGCTTCAAGGCAGTTAAAGAAACATGAAATCAATTACCCGGTTCATGATTTGGAGTTGGGAGCAGTGGTGTTCGCTTTGAAAGTCTGGAGGCATTATTTATATGGCGTGCACTGCGAGATCTTTTCCGATCACAAAAACTTGAAGTATGTTCACACTCAGAAGGAGTTGAACCTAAGACAACGGCGGTGGTTGGAATTTCTATGCGACTATGAGTTCACCATGAACTACCACCCCGGGAAAGCGAACTCGGTAGCCGATGCCTTGAGTAGAAAAGTGCCAGGCTCTAGCCCAGAGTCTCGACTGATGAGTATGGAGTTGGCTCGGATGATCGAGGAGATGGAAATTACTCTAGTATTCAAGGATCCTTCGGCAGAGTATGCGGAGTATTTGGCCAACATGAGCATAGTTTGTGATATCCGAGACCGGATTCGGGTGGAGCAAGGAATGGATGCGTCCTTGGCCCCAACAATCAACGCAATTGAAGATATGACCACCGATGAGTACACACTCAAAGACGGCCTCGTTTATTTTCGTGGCCGACTTTATATTCCCAAGGGCGGCAAAATTCGGGAAGATATATTGAGAGAGGCGCATTCCTCTCAATATTCAGTGCATCCGGGTATTGCTAAGATGTATGCCGGACTGCGGAAGACCATGTGTTGGCCGGGAATGAAGAAGGATGTTCGCTACTATGTTACACATTGCGAAGCTTGCCAAAGAGTGAAGGCTGAATGCAGGAGTCCCGGTGGTTTGTTGCAGTCGCTGCCCATCCCCGAATGGAAGTTCGAGGATATCTCCATGGACTTTGTTCATGGGTTACCTCGTTCCCGCTCCGGGAATGATTCGGTGTGGGTTATTGTGGATCGACTAACAAAGGTGGCCCGGTTCATTCCAATGAAGAAGGAAGCACACGTGGATGTTTTGGTACGCCTTTTTGTGGAGCAATTTGTACGGTATCATGGCGTGCCCAAGACAATTGTTTCGGATAGGGATGGTCGGTTTACATCCAATGAGTGGAAGGCAGTACAGGCGTATTTGGGCTCACGCCTAACCTTTAGTACCGCATTTCATCCACAGACTGACGGGCAGTCTGAAAGGACCATCAGGACACTGGAAGATTTATTGAGGTTATGCGTGCTGGACAGAGGAGAGCCATGGGAAAGGCTCTTGCCCCTGGTGGAATTCTCCTATAATAATAGCCATCAGGCGAGCATCGGCATGGCGCCCCATGAAGCCCTTTACGGAAGAAGGTGCAGGACTCCCTTGTCTTGGGTGCAAGATGAAGATCCGAAGGCATTGGGAAACGAATACATAGATGATACTGATGCGGCGGTCAGATTGATACGGGATCGCATGTTGGAGGCTCAAAGTCGACAGGCGAAATATTACAACAAAAAGCACCGGATGGTGGAGTTCCAGGTGGGCGAAAAAGTGTTCCTTAAGATTCGGCCGATGCATGGAGTGTCACGGGTGCGGGGAGTGAAAAAGCTCAGCCCAAGGTATGTTGGGCCTTATACTATATTGGAAAGAATTGGCCCGTTGGCCTATCGGTTGGAGTTACCACCAGAACTAGAAAATCTCCACGACGTGTTCCATGTGTCGTCGCTTCGAAAAGCACTGTTGCTGCCCGACCAGTATATTCCCACTACTGATGGTGCAGTGGCATCAGATAGGTCTGTGCGACTAGAGCCGGTGCGGATTGTTGACAGCGAGACAAGGACTTTGCGCCGCAAAAGTGTTCCCTTAGTAAAGGTGCTATGGTTGAATCATGGGAAGGAGGAGTACACATGGGAGCCATTGGATTTAATGCAGCAACGCTACCCGGAGTTGTTTGCTCAAGGTAATTTTATTTAAAAGCAAGTGTTAAATTTCCTGTCATGCTTTCCTCCCCACAGCCTAAGCCTGATTTCGGGGACGAAATCTTTTATTTTGTTTATAGGATTTGTAACGTCCCGAATCGCTCTAGGCCCCTAGTGTGTGTGTTTTGAGTCAGGAGGGCTGACTTGAGTCCTGAGAGTGCAGGGAATTGGACTGCACTTGTGGGGAAATGGAGAATCAGTGTAAAAAGGAAGTAACACGGGTAGGGACACGGCCGTGTGCCTACCCGTGTGCGTCGAGTTGAGCTCGACGACCCGTGTCGAGATCGTCGAGCTGTGTCGACACCAAGGGACACGGGTAGGGACACGGCCGTGTGCCTACCCGTGTGCGTCGAGTTGAGCTCGACGACCCGTGTCGAGATCGTCGAGCTGTGTCGACACCAAGGGACACGGGTAGGGACACGGCCGTGTGCCTACCCGTGTGCGTCGAGTTGAGCTCGACGACCCGTGTCGAGATCGTCGAGCTGTGTCGACAGCAAGTGACACGGGTAGTGACACGGCCGTGTTCCTACCCGTGTGCGTCGAGTTGAGCTCGACGAGAAGTGTCGAGACGCAACCCGAGAAGTACACGGCCAAGGACACGGCTATGCACACGGCCGTGTCATGTGGACACGGGTCGGGACCCGTGTCAAGTATTGAACCGACATGTAAACTGTCGTTGCCGCTTTGCCAGGAAGGACACGGGTAAGGACACGGCCGTGTCCCTACCCGTGTCGCATTTTATTTATATAGGGGACAGAAAACCCTAGCCGTTTTCATGCTCTTTTCATCCCCTAATTCCTGTGAGAACTCCTGTGAGAGGGAAAACTGCAGAAGCAAGTTTTACCAAAGGAGATCCGCCATCGCCGTGAAAGGAAGATGCCGCCAAGGAGAACTACGAGATCCATGGCTAGAAATGGTGGTACCGCTGGAGCCAATGTGAGTTTCCTACCCTCTCCCTTGGTGCTAGATCTATAGTTATTTTCCTAGGAGAGACATCGGCTCAAGAGAGTCTTGATGGAGAGGAGAAGATTTCTAGGTTCGGCCATGCTAGGATTTGAATCCTAGACTTTAGATCTCTTCAACCCTTCCCCTTTTCTTCAATACGACGATGGGTGAATGGTTTCGTGAGGAGTTTTGGCCTTTGAGGTTGAATAAGGGAGGAGGACATTTCTGGAAAATTTAGGAAGGATCGCTTGAGGAAGAAGACGGACCGATGCCGTCCATTTTTCTTTAAGAAGCGTGCAGAATCTGTATTCTGCGCGCAGCAAACTTCGTGGCCATTTTTATGTATGCTATGGCCAGATCTGGGCTTTCGGCTTAACAGGAAAGTTGAAGCCCTTGAAAATACCTTTCCAACTAATGGTTGCACGACTTCTGGCGAAGTCTGTAGCCACGGGAAAGTCTAAACGAAAATGGTGTTCAATAAACCTCGTATGCAGAAACTGTGTTCTGTACGCAGCGGACTTCAAGTCCGATTTCAAATAGGATAATGTCAAATCTGGGTTGAGCTCTGAATATGAAAGATGTAGTCCATGGAAATACCTTTCCATCGAGGGGTTACACGACTTCACCGGATTCCTGTAGCCTCGGGAATCTCCGGTCGAAGTTGCTGTCCAGATTCAACCTGCGCCTAAATTCTGGGCTTAATGAAAGATGAATTTTGATTCGGTAGAATTAATAATGCATGATACTTGCCTTGGATGAACCCTGATGATTAATCAGTTGTTGCATGATTGAAGTTGCTTATTAATCAGATTTCCTATTATCAAATTGTGAAATAATCTTATTTAAACGAATCGAATTGGTAGGAATTGAAAGATTGATATTGTGCGCTTCATGTTCAAATTATGACATTATCAAATAAAAGTGAGATAGACCTTTATATGCGCATCATGTTTATATTACATTGTCATCATTTGGAAGGTCATATAGATGAATAGATTATGATCATGGACATGTTTGATTAATGAAATGAGTCTTGTAGTCCAATACTTATAGAGTCGTCTCCCTACGGGTAGTATTGTGAAGGGATGTAAGTGCGGGGTTGACCGTCACTTGTTTTGGTTGTGTTGAGATAAGGTGTGGATAGATGGTTGGGCTGTGTCCTCGTGTTTACTTCCGAGGACCCTTCCATGATACGTTGATGTGGTATGTGCATGTGGTGTGAGTCGACACGCGGTGTCGTAATCCTGGGTTAAGGATAGTGTGGCAGGTCTACGGGCTCGCCAGTCGTCACACCGACGGGAGTTGGCAGTTAGACTTGGTCGGCTTGGGCTGTGTCCTCGGTGTTCACGTCCTGAGGCCCCTCCGTCCATGTGAACGGTTGGGCTGTGTCCTCGTGCTTTCTTCCGAGGCCCCTTCCGGGTCACGCAAGGCCAGTTCGGGCTGTGTTCTTGGTGCACATCTACCCAAGACCCCGCTGGGCCATAGTACGCATGGGCTCCGCTGTTGTGTTCTTAGCGTTGAGGCGTACGGAGGCCTAGGTGAAGTAGTGTGATACCCGCCTAGTAGTAGAAGTGCCCGTTCTACTGTCACCGCCTGGCCACGGCGGCTGATGCCTGAGAGGTTAGCTACCTGCTCGAAAAGTGGGAACTATAGTCTGTGT
Organism: Platanthera guangdongensis; assembly: GCA_039583875.1. Classification (NCBI taxonomy): domain Eukaryota; kingdom Viridiplantae; phylum Streptophyta; class Magnoliopsida; order Asparagales; family Orchidaceae; genus Platanthera; species Platanthera guangdongensis. The sequence continues at coordinate 119,885,353 of CM077164.1, forward strand.
CGACATAGCAATTGCATGGGTGTGCATGGGTGAGTCATTGCATAGCATTCATAGCATTTCATAACATTGCACAACAAGATCCTCATCGTATAAGTTTGTATGGGCACTCTTATACGATGAGTTACTTTATGTAACCCGATCCTTAACTTATAAGTTTGTATGGGCATTCTTATAAGTTAAGTTACTTTCCTGCTGTTACTTATACTTGCTAGTTTAGTGTAGCTCTTTCATATATGCTGACTATGATGCTGTTACTCTTACACTACTGCCACTTGCTTGTACCTCCTTTACTTGCTTACTTGTTATATACTATACTCTTGTTTCTTTTCTCCGCCCGGTGCCGAGGAGTCGCCGGGGGAGCGGATGTGAAACCACTTAGTCGTTTCGACTAACGGTTGCTACGTCTTCCTTTTTTAGGAGGTCACGCCACAGGTAGAGCAGTCGCAGACTACGCCGCAGGACAGCCAGGCCAGGACGACAGGGCCTGACGTGACGGTGCCGTCGATACCGTCTGTTACCGATGTTAGTGTTTTGCTTACTCTGATGTAGCCCGTTTGGGCAATGATTAGCTGTACTCTGATATATTGTAGAAGCATGTTTTAGCTTCTCATTATTGATGTATGTGGACATTATAACTTAGTGTGGATTTTGACTTCTGGATGTTTATTTATTTGGTTGGGTTGGCCTGTTATATTGATATTGTTGTAGCTGGCGGAATAGGCGTCTTGTGGTACAGGTTAGCCCGTGTGCTAATGCTACCGCAAGGCGGCTGTTCCGGGCATAAGACTCCCCCTTCGTACCGTGTTTTGGGATCCGGGGAGGGGGGGGGGGTCTTACATGCAACTCCTTATTCTCCTTCTCCAATATGGCAATCCAGGTGTGGAGCTACTCGATAGCCGCAACATCCTGTGAGACAACTAATAAAAAAAATTGAGAACCAACGTCAAATGAAGGCTAGGGGAAGCGAATGAGTTTACACTTACCACCCCTCCCGAGCGACTGGCGAGAAGCAAATCTGAGGGCTCTAACATCTTCTTGAGGCTCGTGACCTCTTCAAGCACGAGACTATGCACTCGCTCAATATCTGTGATGTTCCGCTCGATTTGCATGTTGTGATGCCCCAACATGGGGGCCAGTTCCAGGGCACGGAGCAGGGCTCGCGCGCTCTCATGCGCCAACATCTGGGTGGACTCTTTATCAAAGACTGTTGTGACCTCCCGCACATAAAGCCCGAAGTAGAATACGTAGGCCTGACTGCTGGTGGTGTATTGTTCTAGCCAGGAGGGAAGAAGGGTGGATATTGAAGCCCTTTTGCCCCCCCGGTCCCAAAACAGCAAGGGTTCCCCAGCTTCTTCTCGATTCTTCTCACTGAGACCAAAGTTCTTGTTCCGTTTCCGAATGGACTTTCCGACGACCTTTTTTCAGACACACTTGAGGTTCAAGTGATCCCTTCAGCAGCCTCGCAGGCGACCTCGTCGACGATCTCGCCCATGGGCCCGCACAGGACCAAGGCCCTCTCAAAAAGAGTTCTTGCGGCCTCCTTACCATTGGCAAAACCCTGGTACTTTTGCCTCTTGGACGCCGGCTGGAGGGATGGTGCCTCGCGGCTTGCAGAACAAAGTCTCTTTTGGCCAGCGGACATAGAAGAGGTACCGCGGGTTCTTTATATGCGGAGGCGGCCGCCTCGATGCAAGAGATCAGAGGAGGCGACCATGGTGCTCGCGTATAGAGGATGATTAGGAAGATATCTCTGCCCTGCAGTTTCCTCAGAGTCAGTGGAAAATAGCCAGGAAAGGGATGAAGGTAAAAATAATAATGAGTACATGGAGTACCTTTTCCGGGGAGGACGGGAGGCAGCTCATCGATTTTCCTCCACAGGTATACGACTTCGAAGTTCTTCCCAGTGAAGAAATTGAAGAGGTTGGCCTCGTGACCTCCAACATTGAGAGGGCGGTAGGTCGCCTCGTCCTATTGGATGGGCAAGTAAGGGATGTTACCGAAGCCCCCCTTGACTAATATATACTTCCTAAGCCAGTAATGACTCTTGTTGACTGTTTCACGGACCTTAGCATGCTGGCTAGAGAAGAAGGCGGTCCCATCCTTGTTGGTCCGGAAGGAGAAGAGCTCGTGGAAGACGACGAGGCTAAACTCAATACGTTCCTCCGGCAAGAAGCACACGAATGCGACCAACATCGCGACCGAGTTGGGGGTCAACTGACCCAGGACTATGCCCAGATACTTGAGATCTTGGCGCACCTCCGGCCAAAGTGGCAGTCGTAACCCCATTTCAAGGTGCACGATGGGGATCACGACTTCGTCGGGGTGGACATGGTTGATCGACTCAAACTCTTCAAGGATACGGGCGACAAACCCTGACAAGATGTAGTGGGCGACGACCGAGAGGTACTCGCTCTCGGTCAGATTGTAGTGGAGGAACATGTAGTCCGGGAAGGCCCACGCGCTCTTGGATCTACCCTTAGCCTCGCCACCATCTCCAACCATTTTCAAGTTTTAGTGCGAGAGCTGGGAGTGGAGTGCTTGTGAGAACGTTTTAAAGTGAGCACTCAGGGACAAAGATGGCGAAGTGGTACGGGAGTTTAAATGTGGTAGGCGAAGGGGAATGGGAGAGGGTCTATTTATAGAAAATGGAATGGGCATGAGAAATTGAGGCGGGAGGTATGTGAATAGAAAAATGTCATTTTTGCACCGCGATTCCCAAGCCGGCCCCTCTTCCTCATCCACTCGTACGCATCTCAAGTTTTATCTCTCATGAAGGTTCCAAGACAAAAGCTCGAAAATGAAAGCATGTGAGATGAAGCGATGCGATAAATAAATAGTAAAAAAACTCTATAGTAGGCGAGAGCATCGAGAATCTGTTTACAGGCACTCGTGGATTTCATAATCCAACATTACAAAGAGCATAATAAAAACAATATGAGAGTTGGAGAGCGAGTATGAGCCCAGGGAAAGCGGGTGCCGGTAGGCTCAGTGCTTGAGCCATTTCCACCTACCCCGTCCTCGCACTCCCGTTCTCGGCGGCGCGCGAGGATAGTGGTACTCGTGCACGGAGCGGAGCTCCTGCTGCACCTGGCACAGCTAGTCCTTGGCCCGTGAGATGTTGATCCCCGGGGAGGTCGCCCGTCTATTAGGTCCATACAACATCTCGCCAAGAAGCTGCGCGTAGCCTCTCTCAAGGGCAGAAAGTCGTGTCTTGGCAGCTTCCCTATCCTCTTACACCTGGTTGTAAACCTCTTGCACATAAGACCATGCTTCTGGAACAGCTTGTTCATTCGCCTCTTCATCACCATGGGGTCCATCGGGTAGCCCCGGAAATTTGCAAATTTGTCTAGAGAGAGAGGAGGTGAGAATGCTTGCTCGTCTAGGTCAAGGTCGGGGGATTAGACCTCTCAAAAGCCTGCGGGAGAGAGTGATAGCCAAGCGAATGTTGGGTTTCAAAAAATAATGAGTGCTCAAGATGACCTGGCAAAGATGTAACTCCCTTGTTAGGCGCTGGCGGAAGGGGCCCAGCCGCACATGGAAGGGTTCAATGAAGGTGAGCGTCAGGGATTTTCCCGATCCGGGCCGGGCAGGTGCGTTGTCGGCAATATGTAAGGTGACTGGTATTGAGCTGTCAAGGTCCTTTTTGACTGGGAGGCTGGAACTCGGGGTGACGGAGAGTGCGGTCAAACGAGCTGGCGACCTTAGCGGTGGAATGTAAAGGCCAGTGGTAACGAAAGTGGTGATTGCGTGAAGCAACAATGAATGAAAGCCTAAAAATCTAGGGTGGACTGGACGAAAGAAAGGGAGAGAAGTGGCTCACCAAGAGGAGGCGGAGGATCATTCGAGATTGAGGCAATGTTGGTCACCGAAGTGCTGGCCCTCACTTCGGGCGAGGGTGGTCGGTCATGCAACGGGTTCTCACCCGCGATTTATTTCTCGAGGAGCGTTTCTTGCAAATAACCTCAACATCTTCAATACTTTTTCAACATGTGGGGAAGCAATCGACTCGCGTACCTATGGGGTGAGCTCGGTGGTAAACGGTGGGCCCAAAAGGGGGGATGCACCACCCCCTAGTTGTGCTTGACTATCTTGGCTTTCTTAGGCTTAAAAGGTGAGCACAGAGTCCGTCGGGCGAGCCAAGGCGAGAACTTTATGGTGAGGGAGCGGCTACTCTCCCTCACGCGTCTAGGCAGGCCTGGACTTCTTCCAAAAGCGGCATTTTGCGGCTACATTAAATTGGCCTGACAGAGGAAAGGGAAAGATTTAGGGGGCTCCCTTACCCCCACAATTGGAGGTATTTATAGTGCAGGGGAGGGGCCCACCAAAATATTCTATCCAGGTCAGCAGTCACTCTCTAAACACTAGGGTTTGCACTTTTCTTTCTGAGCTTAAGGCAATCTTGCAAAGAGAGGGGATTGTGTACAACCCCGTGTTCGCCGAGTGAACGAACTAGAGAAACTCAATAGCTTTGGGGAAAAGGATAGTAGGCTGGCTTGCGCTCACCTAAAGCGGAGAGTGCCCGGTCGATGGGGCGAGTCAAAAAATGAAATGCGTCTCAGGAACTCACCTCGGGCAGGAATCCGTCAGGAGAGCCACACCAACCCCAGGAAGGCGAGAGTTCAGGCACTTGCCACTCCAAAATGGCAGGCGAGTGTGGTTTTAGAGGGCACTCGCTACTCCAAAGATGCAGGCGAGTGTGGTTTCAGTGGGAACTCTCCAATCCAGGCGGGTGCTCATTTGTAAAGGCACTCGCCTCAGAGAGCGAGGCGAGCTAGAGGCTGGGTATTGGTTCCATCAGGACACTTGCCACACCAGGCGAGTGGTAGTTCTGTGTGTTAGTGTTACCATTGTGATCTAGAAGTGGTCAAACAAGTAGTGTCACTGTCAATGCAATATGAGCCTGTGGGGTCGCACATAAGAGTATTGGAGAAGTTGAAAAAGTTTGTGTTGGCATTGCTCATATGTGATATGACTGAAATGTCAAACCCATGACATTATGGATTTGGACGTTTTTCAGACCGTGACCTATATTATGAATATAGATGACCAGATGAGTTTTCAGAAGACTCAAGGGTAATTCGTTAAAAGGTATCTTGATGTTTCGAGCAATCTGTCTGAATTCATCGAGTATACTCTTGACACTTCGAGGAATTGGACTTGTATTCGTCGTTTATACTCTAGACATCTCGACGAATTGGACTTGAATTCATTGTGTATTATCTTAATGTTTCGACGAATTGGTCTGTCTGAATTCGTCGATTATTCTTGTGTTATCTTGACAAATGGATCCTTGATTCATTGTATATACACTTGTCATCTCGACAAATGCTGTTAAATCCAGTATGATTTTGTCCTAGTCTGCGGGTAACGGCTGTTTTGGTATATATATAGATGATATAACTGTTATCTTGAGATATTCTTGAACTAATCGATTGAGATTGTGAATATAACTTCTTCTTCTTTCCGACGGAATAGTTCCGCAACCTGGAATAGCAGTCGATGCTCTATACCGCCAACCGTCCCGATCCACTAACGTCACCTAAAAGTATTTCCAAAGATTCATCTTTGTCATCGCCGCCTCTCCTTTAACAGATCTAACAATCCGTAGAGACGTTGAGGGTATTCTTTCTTCCAACCTAGAATTTATGTGACAAGAGTATAAGGGTTCTTCTTGCTCGTGTAGATACCCATATAGGCATTGATATACTTCTATGCTAGGAACTGTAAGACCCTATTGTTTTTTGTTTGACTGGGTCTTATGACCAGAATTGCCACTTTACAGTGACAAGAACTCCTGAGGAGGCGGTCACCACAAATCGCTGATCTTGGCGACAATTTCTCAATCATATTCCACAGAAGAAAAGAAGTAAAACATTCATATTCATTTATATAAATAAAAACATGTCCACAATCACAATGTAGTAGAAAATAATTCCATACATGGAAATAAACTAATACTGAAGAAGGATAAGGGGATCCTGCCTAGTACAATAGTCCTTACTACCAAACGCTCGCAAAAGTAAAACTACTAATCACTCACTGATCCCCGGACTGATGGTGCTGCTGCCACTCCTGGACTAGGCTGTTTCACCTCCTCCTATACCGTACTCCTGTTGGCCTGGGTCCCCTAGAACTGCACCCTGTCTCCCAACTTGTGTCCCTGGTGTTATGCTCATAAGGTTGTTAGTTTAAACTAAGTGTCCCTGGTGTTATGCCCATAAGGATGTTAGTTTAAACTAAGTCTTGATCTCCCTCCTCTCCCCTGCGACACCTAGGCACCGCACGGGAAGGAAGGAAAGGGGGAAGTACGAAAAGTTGAGAGTAACAAAAGCAAGTGACAATGACCCTAACTATCATATGCTAAAAGTATCAATCATATAAATGGCAACTATATGAATAGCATATAAAGGCAGTAGTGTAGTAAGAGCAACATATAAAGTATAAGTAGAGTAATTAAAATCATTACAGAAAAGTAACCTTATAAGAATGCCTATGCAGACCTATAAGTTAATGGGTCGATTGCAAGGCTCCCATCGTATAAGCTATCCCATACTAGTTTATACGATGAGGTGTCAGGTTGTATGCAGGTATGTGTGATGTGATATATTATGCCATGATTCATACAAGTGCAACACATGCACCCGACTCTATGCACACAGACCTTTAGTACACCCATTTGGAGTTAGCTAAACTCTCAGGTACCTCATGTAGTGTTAAACGAAGGTAGTGGGTTGGGCCTCCCCACTCCTAGGTCGGCATTCAAACTACCTAACCTAGACCTTACGAAATACTCGGTACACCCACAGTCAGGTGCTACTGAGTCCCTTGTACTAATGCTTATAACCACCAGTCTTTTCTTGGCTAAGGGAATACTTACACCCGTCGAGTCAACATATCGACGTCGGTGTGAAAAACTGTGAAATATCAAGAACCCACCACTTAATGAACATGCACGCATGTTATAAGAGCTTTCAAGCCATCGACACTTAAGACTTAAACCATCTTATCAAACACCGAGCCCACCGCTCGTGAACCTACACCAACTGTCCTCCCGAAATGACAGGTGAGTGTATGTGACGGTGATTATTAAGGTTACTCTTTTAGTCTATTATTCTTACAGTTTATGTTAGCCTTGGACTACCCGGGGCATTCCCTGTGAAGGGCTCTCGAGGCCACTAGGAACTACGATGGGCTGAAGCCCAAAATTCCCTTTCGCAAGGTACTTAATTTTATGAGTATCTATTATTTATCAAACCTCTTTCCCAAGTTGCCTCTTTACTAACCCTATGTGAATTTATATACTTCCTGTGAGAATACGAAACACTATCGACCCCGAGTACAACCCAATCTCCAAATTACCTAGTGCACTCCAGACTTGGCCCTAAGGGTGACCTTATCATGACTTCACCCAAACCTGGTACACCCTCTATAGCTTCACTCATGTGTGGTTTACTATTCTACCCCCGAAATCTCGGGTTCACTATATGTAGACCATGTGATGGATCCAATCGTTCGAAGGTAAACACTCTGAATACTTGCCTACAACCTTAAAATTATTACTGGGGTCTATTATGATATATTATACTCTAAACCAAAACTAGGTATTTTTCCTAATTAAATCATCCCTTATTTTATTTTCCAAAAATCATTCCTCCAATGACTTTGAACATGAACTATTAGATTCTATCATGCAATGACCCTACAAAAATTTCATAGCCTCTTAGTGACTAAATAACATCAGGGTATAAATTTCATAATTTTCTGAAAAGGCATTTTACCATAAACCAAATTTCAAAACTTTGAACGAAAAGACCATTTACAAAGAAAGTACAAGTTTTTGTCATCTAAAAATTATAGCAAAATTAAAAGGGGACTATAATGATCAGAAAACATGTCTGCCCAAATTTCATAATTTTATGTTGCTATTTGACTATTTATTTGAAATTACAAAATATTTTACCTTTAGGGCAACTTGTGAAGAAACTACTGTGAATACTCTCCAAAATATTGTAATAAAATTAACAAGACTTTACAGAAACATAAAAAGTTCACCAACCAAATTTCACAATTCTTCAGGACCAATTAATCACATAAATAACTAAATTCAAGAATACTATAAACAAAAGGGTTGTGAAGGAGGTACTGTAAATATCCATCTAAAAGTTTCCATAATATCTCCATAGCACTATGTCATCCCTAGGAGCTCTCTAGCGAAGAAACATATTTTTCCAAAATATATTGACGAGCCAACTAATTTATACCAACATAATTGAATTAGGGCATATTGTGAATAATCTACCCAAAATATCCATCCAAAAATAATACCAAAATTCACAGGGGATACTTGCATCATAAAATAATCACTAGAAAAATTCTAAGGCATCACCACATTATTTGACCCATAGTTTTAATAATAAATGTATAAATATCCCCAAAAATTCTCATAAAATTTCTCAAGTGATAATAACAAGGATAAAACTCAAATACCAAATTTCACTTACTTCTATTGAGGTTTGACCTTATGTCCTTTAATAACTCTAAAAGTGCACTTTTAGGGTTTACACTAGGCCCCATGGCCAAACCATACTAGAACCCTTCTATTTTTCATGAACTGGTGTATTATGACATTTTAAGTATGTGACATAAGATTCACCCCAAGGTGTTGAGGGGAGACCACTTAATTTCCTCAAGGCATCCCAAAAAATTCCTAGGTCAAATATGGCCCACTTGACCTAATCTTGTTTTCAACACTCACTATTTAAATCAAGCTTAAATAGGTCGAGATTTTAACCAGAGCCCTATCATGGCCCTAAAAGCCTCTTAGCAAAAATTTGGTAAATTTTAAAGTAATTTACCACTTTAAATAAATCTCATTTGATTTATTTAACTTCTACTAAAACCTTAGGAAACCTATCTCCAAAAATACAAATTTTTGGATAAGACCTAGCGCCTATCAGGACAAGCTCATGGCCCAAATTTCAGGTCATTTGGACAAAAAGAGCAGTGGGGGAACCCATTTGAATTTTCGATTAGCCTTTGGACACCTTGAATCAAAACGTGTGCTGAGGGAGATCTATTAGTCTAAATGGTTTGATTTCAATTTTGTATTAAACTAGACCCAAATGGCTAGGTTTTCTATGTTGGACATATTTTTAGGAAATGGTTCTAGGTATTTTTAATATTTTATAAAAACAGTTGTAAATGTGTGACAAAATAAAATATATTAATTATTATAAATAATTATATAGGCCTGCGCTTATCAGATCAAGCTTGATCCAACGGCCCACCGTCATCATCCCCAATGAGCCAGCGGCTGGGATTACTCCATCTTGTAGCTATTCCAGTGCTTATTCTCGGCCACCCGGCTGCCTCCCTAGCCGGCCACCACCACCACCACCTCCGTTGAGGTTGTGGATATTGCTGGCGGTGGCACAACCGCCGGAGAGGCTTTTTTGGCGAACCCGGTAGGTTGTGTTGTCATGGAAAATTTGAGTTTTTATCCTCACCGATCGGGATCAATTGAGCCTGATTTCTCCTCCTAATTATCTAAAGATCTAGCACAGGAGAGAAGGAGAAAGACTAGAACTGTAGGTGAGCTTGGCGGCATGTCTGGTGGTGATGTGCCATGGCCGACCGCTCCAAGCTTTTTCCATGCCAAATCCACGGTTCTCCTCCTAAACCAGTGAAGTAAACATTGGATTTGATTTCTTTGGAGGTTTTAAAGCTGATGGGGAGGTTGAATTAAGGAGTGTAAGAGGCTACACTGAATGGACATTAATGGCCATGGAGGGGGTGTTCGGCCATGGTGGGTTGGTGCCCTTTCATGTGCTAGCCTAGCTGGAATTGATGGCAATCTCCTCCCAAGGGCAGGGGAGATGAATAGAGGCTTAAGGGGGGAGGAATGTGGAGCCTCTTTGCATTCTCCATTACTCTCCCCTCTTTCTCTCTCCTCCCTTAATGAAAAACTCCCATTTTCTCTCTCATAATCACCGCCTCTAGAATTTCAGTGGTATTCCAGCTGGTTTCTATTGGCTATAGCTAGTTGGCCATCCTAATTGGTCCTAGCCCAATTGGATTGGAGTTGGGCTTAGCCTTTCTCCCCATTTGAGCTTGGTTTGACCAAGTTTGAGTTTAGGGTGTTGACTTGATCAACTAAGTGGGTTGACTGGTCAACTTAGTGTCTTGGGTCCTTTGCCACCACCCAAGTCTCTTGTGGCTTGTTGTAAACCACTTAGGTCCAACTAGGGCAATTAGACCTAACTAGGGCTAGGTTTGACCTTAGCTAAGTTGACCCCTTAGGTTGACCCCAATGGATCTTTAATTGCTCCAATGGATCTCCTAATGGGTTAGAGATGTTATGGTAGGATCAAAGGGTCAAGGTGAAGCCATAAAGTCAAAACCTATGTTTGGTATTTGAAATTTACTATTGGCAGACTCAGGTGATTTTCACCTTCATGCCTAAGATCACTTGGTTCCTTGTGCTTGCTAGGGTGTTGGCATGACCTAGTCATGATAAAACAATCCTAGGGGTCTAGTTGTTTGAGAGATGTTACAAATCCTAATACTTAAAAGTAAAAATTTCGTCCCTAAAATCAGGTTAGACCTATGGGGTTTCTACTGCAAGTAGTTAAAGGTAACATCCCTTAAATTATACTTGATGTGAAGAGCTCCCGGTATATCTGTCGCATCAAGTCTAGTGGCTCCCAAGCGTGCTCCTCTTATCCAGGATTCCTCCATAGGACCTTGACCACCGGTACCTTCTTGTGCCGCAAGACCCGCATCTTCGTGTCATCTATCCGGACTGGCTCCAGGTGTACTGATCAATCGGTAGCTACGTGCCCATCCGTAGTAGAAATCCGCTGCTTTAGCCGTAGTAGAGCCCTCCTAAGGGAGGAGACGTGGAAGACGTCGTGCAATCTGAAAGTGCAGCTAGATCTGATATACTCTAGAGGGGGGTGAATATAGTATATGGTGCTTTGAAACTTTTTACAACAATTGTTGTAATCTGAGTGAGCAGGGAAGCAATAAATAAATCTAATCACAGAACTATACTAATCAAAAGCTAATCACAGAATAATCAAGGTCAGAAAGAAACATAAAGACAAGCAAAACCAGAAGACACAAGGAAATATAGTGGTTCCCCTAAACTTGGGTACATCCACTCTTCTACCACCCTAGGTAGGAATCCACTGTAGGATGAGTTGATCAGGTGTCCTGGGCACCAATGAGCTTTTGATAAGGTGCTCAAAAACCAAAGCAGATTTTTTGATCAGGTGTCTTGCCACCAATGAGCTTTTGACAAGGTGCTCAAAAACCAAGCTCAAACTTTTGAAGGGAGTTTGAAAAACCCTTTACAGAGAGGGGGTGAGAGAGTGATGGAAGTCTTCTCTTTCTCAGATCAACTAAGAGGACTATGTGGATTGTTGATGTCAAAGCTCCCCCTGAATCCTTGAGATCTTCAGGAAGAAAAGCTTTGCTGAGGGTGATAGGCCTTCAAAGATTGAACTCCAGCAATAGATGATTTCAGCAATAGCTGAAATGTTGAATGTCTGGAGTCTGGAAATATGTTGGCCTTGAACACTTGAAAACTAGGGAGATCTGAAGATTTCAGAGAAGGTTGATCTCCTTGGATGACTGTTCTTGAGAATTCTTTGAGACAGTATATTTTGTTGAAGATTATTGATGTATGTCTGTGTGTATCTGTATCTCAGTAATCTGTCTCTATGTTTTTGATTCAAAAGGAATTCTTCTCTTTTATTCTCTGATACTGAACAAAAACATTGTCTCTGAGAAGAATAGCCGTTGTCCAGCATTAATTGCATCCTTAATTGCAAAATCTCTTCTGGAGGAAAGTCCACAGAAATATTCCTTGAAAAATCCCTTGAAACTTGGTCCAGAAATGAATGAAAACGGCTAGGAAATCTCTGAATTAATTGCAGAATAACTCCTTAACTGATTTAAATTTGAATCTAGAAACATCCTTGAAGTTATCTGAAATCGTCGAACTGAGCTCTGCTATCGTCGAGCTGAGCTCAGCGATCTAGAAATATACAGCAGCAAAATATCATCGATCTGAGCTCAAAGATCGTCGAACTGAGCTCAGAGATAAAGATCCAAAGCAGAGTCAAAATCGTCGACCTGAGCTCACCGATCGTCGAACTGAGTTCGACGATATGATGAAGTTGAGCTCAGCGATCGTCGAATGGAGCTCGACGATCTGTCGAAGTTGAGCTAGACGATCGTCGTTCGGAGTTCGACGAATCGTCGTGCTGAGCTCGACGATATGGCTTAGTCTCCAAACAGAAATCCTGGTCTTGAGGGCAGCTTCCAAACCTAGACTTCTAACCCTTAGACTCAATTCTAATTGACCTATAGAGCTATACAGGAGGTCAAGCATTGATTCCTAGAGACATAGTGATCCTGACCCAAATTAGTAATAGGGTGTTCCAACAATCTCCCCCTATTTGGGTTAGGATTACTATTTACAAACTTTGGAAAAATTTAAATAACATACAAGCAGCAAAATAGAAAAACAACAAGCTAGACATTGCAGAACCACAGAGATATATAGCATCCAGATAGTAATCAGAAATCACAGAGAATGTCACCTTACAATATAATTTCTTCTCTTTGCCCTTAACAAGTTTGATCTCTCTGTTAGGATTGAGGGCTTCCTTGTTTGATCTGGTATCATCTGCTGCTCCTAAATATGTTTGATTTTTAGGCCTGGGAACTACAGCTTCAGGATGTAATTCCATATACCTGTCAGAATCAAAGAATTTACTTGATGCATGTCTTTCTAGCTCTTTCTGTCTCTGTTCAGACATTGTTGAGATATTAGATGAATCTTTTCCTTGCTCTCTAGCCTTTTTGATCTGATCCAGTGCAGCTAGTTCTTTTAATCTTGCAGCCCAGGCAGCTGGATTGTTCTCAGGATCCTTAAAAGGCACAGGTGGCTCATATCTGTTAGAGGGATTGTCTTGAGAGGGCCTGGAAGACACAGTTTCTTTCAGCTTATAAGGGAAAGGACCAGATGTTATATCAGTTGAAATTTGTCTTTCCCTAGAATATGGGTGCTGCCTTGAGTAACCTTTGGAGTAGACTTGGAGATCTCTTTGATTTCCTCTGTATCCTCCTCTCCTAGAATGCGATCCCCTAGATTGGCTTCCCCTATTATAAGATCTAGAATGAGGCTGATAGGGGGCCTGACTTCTGGCTGGGGGTTGAGCTGCAGAGCTTCCACCTGCACCTGCATCAGGAGGAGGTGGTGGAGGAGGATGAGAGTGTTGGAATTGGGAGGAACCCTTCTCATATTTTCTCTTCTTTTTCATTGCCTTCAGTTGGTTCTTAGAGTATTGCATCCAGTGCTCAATAATAGGGCAGTCATGTAGAATGTAGTATGGAATATCATTATTGTCTTTGACTTTAGCAGGAGGTACTCTCTTCATAGCTTTGCTCCTTGCCTTTCTTTTCCTGGCAATGGTAGCAGAAGAGTCATCAGAGTCTGTTCTAAATTCATCACTTTCAGAACTCTGGTCATCATAAAGACCATCTATTTTCTTCATTAGATCCTTCTTGAGCTGTACAGAAGCAGATGAGGCAGAGGTTGTAGCAGCAGGTGTTGAAGCAGAAGCAGAAATGACAGCAGCAGATACAGTAGAAGCAGCTATAGGCTCTGGAGAAGTGACAGCAGCAACAACTTCACTAACAACAGCAGAAACAACAACAGAGAAATCATCAGAAACTGCAGAAGGCTCAAATTCAGGTGCCTCTGACATAAGAATTTCCTTGGAAATAGGCTCAATAGCAATAATAGAAGTTTCAGCAGCAGTATCAACATTTTCAGCAGCAGCATACACTGAATTGACAAAGGAGGTGATAATGCTTGGGTCACAGCAAGAAAATGGCACAAGTGCCTTGGATAGATCCTCTGGAGGCTGGACAGTATTGACCTCTAGAAGACAGCTGAAATAAAACTGATCAAAATCTGATAGCAAAGACCTGAGGTCTATTGCAAGGACTGCAGCAGGAGGACTTTGTGCTTGAGGCACAGCAACAGCAGCAAGAGCAGAAGCTGAAGAAGCAGCAATAACAGCAGCAGTAGCAGCAGACAGGCTTACAGAAACAGCAGCAGCAGCATGAAGGCTCACTTCATAGGGCATCTCCCCCTGCCTGGATTCAGACAAGTCTGGATCAAGGCACACTGCTGTAGGGGCTGCCTGAGGGAATAGGGAAGAGAGCCTGGCAGAGAGAGCTGCCACTGATAGGTGTAGTGGAGCCAAGGAGGTCTCCAACAGAAGAGAGAGCCTGGGGGCAAGCAACTCATACAACCTGTCAGGAAGGGCTGGAAGGTCTACTTGCTCAAGGGTTACTGGAGCAGAGGTAGAAGATAGAGGAGCAGCTGATGGTGAGGGTAGTGGAGAGCTGGTGAATGGTGGAAGGGATGGCTGAGGTGTTGGTAAGGTGGAAATGGAGGATAGTGGGATGGAGATAGATGGGGTGAAGGTGGGTAGGTCTATGATTTGGTGTAGAAGGTCTTGAAAGGAAGTGGAGGATGAGGGTAGCTCAAGAGGAGAGGATGGTGAATCATCCATAAAGGAATCATCAATGAGGGTGAAGGATGGATGGGAGAGTGATGAAGTGACATTTGGTGGAGGGTAGGAGAATAGTGGATGGAAAAGTTCTTCTGGTGTTGGAAGAATAGGTACTGGAGATGGTGTGGATGTTGGAGAGGGGCTGGATATGATGATGGTGGATGGAGTTGGAATGGTAGATGGTATGGGAAGGGATGGAATTGGAGGAGGAGGAGGAGGAGAGGCAACAACAGCAGGCAGGTCATCTGCAGGGGTAGAGACCTGTTGAGGAGTGACTCTTAGAGTCCTTGTGCCTGAAGGAGTACTGGAGGAGGGCCTGCTGGGCTTGCTGATTTGTCTGTCCCACTTTCTAAAGAGGGCACAAGATAGTCTCTTGGAAGCATTTATATGGATTCCAGAGGAGACCAGCAAAGCAGGGAACCTGTGCTGCAGAAACACACCAATAATCCTTCCAAAGTTTACAAAACTTTTGTTGATTTTCTTCTTGATAAGGTCAAAGAAAACTTCTCCCCAATTCAGATTTTTCTTATCTACAAGGGCTCCCATGAGGCAGAGTTGATACCTTGAGATTGTATCATGGGTAGTGTGCTTAGCCAGTAGCACTTTCCCAACAACATCTGCCATAAATCTGTATTCCACAGAAAGGTTCCTTTTGAAGAGCTTGCTAGGGTTGGCCTCTGAATGACCCATTCTGGCAAGCAGTTCAGAATACTCTTCTCCAGATAAGTCAGTAGTATCTTCACCATTCCTCAACTCAAAAACTTCTGATAGAATTGTTGGGGTTAAGGGTACCTGAGTTCCAAATATAGACCCAACAATGGTGTTGTTATCTTGATTGTGGGCAGTATAGACCCATTCCTTTATCTCATCAGATGCCAGCTTGATCCTTGTGGTCATTATTGCAGTCAGGTTCTGGTCTTTGAATAATCCCAAAATATCTTGAAAGAACTGGTCAGTTATGCTGAAAGATTCCATGTCAATATCGAAACCAGCATCAAACTTCATGGCAGCAAGAACAGCAACAGACACAGCCATGGGTACCTGCAAAAATTCAACAAACAAAACGACCAAGTGCAGAACTTTTTGGAGGGAAAGAAAATTCTTGCAGAGAAATCGAAAGCGCAAAGGAGAACGACGGCGAAAAATGAGTTTTATATTAGTGTTCGACGCAGAATTGGAAAGATCGTTGAACTCAGTTCGACGATCGAGGCTACTAAAGGAATCTGAAGAGTCTTCAACATCGTCGATCTCCGTTCGACGATATTGGAGAGCGTCGAGCTCCGTTCGACGATCGTTCAGAGAACAAAATCATCGAGCGCCGTTCGACGATCGTTGACCGGAAGAGATAGTTCATACTATCTGAGAGACGCTGAACTCAGTTCGATGATTTCGGAAATCGTCGAACTCCGTTCAACGATCTTGGGGCAAATCGTCGAGCGCAGTTCAGAGATCAGAAAAACTCTAGACACTAAGAGAAAATCAGGATTTTTGCCTTGTCTTGGTCAATTTTTAAGCTTTCAAAATCTTGGATATTATTTAAGACTTCCTCCATCTAACATTCCTAACTGATTTAGGAAGAAGGTGTGTTTCTTTTCATCCAATGGTTTGGTGAAAATATCTCCCCTTTGTAAATCAGTTGGGATATAGTGTAGTTAAATTTTATTCTTTTCAACATTATCCCTTAAGAAATGACGTCTAATCTCTATGTGTTTTGTCCTACTATGGAGGACTGGATTTTGAGCTATAGAGATAACACTAGTGTTATCACAAAAGATTTTAGACTTCTCTAAGTTGTAGCCATAGTCTAGGAGTTGGTTTTGAATCCACAAGATTTGTGAACAACAACTGCCTGCAGCCATATATTCAGCTTCAGTAGTTGAAGTTGACACAGATGTTTGTTTCTTACAAAACCAAGAGACAAGTCTGTCACCAAGGAACTGACAAGTTCCACTGGTGCTTTTCCAGTCAATTCTGCATCCAGCATAGTTAGCATCAGAGAATCCAGTTAAATCAAATGCTGAATCTTTTGGATACCAGAGACCTAGATTTGGACAACTTTTAACATACCTGAGAATCCTCTTTACTAGTGTTAGGTGTGACTCTCTAGGGCATACTTGGAACCTAGCACATATACATGTAGCAAACATTATATCTGGTCTACTAGCTGTAAGATACAGTAAAGAGCCAATCATTGCTCTATATGTTGTCTGATCAATAGGTTTCCCATGTTCATCAGCATCCAATACAGCATTAGTAGGCATGTGTGTTTTCATACAAGATGCTTCAGACATACCAAATTTCTTAACCAATTCATTTGCATACTTGGTTTGAGAAATGAAGATGCCTTCAGCATGTTATTTTACTTGCAATCCTAGGAAGAAGGATAGCTCACCCATGCTACTCATCTCAAATTTAGAATGCATTAGGTTGGAAAACCTTCTGCACAATTTGGAGTCAGTAGAACCAAAAATAATATCGTCTACATAAATTTGTACTAGTAGGGTATGGGACTTATGGGTTCTAATGAAAAGAGTTTGGTCTACTCTACCCCTTATAAAACCATTTTCCAAAAGAAAGCATGCTAGGGTCTCATACCATGCTCTAGGAGCTTGCTTGAGACCATATAATGCTTTGTTCAATCTAAAAACATAATCAGGAAAAGTAGGAGAGATAAAACATGGAGGTTGTCTGACATATACTTCCTCTTTGATGTCTCCATTTAGAAATGCACTTTTGACATCCATCTGATATACCTTGAAGCCTTTGTGTGCTGCATAAGCTAAGAATATTCTGATGGCTTCCAATCTTGCAACTGGTGCAAAGGTCTGGTCGTAGTCTATCCCTTCTTCTTGAGAATATCCCTGAGCAACTAGCCTTGCCTTGTTTCTTATAATTACTCCTTGATCATCCAATTTGTTTCTGAATACCCATTTTGTTCCAACAATGGAATGATCCTTAGGCTTTGGCACTAGTTCCCATACTTTGTTTCACTCAAATTGATGCAACTCCTCTTGCATTGCAATGATCCAGTGTGGATCTTGCTCTGCATCTTGAATGGACTGAGGTACAATTTGAGATAGGAAGCAGGTGTGCAACAGGTTTTGGTTGACCTGATTTCTGGTTTGCACACCAGCTGAGATGTCTCCAATTATTTGGGAAATTGGATGGTCTCTTGTGGTTACTAAATCAACAGGGGGTGTTGATTGTTCACCAACCTGTGTTGTTGTTTCCTCTTGTGGTACAACAACTGGCTCTTCAAGTTGTTCTTCAATATGTTGAGCATTTCCTTCATCTTCACTGCTTTCATCCTCTTGAGTAACCTGTAACTTGTTCAAGTCTTCAACTAGAGAATGTTCCTGCAAGGGTTCTATGGTAGAAGAAGTCTTCTCCTTGAAAGACATGTTAGATTCATCAAATGAAATGTGAACAGATTCCTCAATTTTTAAAGATGATTTATTATAGACCCTATAAGCCTTGCTGATCATGGAGTATCCCAGAAACACTCCTTCATCAGCTTTGGCTTGAAATTTTGCTAAATATTTCTTGTCATTATTATGAATGTAGCAAATACAACCAAAGACTCTAAAATAATCTACTTTAGGTTTCTTCCCTTTGAGTAACTCATAGGGAGTCTTTCCCTTTAGTTTATGTATCAGACTTCTATTCAGCACATAGTTGGAGGTGTTCACTTCCTCTGCCCAAAAGGATAGAGGAAGGTGAGCATCTGACAACAATGTAGTGGCAGATTCAATAAGGGTTCTATTTTTCCTTTCAGCTACCCCATTTTGTTGAGGAGTTCTAGGAGCTGAGAAAGTATGCCTGATCCCTTCACTCTGACAGAACTCTTGCATAAGAAGAGAATCAAACTCTGTCCCATGATCACTTCTGATCAGGGCAATGTGAGTATTGAACTCAATCTGTATACATTTGAGAAACTCTGTCAGACACTTAAAGTTATCAGACTTCTTCCTTAGAAAGAACACCCAAGTGAATCTAGAGAAGTCATCTACAACTACTAAAGTATAGGATTTCCCTCCTAGGCGTTGTACTGTGATGGGTCCAAAAAGATGCATGTGTAACAGATACAATATCCTACGTGAATCACTCTTATTAAGTGACTTAAAGCTGCTTTTTAGTTTGCTTGCCTAATTGACAAGCCCTGCAGAGTCTTTCCTTCTTGTAGGGGCCAGAAGGTAGTCCTCTAACAAGGTTGTCCTTGGATAGCCTAGCAATAGTTCTAAGGTTTAGGTGTCCTAATCTCTTATGCCATAAAATATTTGGTCTACAGACAGAATTGAACAAGCAGATATCTATATCAGTTGAAAGAAAATCTACTAGATAGATGTTACCTTTTCTTTTACCTGTCAACATAGTTGTGTTGTCCTCTGACTTGATTTTGCATAAGGCTTTGCTGAAGGTCACCTGGTAGCCTTCATCACACAGCTGACTGATGCTTATTAAATTGTGCTTCAGTCCTTCCACATAAGCTACCTTCTTGAAAGTTACTGATCCAATCTGGACTGCACTATATCCTTTAGTCTGTCCAAAGTTTGAATCACCAAAGATAACTTTGGGTCCAAGTTTGGCTCTGAAGGATGTGAGGTTGTCCTTGTTCCCTGTCATGTGCTTAGAGCACCCACTATCCAAATACCATTGCTGGTTAGATATTGGATAGGTCTTCACCTGCACATAAGACAATTCATTTGTTTTTGACCCAGTTTACCTTGGGCCTAGGTTGATAACCTTTAAATTCTGAAATAAAGGACATCCCAGGTTGACTCGTATATCCTTCAGGATGATATCTCCTTGGAGGTATAATCCATTCAGTATAAGGGTTAAAGATTTGGGATGAAGGACCCTTAGGATTCAATTTTGATTTGCCCTTGAAAAATTTTCCAGAGCTCTGACCTCTATTCGACGATCTTGGAGCTGCATTCGACGATCTTGGGTCAGATCGTCGAGCTCCGTTCGACGGTCGACTATGGCTGAGGTCAGGTATTTGAGATCGTCGACCTGCGTTCGACGACTTTGGCTGAGATCGTCGATCTGCGTTCGACGATTGTGGCGGAGATCGTCGAGCTGCGATCGGCAATCGTCGATCTCTGTTTGGCGATCGTCGATCTCTGTTCGATGATTTCTACTGGGACTTAGTTTTTTGGGGCAGATTAGAATTTTTCCTAGCAACCTCTACAACTCCCTTTCCTTTGTCAGAAATGAATTTGATTGGAGTTGTTAGAACTATGGGTTGGCTGGATGAAGCACCCAAGCCCAGTGTACTATTGAATCTGGAGTTCACTGTGCTTGTGATGTCCATCAGCTTGATGCTTCTCCCATTGAGGGATTCTTCAAGCTTCTTGGCCTCAGAGAGCTCACTTTTCAGTGAAGCTATCTGTTCCCTACAGCACTCCAACTCCTGAGAGAGTTTGATGTTTTCTGACTTTAAAGTATTGTGTTCAGATAATTGATTTCTGAGGGAGATAATTTCTTTCTCAGACTTTAGCAGGTCTAAACACAGTGCTTTAAATTCAGATTTAAAATCCTCTGAACTAAAATCAAAAGAACCTATTACCTAATCTTCTTCAGGTTGAGTCTCTGAGTCTGACTCTGACTCCTCTTCTTCTGAATTATGCTGTGAGGCATTGATTGCCATCATGCAGAACTCCTTTTCTTCTGCATCATCTTCATCATCACTGGAGCTGGATGATGCTTCTGACTCTTCTTCATTCTCACTCCAGGATTCAGCAACAAACCCCTTTCTTGTATGTTTTTTTTGCTTGATGAGGGTTTGCCATTGCCATTCCTCTTGGAGTCTTTCTCCTTTCTTCTTTCTTTCCTGTCCCTTCTGTCCTTGTTTTTGTTTTCTGGACAGTCAGGAACTATGTGCCCTGGGTTCCTGCAACCAAAGCAAATAATGTCTTTATTATTATCATTGATGGACTTGTCATACCTTGGCTTCTCATGTTCCTTGTATGATCTCCTTCTGAAGTCCTTTCTGGCCATTTTGTAAAATCTTTTGGCCAACAGACTGAGCAGTTCATCATTCCCTGTGGCTTTGTCTTCGGGCTGATCTTCAGTTGCCTTGAAGGCTATAGTCTTCTCTTTTCTTGTGGCTGGTGAGGCAGCCTTCTGTTCTTCTTCTCTATTTTTGATGAGTAGCTCATAAGATTTGAGCTTACCCAATAGAGCTTCAGTAGTGATCTCATTCAGACTTCTGGCATCCTTAATTGGCCAGATTCTTGAATCCCAAGTGCTAGGGAAGCACATTAGGATCTTGTCATTGAGTTCAGTTAGTGAGATCTCTTTGTCCAATGTCCTGAGTTCACTGACAATTAGACTTAGCCTGTTGTACATGTCTCCCACTGACTCAGTTTCTCCCTTCTTGAAATTCTCATATTGAGAGATGAGATGGGATCTCCTATCCTTTCTCTCATCAGCTGAGCCTGAGACTATTTCTGAGAGTTTGTCCCAAATTTCCTTTGCTGAATTGCATTCAGCCACCTTTTAAAATATGTCATCAGACATTGTCTGGGCCAAGATGTTCATAGCCTTGGCATCAGCTACCTTCCATCTCTTTATATCAGCATCTGTTCCTGATGGAGGTGGAACAACATTTGTACTTGTGTTCTCTAGGGGTTTTGGACACACTGTCAAAACAGAGTTAAAGATATCTTCGTCAATAGAATTCATGTACAGTCTGATCCTTGCTTTCCAAAGTGTAAACTTGGATAGATTGCACACTGGACGTCTGGTGCTAGCATAATCTTTGTTTTGGGCCATGATTTGTGAAAACAAAATCTAATAATAAAATACAAAAGAAAGCAGATCTAACTTGGGATCTTTGGGTTCAGGTGTTAGCCTGTACAACCAATCAGGTATGGTATGTTTAACCAACCTCGCTCTGATATCAATTGAAAGTGCAGCTAGATCTTATATACTCTAGAGGGGGGTGAATAGAGTATATGGTGCTTTGAAACTTTTTACAACAATTGTTGTAATCTGAGTGAGCAGGGAAGCAGTAAATAAATCTAATCACAGAACTATACTAATCAAAAGCTAATCACAGAATAATCAAGGCCAGAATTAAACATAAAGACAAGCAAAACCAAAAGACACAAGGAAATATAGTGGTTCCCCTAAACTTGGGTACATCCACTCTTCTACCACCCTAGGTAGGAATCCACTGCAGGATGAGTTGATCAGGTGTCCTGGGCACCAATGAGCTTTTGATAAGGTGCTCAAAAACCAAAGCAGATTTTTTGATCAGGTGTCTTGCCACCAATGAGCTTTTGACAAGGTGCTCAAAAACCATGCTCAAACTTTTGAAGGGAGTTTGAGAAACCCTTTACAGAGAGGGGGTGAGAGAGTGATGGAAGTCTTCTCTTTCTCATATCAACTAAGAAGACTATGTGGATTGTTGATGTCAAAGCTCCCCCTGAATCCTTGAGATCTTCAGGAAGAAAGGTTTTGCTGAGGGTGATAGGCCTTCAAAGATTGAACTCCAGTAATAGATGATTTCAGTAATAGCTGAAATGTTGAATGTCTGGAGTCTGGAAATATGTTGGCCTTGAACACTTGAAAACTAGGGAGATCTGAAGATTTCAGAGAAGGTTGATCTCCTTGGATGAGTGTTCTTGAGAATTCTTTGAGACAGAATATTTTGTTGAAGATTATTGATGTCTGTCTGTGTGTCTCTGTATTTCAGTAATCTGTCTCTATGTTTTTGATTCAAAAGGAATTCTTCTCTTTTATTCTCTGATACTGAACAAAAACATTCTCTCTGAGAAGAATAGCCGTTGGCCAGCATTAATTGCATCCTTAATTGCAAAATCTCTTCTGGAGGAAAGTCCACAGAAATATTCCTTGAAAAATCCCTTGAAACTTGGTCCAGAAATGAATGAAAACGGCTAGGAAATCTCTGAATTAATTGCAGAATAACTCCTTAACTGATTTGAATTTGAATCTAGAAACATCCTTGAAGTTATCTGAAATCGTCGAACTGAGCTCTGCTATCGTCGAGCTGAGCTCAGCGATCTAGAAATATACAGCAGCAAAATATCGTCGATCTGAGCTCAAAGATCGTCGAACTGAGCTCAGAGATAAAGATCCAAAGCAGAGTCAAAATCGTCGACTTGAGCTCACCGATCGTCGAACTGAGTTCGACGATATGATGAAGTTGAGCTCAGCGATCGTCGAATGGAGCTCGACGTTCTGTCGAAGTTGAGCTAGACGATCGTCGATCGGAGTTCGACGAATCGTCGTGCTGAGCTCGACGATATGACTTAGTCTCCAAACAGAAATCCTGGTCTTGAGGGCAGCTTCCAAACCTAGACCTCTAACCCTTAGACTCAATTCTAATTGACCTATAGAGCTATACAGGAGGTCAAGCATTGATTCTTAGAGACATAGTGATCCTGACCCAAATTAGTAATAAGGTGTTCCAACACAATCCCGCTAACTCTGACGGCAGCTCCAGTCTGTAAGCCAACGAGCCGATCCGCTCTAGGATCCTATAAGGCCCCATTTATCTGGGACTGAGCTTCTTACGCCCACATACCCGCGAGACTCCATCCATCAGACGTATTTTCAAGAACACCTAGTCTCCAACCTGGAAATTCACCTGGCGATGCCAAGCATCGTAGTACTTGGCATGTTTGCTCTAGGCCTCCAGCATCCTATCTCAGATCAATCTCACCTGGGCATCTATGTCCTCAACAAACTCCAAGCCAAGCTCCTTTGGATCCTCTTCTTGGATCCAAGATAGCAGAGTCCTGCAATGTCATCCGTATAATGCCTCATAGGGAGCCATGCCTATGCTAGACTGATGGTTGTTGTTATAAGATAATTCGATAAGTGGCAATAGTCTCTCGCATGACTCCCCGCGATCCAAGATGCATAGTCGTAAAAGTCCCTCCAATGTCTAGTTTGTCCGCTCCATTTGCCCATCCGTCTGGGGTTAGAACGTTGTATTGAACGTCAACCGAGTACCCAAGTAGGCCTGGACTGATCTCCACTCCTTTGACGTAAACCATCCATCCTGATCTGACACTATCGTCCAGGGTACACCATGATATTGTACAAACTGCTCCACAAACTTCTACACCAAATCACCGACCGGAGCGTCCTACATGACGGGTAAGAATCTGGCCACCTTCGTCAACATGTTGACGATCACCCATATAGAATCATTTCTCGCGTGTGATCGGGCAAGTCCATGTATAAAGTCCATGGCTATGTCGTCGAACTTCCATTACAGCACCTGGAGTGGCTGCAATAACTCGTGTGGGCTTTTGCATTCCGCCTTCACGAGCTGGCAGGTCTCACAATGGGTCATAAAGTACGTGATGTCCTTCATGCCCGGCCAGTACATAGTCCTTTTCAGATCAGCCGTAATTTTAGTAATTCTCGGGTGCACTGAATACCGGTTGTAGTGTGCCTCAGTCATAATATCATCTCGAATCTCGCCTCCTGTCGGTATATACACTCATCCTCTAAAACATAGTAGCCCGTCTTTCAACGAATAGTCCCCAGCCGTGCCTGCTTCGAAAGACTTGAATATCGGCTCCATCTTGGCATCTTGCCTCTGTCCATCCCTGATACGATCTCGAACGTCATCAAAGGTACCCATCACCGCCAAGGACACCTCATAGAGCTCAGGGTCATCTGACAATACCAAGGTGATTTGCATGTCCTCCAGCATCTTCACTAGTTTCATTGTCATCAGCTGGTTCTTTGGTCCCGATGTGGTGGCTCTCCTACTGAGTGCATTAGCCACCAATTTTACCTTCCCCGGGTGGTAATGCATAGTCTACTGGTAATCAGATAAAAACTCCACCCATCGCCTCTGCTGGATTTTCAACTCCTGCGTGTCCACATACTTCAGATTCTTGTGATCTGATAATATGTCGCAGTGGACACCATGGAGGTAATGTCGCCAAATATTTAGTGTGAATATGATCGCTCCCATCTCTAGATCGTGCATTGGGTAGTTCTGCTCATGCTTCTTCAACGGACGGGAAGCATAAGCTATCACGTGCCTATTCGGCATCAGTACGACACTTATCCCCTGGTATGACTCATCGGTGTGAAGGTGAGGAATAGCGTGTTGCATAGCAAATTCGCTGAGTTCGCCTCTGCTGACAAGCTGAGTCTGCCTATGCTGTTGAACGAAGAGGCCTGAGATTGCTGAGGTTCATCAATATAGGCCGACTGAAAGGCCTGACTGCACTTCGAGTCTGCCAACTCACGATGAACGGGACGTGGCTGCTGATCATTGCGGGTAGCCGAAGAGCTAGAGCATCCGCGCTCCTTAGGCAAACTGAAGAAGCTGGCTTCCCATGCTGCTGGAGTCCGCCACTATTGAATGGAACCTGCCTCTCCGGGTGGGTGACAAGGGATTCGCGACCTACTAGATTGACGAGGCCGGTCGCGCATGTTGGTGAGGTGGAAACCGAGGTAGCTGGCTGGCAGCCTGGAGGCAGGTCGCCACTTTTGTTTGGCGGTTTGAGCGGTCTGGGTGGATAGATATTTGAGTCCGTCAACATTGGGCGTCACCTATCAGGAGCGAACTAAGTAGCGGCTTGTTGCCGGCCTGGGCGGATAGACATCCGTGTCCGATAAAGGGGGCTCCTGTTGAGACAGTTGCGTTTAAGCTGACATAGGGCGCATCCTATAGGGGCGTACTGAAGAGGCAGTCCGTGGCACCTGCCGACCGAGGGAACAACGCGCGGCCTGGGTGACCAGACCGCCGAGACAGCCGAAGCCGTGCGGCTTGAGCGGACAGACAAGCCTGTCCGCCCAGCCTAAGACATCCCGACCAACAAGAGGAACCTAGAGCAGGCCGCGACTAGCGAGCTGGCTGCCTTGGGAAGGATCGCCAATTTAAGGGTTAACATAAACCACGTACCTTTTTAAGTTCAGAAGTGAACTTTGAAAAATTTGGAGACCCACAAAAATCGTGATCCATCCCAAAGGAAAGGAAGGGGAAATAAGAGATAGAACCTGAAGTCTCTCCTTAGGAGTTTGCTAATGCCTGTCTATTTCCTGCAAAGGAAACGATAGTGTAGGCATGCATGGAAGGTACGTCTTGCGCGTACCTGGGGTTGCCTTTGCAAAACGAAGAAGATGTGTCTTCTACTATGTTCTGCAAGATGGAGGTGAAAGGAAAACATAGAAGCATAATAACTTGCAAGTACCTGGTGGAGGCTTACAAGCACCTGTTATGTAACAGCTCAAAGTGCAGAAACAGGAAATTTTAAGTGACACGGCCTGTGACACGGGCGTGTCCCAGGGCGTGTCAGTTGACACGGCCTGCGTCACGGGCGTGTCGCAGGGCGTGTCGAGGTTGTGTCGACGATTGGGCTTTGTCTCGACGATTTTTGCTCTCGGCGATGCGCCGAGAGGAGGCACACGGCCCAGGACACGGGCGTGTCCAAGGCCGTGTCGCATGCTCGACGAGTTTTATTCAACGATCGTCGAGTGTCTAGACGTGAGTGTCGAGTGTCGAGAGATTGAACACGACCTGTGACACGGGCGTGTCATAGGGCGTGACAAATTAGGCGACAAACTCTGCCCGCCGAAGGATTTCGACAGGGTGTGTCTTTGTGCCGTGTGTGGGCACACGGCCTGGGACACGGGCGTGTCACAGGCCGGGTGAAGTCTCGGGATGATTTGGGATTTTTTCACCCAGGTACACGGCCGCAGACATGGGCGTGTCTAAAGGCGTGTTGGTGACACGGCCCATGACACGGGCGTGTCCCATGGGCATGTCACTGGTTTGGATAAGTCGGTTGACCACCGCTTGAGGCACACGGCCTGGCACACGGCCGTGTTCGAGGCCGTATCGGGTCAAAATATGTGTTTTTGGCAGAATCGTGGCCGTCCATTCCTTCAGTCTAGATCCAAGGGCTGAAGCTTCTTCTTCTTTTTCCTTAAGGGCCGAAATCAGAGAAAGAATTCCCATTTCTTTGGCCTTGAACTTTCTTCAAGTGAAGAGAGAAAGAGAGAGAGAAAGGAGGAGGAAGAAGGAAAGGGGGCTGCTGCTGGTGGTGCTGCGGTTTACCGACGAGAGATCCGAAGCCAGCGTTGCGGAAGAGACGATCTTGCGTGTCTTGCAAGCTAGCTTTGAGGCCATGACACCGAAGCGGTCGTCAAGGGTAACGACTTTTCTTCCTAGCCATGTGAAGGCTTCCTTTTTTGCATATTTTGTGATTTCCCCCACCAAGAGGTGGCTGGTTTTGGAAATCTTTGGGTGGATGCTTGAAATCCCCTTTGTTAGCATATAGATCCGGAAATGGAGTACGGAATAGGCATGCTGTGTGAAGCCCATCTGGACAGGTTAGTCTGGATTGGTGATGTTGCATACGAATCGGAGAAGACTCTGTGATAAACGTGTAGTGTAAGGAGTCTACGGGTTATGCCTGCGAAAAGGAGTAGCAGGAAGTACTGGGGTGGTAGCCCAGGAAAATAGCCATGTGATGGTTTTGGGTCCAACCTGTGATTGAGGCACAGGAAGTACTGGTGGAACCAGGAAAGGCCCTTTTGGTGATGCTTGATGTCGTAGGGTGTCCACCTGTGAAGCGAGTAATAGGAAGTACTAGCATGTGAGCTAGGAAAGACCCCTGACATTTGTGCTTGTGCGGTGTCCACCTGTGGATAGAGTCACAGGAAATACTGGTGTGCCCAGGAAAGACCCGCTGTTGCTGTGAGGAAATGGGTATAGAGAAATACCCAGGCTTGAATGCCAAGAACAGGATTGGTGAGACCGACCCGCGCCTTTGATATAGCCACGAGTATGCCGTACTCGGAGAAGGCAAGGCGATTTGAGCAACGGGGGGTGGAGGATCCGACCTGCGCTATGTCCGTCCGACGTGAGACCAAAAAGTGCGGTCTGTTGGAGCGCATAGCAAGAGTCTTCGGCCTGCGTGCCATGACACAACGGGGGGCTACGGGCCATCCCGGTGTCCGAAGACTAACTCCGGCTGCACGCCATGGAGGAAATGCTCAAGAGATTTACCGTTGGGTGATAACCCTGATACGGTGGTGGGCAAGAGGTTGCCAGAACACCAAGAATGTGCCCTGAGTGCACGGACCGTTGGGCCGGGCGGCGAACGGTTGTGATGGCTTGTGTGCGTGAAAGCACATTTTGATGATATAGCTTGCCATACTTGTGATCTAATATGCCTGCAGGGAAGATTACCGCTGCCCCGAGAGAAGGGGTCGGGTCGTTATAATTTGGTCAGCTGAACGCTGACCGTTGCTTTTGTTTGCCACCGGTGGGTGGATTGTACCTTTCCAGGTGCTGGAGAGCCGAGCGGATCGCATAGAGGCTGATGTTCCTGCGGGTGTTGCTACTGCTGCTGCTAGCCCTCGAAGGCTAGCTGTGTTCTTTTGTGTGTTTTCTTTTCTTGTGGCCGGCCTGCGCGCCAATTGTTTAGGCCACTGTGTGAAAGCCCTGTATAGGCCATAAGGACAACTCTTTTGTACGTGTTTTAAGACATTCCTATATGATATAAAATGTGGAGTTTTATGTTTGGACATTCATAAGGAGTTCAAGTTGTAGTCTAGGCTTCCGCTAGAATGCTTTGTGTTAGGTGCGATGCGCGACTCTGGTATCATCCTGTACCTTCACCGACTGTTTTGTGATATATCCTGTGGGGCCCCGGCCGGACCTTCTAGAATATATCATATGAACGGATGGGGTTGTTACATTTTTGGTATCATATCGGTCGTCTTGGTCATTCCCTCTCGAAGTCGTGGTCGACTTCTTTTGTGGGGTGGCGAGCACGTGTTTGTGCACACCAAGTCTACGAATGAACTCCTGAATGTCCATGATAGGAATGCATATTTGTGTGTTTGAGGAACCTGTGTGTTCTTCTTTTGTGTTGATTGCTTGGGTACGACCGCTAATGTGTGTGTCTTCTCCACCTTTAGGTGACACGAAGTGGAGCTGGGCCGTCTGAGTCCCAGCGTTCTGATGAAAGTACGGCACCAGTCGCGGTGCCTACACCTCCACCGTCTGAGGAACATGTGCGTTTAGTTGCGGAGGCCTTATTTACCATGATCCACGGTCAGCCACTTAGGCAGGAACAAGCGGCTGTGAGGCCAGAACAGGTGGCGGCAAGGCCTGAACCTGTTGTGGATGTGGCTCCTCGAGCAGCTGAGAAGCAGCTAACGCAGTTTATGAGCTTCCATCCGCCTACGTTCTCGGGAGCGGGAACCCCGACGCAGGCTGAGGATTGGTTATCGCGCGTCAAGCGAGTGATGACGACGATAGGAACGGCGGAGCATCAGAAAGTTACCTTAGCCACCTTCTTGCTTGAAGGAGAAGTTCGTTTATGGTGGGATGAGATGGAGTTGCATCATTTGGCGGGTCGTCCGTTAACCCAAGTGTAGATGGAAGAATTCTCCCGGCTCTTCCTAGCGAAGCACCTTCCTGTGGCTCAACGGATAGCCATGGAAAATGAATTCCAACGGTTGACTCAAGGTGATGGCAGTGTTGACGCGTACCTGCATGAATTTACTCGCTTGGGGCGGTATGCGGGTTCGATTTTTGCTGATGAGCAGAGGAAGACGAATCGGTTCTATGAAGGACTGAGGGACGAGCTGAGATTCCTTGTGTCCAGTTCTGTGAACCAAGGTTTCCAAGCATTGGTTGACACCGCGACCGCGTTGGAAAAGGATATGAAGAGGGTGCAAGGGAAGAGAGCTTTGGCTGTGTCGCAACCGGAGTGGAAGGCGCCCCGATCAGGAAAATCATTTTATAAGAAGAGATGGGGTAAGAAGTCCAAGCCTAGTGGACAAGCTCCTTCATCAGTTGCAACGGGAGCAACATCAGGGGCAACCTCCAAGCCAGACACTCGTACCTGCTTCAATTGTGGTAGGATGGGGCATATTGCGCGAGATTGTCGGATGCCGCCAAAGACTGAAAAGAAGGCGGGAGCATCTTATGCGGAAAAAGGAAAGGCGGTGGTGGATTCTTCTGCCTCGCAGGCACAACCCCGGGTCTACAATCTTGGCCT
Organism: Platanthera guangdongensis; assembly: GCA_039583875.1. Taxonomy (NCBI): domain Eukaryota; kingdom Viridiplantae; phylum Streptophyta; class Magnoliopsida; order Asparagales; family Orchidaceae; genus Platanthera; species Platanthera guangdongensis. The sequence goes on from CM077164.1 coordinate 119,914,964, forward strand.
GCAAGAGGCCATCAAGCAGAGTGACGTGGTCACAGGTATGAGTTTAGTTTGATATTGTTTGTATGTTTTACTTAGTACTCCTATGTTTGTGGTTTGTGTGTGTGACATGTTTGTCATAGGCTTTGTGATGATTCGGGACACGCTGGCGCGAGCACTGTTTGATACAGGTGCATCGCATTCTTTTCTGTCTCGTGAGTTTCTTACGCGGCTTGGGATACCCAGTCGTGCAAAGGCAGATAGCGTCAGAGTGGTGTTGCAGAATGGTTGTTGGATGCTTGCGGATCAAGCTTACGATGTGGCGGTTCAGTTAGGAAGTCGGGATTTTCGTTTAACCGCATTTGTTTTGCCAATATCGGAATTCGATGTGATTTTTGGGATGGATTGGCTTGCGGAGCAGCATGCTATGATTGATTGCCAGTCCAAAGAAATCACGTTGGGCCAAAATACCGAACAGAAGACCAAGTTCGCGGGTATGCGAGGAGTGGGCGGGACGTTGATGTCTGCACTCCAGGTAGTCAAAGCTGTTCGGAAGGGTGCGGAGTGTTACTTTGCACTACTTCAGGCTGTTGAGCCTAAGGCCACTTTGTGCGAGGTTCCGATTGTGGCAGACTTTACAGATGTGTTTCCCGCGGATCTCCCTGGGCTACCACCCCAGCGGGAGATTGACTTCACGATCGAGTTGGTGCCAGGTGCGAAACCTGTGGCCCGCTCGCCATATCGCGTTGCGCCTAAAGAGATGGCTGAGTTGAAGGTTCAACTACAAGAAATGCTAGAGCAAGGTTATATCCGCCCAAGTATGTCACCTTGGAGCTCGCCTGTGCTTTTTGTAAAGAAGAAAGATGGTGGGTTACGGTTGTGTATCGATTACCGTGAATTGAATAAGCTGACCGAGAAGAATAAGTATCCTATACCCCGGATTGATGAATTATTTGATCAGCTGGTGGGATCTACGGTCTATTCGAAGTTGGACCTGAAGTCTGGTTATTACCAGTTAAGAATTCGGGAAGGTGACATTCCCAAAACCGCATTTGGAACGCGTTATGGGCACTATGAGTTCACAGTCATGCCCTTTGGATTGTGTAATGCGCCCTCGGTGTTTATGGATCTGATGCACCGTATTTTTCGTGAGTACCTGGATCTGTTTGTGATAGTGTTCATTGATGATATCCTGGTATACTCGAAGTCCAAAGCTGAGCATGAGAGTCACTTGCGGTTGGTGTTGAACACGTTGAGGCAAAATCAGCTATATGCCAAGTTCTTGAAGTGCGAGTTTTGGCTCTCGTCAGTGGCATTTTTGGGCCATGTGGTGAGTGGAGCGGGCATTGCAGTGGATCCAGCGAAGATAAGAGCCATACAAGAATGGCCAATGTTGTCTTCCGTGGCCGAAGTCAGGAGTTTTCTTGGACTTGCGGGCTACTATAGAAGATTTGTGGAGAACTTCTCGCGGATCGCTTTGCCGCTAACCACACTGACGCGAAAAGATCAGAAGTTCGTTTGGACGCCAGAGTGCGCACGAGCTTTTGAAGAGCTGAAGGTTTGGTTGACCACGACACCAGTGTTGTCTTCGCCATGTGGAACAGATGGATTTGTGATTTATAGTGATGCCTCAGGGAGCGGCTTAGGCTGCGTTCTTTTGCAGAACGGAAAGGTGATTGCTTATGGCTCACGCCAGCTGAAGGTGCATGAGCGAAACTATCCTGTCCATGATTTGGAATTAGCGGCGGTGATTTTTGCACTCAAGCTGTGGCGACACTACCTTTATGTCGTGAAGGTGGAGATCTATACCGATCATAAGAGCCTAAAGTATCTATTGGAGCAGAAAGAGTTGAACATGCGACAACGAAGGTGGTTGGAGTTCCTTGGGGACTACACTTTCGAGATTCACTATACACCCGGGAAGGGGAATGTTGTCGCGGATGCCTTGAGTCGGCGAGTTCCGGTTAGAGCAAATTGGTTACAAAGGCATGATGAACGTCTTATCAAGGAGTTGGAGGCATTGGAGATCTATTGTGTTGACAAGAATTCCACTGCCATTGCATGTTTGAACTGGACCGAGGTACAATGTGACCTTGCGGACCGAGTTCGACGGGCAACGGAGTTGGATAACGATCTCTTGCGCTATGTGAATGAAGGGCCAGAAGGCAAATTCACCTGGAATGACGGTCTTTTGCGAAAAGAGGGTCGTTTGTGCGTCCCAAATGTGGGGAAACTGAGGGAAGAACTGATGTATGAAGCATATTATACCAAGTATTCCATTCACCCCGGGAGCACAAAGATGTTCAATGATATGAATAAGCTTTTCTGGTGGCCAGGGCTCAAGAAAGATGTTGCCCTTTATGTATCCAAATGCCAAACATGCGCGATGGTGAAGGCGGAATGCCAAAAGCCGGGCGGTTATTTGAAGTCACTGCTGATCCCAGAGTGGAAATTTGATGATATTTCCATGGATTTTGTGCATGGGTTGCCAAGATCGCAGCGAGGAAATGATTCCATTTGGGTGATTGTTGACCGGCTAACAAAAGTAGCACATTTTCTCCCGAACAGGCGGGATGATTCAGTTGAAAGTTTGGCAAAGTTATATGTTGATCAGATTGTGCGTCTTCACGGTGTTCCTCGGAGCATCGTAAGTGATCGAGATGGGCGATTCACGTCAAATGATTGGAGGCTAGTTCACCGACTGTTGGGCACGAAGTTGACTTTCAGTACGGCCTTTCACCCCCAAACGGATGGCCAAACTGAACGTACCAACAGAACAATGGAGGACATGCTCCGAATGTGCGCCCTTGACTTCGGAAAGAGATGGGAAGATCATCTCTATATGGTCGAGTTTGCATATAATAACAGCTACCAGGCAAGCATTGGGATGGCACCATATGAAGCCCTATATGGAAGGAAGTGTCGTACTCCCTTGGCTTGGGTAGAAGCGGGCGAAGCTCGGGTTGTTAAACCAAATGAGGTTGAGGAAGCAAACTCAACCATACGGACGATTCGAGAGAGATTGCTTATTGCTCAAGATCGACAAGCGAAGTACTACAACGCCAAGCACCGGAACGTAGAATTTGTGGTTGGCGATTGGGTCTACTTGAAGATCAAGCCATTCAAAGGTGTCTCCAGGATTCGACGATTGAAAAATTTGAGTCCCAGATATTTGGGTCCGTTTGAAGTGGTTGAGCGAGTTGGCGAAGCGGCTTATCGGCTAGCTCTGTCGGCGGACTTGGGTGGGTTACATGATGTCTTTCACATCTCGGTGCTTCGGAAGGCCGTGAAAGATCCAACTCAAGTGATCGCGGATGATCGTGTGCCGGTGGAGTATGGGCTAACAACGAAAGTTAGACCCATTCAGATCGAAGATCGAGCCGAAAAACAGTTGCGGAACAAGACGGTCGGTATGGTAAAAGTCCGGTGGGACAAATGCGGCCGTGAAGAACTGACATGGGAGCGCGAGCAGACCATGCGAGAAGAGTTCCCTGAGCTGTTTTTGTAATCTGTAGCGAGAATGTTGTAACATCAAATTTTTTTTCTGTTGTAACATTTTTCTTGCTGGTTTCTGTTGCTTTCCTGTCTCTAAATTTCGAGGACGAAATTTCTTGTAGGAGGGGAGGATTGTAACAGCTCAAAGTGCAGAAACAGGAAATTTTAAGTGACACGGCCTGTGACACGGGCGTGTCCCAGGGCGTGTCAGTTGACACGGCCTGCGTCACGGGCGTGTCGCAGGGCGTGTCGAGGTTGTGTCGACGATTGGGCTTTGTCTCGACGATTTTTTCTCTCGGCGATGCGCCGAGAGTAGGCACACGGCCCAGGACACGGGCGTGTCCAAGGCCGTGTCGCATGCTCGACGAGTTTTATTCGACGATCGTCGAGTGTCGAGACGTGAGTGTCGAGTGTCGAGAGATTGAACACGGCCTGTGACACGGGCGTGTCACAGGGCGTGTCAAATTAGGCGACGAACTCTGCCCGCCGAAGGATTTCGACAGGGCGTGTCTTTGTGCCGTGTCTGGGCACACGGCCTGGGACACGGGCGTGTCACAGGCCGTGTGAAGTCTCGGGATGATTTGGGATTTTTTCACCCAGGTACACGGCCGCAGACATGGGCGTGTCTGAAGGCGTGTTGGTGACACGGCCCATGACACGGGCGTGTCCCATGGGCGTGTCACTTGTTTGGATAAGTCGGTTGACCACCGCTTGAGGCACACGACCTGGCACACGGCCGTGTTCGAGGCCGTGTCGGGTCAAAATATGTGTTTTTGGCAGAATCGTGGCAGTCCATTCCTTCAGTCTAGATCCAAGGGCTGAAGCTTCTTCTTCTTTTTCCTTAAGGGCCGAAATCAGAGAAAGAATTCCCATTTCTTTGGCCTTGAACTTTCTTCAAGTGAAGAGAGAAAGAGAGAGAGAAAGGAGGAGGAAGAAGGAAAGGGGGCTGCTGCTGGTGGTGCTGCGGTTTACCAACGAGAGATCCGAAGCCAGCGTTGCGGAAGAGACGATCTTGCGAGTCTTGCAAGCTAGCTTTGAGGCCATGGCACCGAAGCGATCGTCAAGGGTAATGACTTTTCTTCCTAGCCATGTGAAGGCTTCCTTTTTTTGCATATTTTGTGATTTCCCCCACCAAGAGGTGGCTGGTTTTGGAAATCTTTGGGTGGATGCTTGAAATCCCCTTTGTTAGCATATAAATCCGAAAATGGAGTACGGAATAGGCATGCTGTGTGAAGTCCATCTGGACAGGTTAGTCTGGATTGGTGATGTTGCATACGAATCGGAGAAGACTCCGTGATAAACGTGTAGTGTAAGGAGTCTACGGGTTATGCTTGCGAAAAGGAGTAGCAGGAAGTACTGGGGTGGTAGCCCAGGAAAATAGCCATGTGATGGTTTTGGGTCCAACCTGTGATTGAGGCACAGGAAGTACTGGTGGAACCAGGAAAGGCCCTTTTGGTGATGCTTGATGTCGTAGGGTGTCCACCTGTGAAGCGAGTAACAGGAAGTACTGGCATGTGAGCTAGGAAAGACCCCTGACATTTGTGCTTGTGCGGTTTCCACCTGTGGAGAGAGTCACAGGAAATACTGGTGTGCCCAGGAAAGACCCGCTGTTGCTGTGAGGAAATGGGTATAGAGAAATACCCAGGCTTGAATGCCAAGAACAGGATTGGTGAGACCGACCCGCGCCTTTGATATAGCCACGAGTACGCCGTACTCGGAGAAGGCAAGGCGATTTGAGCAACGGGGGGTGGAGGATCCGACCTGCGCTATGTCCGTCCGACGTGAGACCAAAAAGTACGGTCTGTTGGAGCGCATAGCAAGAGTCTTCGGCCTGCGCGCCATGACACAACAGAGGGCTACGGGCCATCCCGGTGTCCGAAGACTAACTCCGGCTGCACGCCATGGAGGAAATGCTCAAGAGATTTACCGTTGGGTGATAACCCTGATACGGTGGTGGGCAAGAGGTTGCCAGAATACCAAGAATGTGCCCTGAGTGCACGGACCGTTGGGCCGGGCGGCGAACGGTTGTGATGGCTTGTGTGCGTGAAAGCACATTTTGATGATATAGCTTGCCATACTTGTGATCTAATATGCCTGCAGGGAAGATTACCGCTGCCCCGAGAGAAGGGGTATGGTCGTTATAATTTGGTCAGCTGAACGCTGACCGTTGCTTTTGTTTGCCACCGGTGGGTGGATTGTCCCTTTCCAGGTGCTGGAGAGCCGAGCGGATCGCATAGAGGCTGATGTTCCTGCGGGTGTTGCTGCTGCTGCTGCTAGCCCTCGAAGGCTAGCTGTGTTCTTTTGTGTGTTTTCTTTTCTTGTGGCCGGCCTGCGCGCCAATTGTTTAGGCCACTGTGTGAAAGCCCTGTATAGGCCATAAGGCCAACTCTTTCGTACGTGTTGTAAGACATTCCTATATGATATAAAATGTGGAGTTTTATGTTTGGACATTCATGAGGAGTTCAAGTTGTAGTCTAGGCTTCCGCTAGAATGCTTTGTGTTAGGTGCGATGCGCGACTCTGGTATCATCCTGTACCTTCACCGACTGTTTTGTGATATATCCTGTGGGGCCCCGGCCGGACCTTCTAGAATATATCATATGAACGGATGGGGTTGTTACATGTTATCCTCTGCAAAGGAAGAGAGAGGAGTATGCAAGAAAGAAAAATGAGTTGCAAGTACCTAAAAGGAACATGCAAGACTTTGTTGGTTTCTGCAAAAGAGAAGTTAGAAGCAAATATAGGAGTAAAGAAAGAGTCGCAAATACCTGAAGGCAACTTGCAGGTATCTGCTAGTCTCTGCAAGAAAAAAGTTAGAAGCAGACATAATATATGAGAGTAGCTTGCAAGTACCTGTGAAGAAACTTGCAAGTATTTGCTGATCTCTACAAAATGAGAGTTATAAGCAGACATGGTATATGATAGTAGCTTGCAAGTACCTGTGAAGAAACTTGCAAGTATCTACTGATCTCTGCAAAATGAGAGTTAGAAGCAGACATAATATATGAGAGTTGCTTGCAAGTACCTCTGAAAAAACTTACAAGTGTCGACTGATCTCTGCAAGAAAAGAGTTAGACGCAGAGATATATATGAAAATATCTTGCAAGTACCTGTGAAGAAACTTGCAAGTATCTGCTGATCTCTGCAAAATGAGAGTTAGAAGAAGACATGGTATATGATAGTTGCAAGTATCTGTAAAGAAACTTGCAAGTGCCCGCTAATCACTACAAAATGAGAGTTAGAAGCAGACATGATATATGATAGTAGCTTGCAATTACCTGTGAAGAAACTTACAAGTATCTGCTGATCTCTGCAAAATGAGAGTTAGAAGCAGACATAATATATGGGAGTAGCTTGCAAGTACCTGTGAAGAAACTTGCAAGTGTCTACTGATATCTTCAAGAAAAGAGTTAGACGCAGACATATATATGAAAGTAGCTTGCAAGTACCTGTGAAGAAACTTGCAAGTATCTGCTGATCTCTGCAAAATGAGAGTTAGAAGCAGACATGGTATATGATAGTTACAAGTGTTGGGTAATGTATCCACAATTACCCAGATTTGACGAAGCCTCCTGTCAAGCAAAGATGAATTCACAATGTATTTGATGAAACCTTTGAAGTTGTGCTTGCAGTTATTCCACGCTAAGTGCACACCAATGTCAGGATGCAGTAGGTCAATATACACGGGTCTGCGCAACGTAATCCCTCGTTGAGCAGATCATTGTGTTGGCCTACATGCACTCTCTCTATTGGAGTGTACTTATTTTCAAGTACAGGGCTGTGATATTGCAAGAGCAGACAAGGAGCAAGGATGAGTCAAAGAGCAGCTCATGGGTGGAAAGACGAAAAATCGTCTAAGTGTGAATCGATGAGGCCGATTCGGCAAGAATCACTAGTCATTCTCGCCGAATCGTCGAGAATCACTGTCTGATTCTCGCCGTCTCTATCCAGCTACATCAAAGCGTGCGACTCTGGCGCTAAGTCATAATCGACGAGAATCACCAAGTGATTCTCGCCGAATCGTCGAGAATCACTGGATGATTCTCTCCGAATCGTCGAGAATCACTGGCTGATTCTCGCCGTCTCTATCCGGTTAAATCAGAGCGTGCAAACAAGTCAACATCGACGAGAATCACCTTTGATTCTCGCCGAATCGACGAGAATCACCTTTGATTCTCGCCGATTCGATGAGAATCACCTTCGATTCTCGCCGATTTTGACTTGGGCAATTTTCTGGATCCCACTGGACCGGATCAAATGTTAAGGCTCTATTTTGAACCGCTTTTAGGGTTTCTTCAGGTGGGACCCATAACGGTCATAAAAGAGTATTTGACTGTATAAATACACGCGTATTTTTGAACAGTAAAGAAGCGAAGAAGATTTGAAAAAGGCTGAGCCGCCGACGTGACCTAGATCGTGATACCTCCGCCGCCGCCGTCGCCGCTCGTGCTGGTCGATCGCCGGCTGCTAGATCGTGGTTTCTTCCAGATCTCCCGGCAACAGAATCTTAGCCAAGCTTAGAGTCTCGCGCGTCTAACCAGAGATCCTTTATCTCTTGATTTGTTGATCGGGAAAACTTTTCTCGTCCGAATCGATCGAGACGATCGATCCTAGTGTGGCCGTTGGAAGACCTTGCTAGCTTTGCTACGAAGTTTGAATTTCCAAAGTACAGCAGCCGCACTACGTTTTCGCCGCCGTTCCCGAGAATCTAGCCGCCGCCCTTCTTGCCGCCGCCGGTTCCGGGGAGATTCTCTCCAAGTGAGATCTAGGGTTGTGGACTCTTCGATTACTTCAAGAACACGTCATCGAACGAAGAGGGACACCTTAGTCTCCAAAAGTTGTTTGTATTTCTTGTACATTCTTGTTTCATATTTGTTGTAAAGGAACGTTGGTTCCTAGTTGTAAGGGTTGGGTGCAACCCGTGGTGTGGGAGTGTTGACTCCTACGTGTGGAAGGGATCCTTCCGATAGTGCAAGGATTGGATTTCAATCCTGTTGGTGAAGAGACCGAGTCGTCCCTTGTTGGGAGATAGGTCGAAGGGGGAAAGTGGATGTACCCAAATCAGGGAACCACTATAAATAGCTTGTGTACTCTATTTGATGTGCTGTTTTATTTTCGTGTGCAGGTACAATTTTAATTCCATAAAAACGCTGACCGTCACCTATTCCCCCCCTCCCATAGGTGAAGGTAGTTGACACTAGGTGGACTTTCAAGTGGTATCAGAGGGAGGTTGCTCATCAAAAAGGTTTACACCTTGAGTAGAATCCTGCCACCAGTGTCAGAAGCATGGAGCTGGATCATAAGATCTCTCCACTAAGACTTCCCACATGCACAAAGGAGTATTATCCCGTCTGGAAGATGAGAGTGTCGTATCACTTGGAGGCTATCGATCCTCGAGCATCTTTCATCCTGGAAGATGGTCCTTTTATTCCTATGAAGACCTCCGGCTCTGGAAAGAATATCCAAGTGCCCAAGTGTATTGCTGAGATGTCGGAGACGGAACTCTCATTATTTAATCTGGACAAGATGATTCGTCAGATTATCATGGATGTCTGGTCTGGACCTTCTCGCTCTAGATTTGAAAAATGTGGGACGGCCAAATCTATGTGGGTAATGATCTCAGAGCTGATGGGGGATCAAAGAGAGCTGGGATCTGCTTTCAACTAGAGGATGAAGCCTATGTGGGGGTCATCGCCTCTGAAGATGAAGGCAAGGATCAATCGGACAGCATCAAGCTCCAGTGTCCTTGTCAGAGACTGAAGAAGAAATTGAGGAAAGCAGTTTTGATGAGGATGACACAACGGTCACTGGCGCTAGTGACAATAACACTGAAGAGCAGGTAATTTCTTCATCTTGCACCGTCTCTCTTGAAGTTCCTGAAGACATGAACTGTTTCCCTTCAGAAAATCCTGATTCCCTGAAGAGAGCCCTTCAGAAAAGCAACCTACTTGTTGAAGAGCAAGCTCAGGAGATTGCTCGGCTAAAGATCTTGTTGGTTCTCCAATTGGCATCCAACAAGGTCAAGGACTCTAAAATCTCAGATCTAGAGAGTAGTCTAGAGAATGAGAAAAGGATAGTATCTAACTTTTCCAAGGTTGATGCTATGAAGAGAAAGGAAGAAAATGGGTGGATATCCCGAATTATCAATTCATGGAGAAATGGGGAAACGCTATTCCGACCCCCCACTCCAAGCAGGAAGGGTACTCATCATGCCTTCAGGTATGATCACAGGAATAATCGTGGTCACTGCAAGGGTGATCTGTCCTCATGTGGAGACACCCATAGTGCAAGGGCCGTCATGGCCACCCATGAGAGAATACCTAAGGCTCATTCTGAGCCCTTTGTATTCTCGGCCACTGCCCCTACTCGGCATGAATCTGCTGGTATCAGCTCTCAGAACTCTTCTCTCCACCCAAGGACACAGGAAAGGGAGGTTAGAAGTCATGATGTAAGTTCTCATGGGGCCTCAGAAAGGGGTCTGACTGAAAGGAAGGCACCACCTCCCAGGCCTCGTGACGCTCGCTACATGCATTCCTTCCACCATTCCACGTGTCACGGTGGAAGAGGCAACTTTGGGAGCGGATCCAGATCTATCCCGTTTGGACCTAGGCTCATGACTACCTCAGTCACTAGATCAGGTCAGAAACGGAGATATAACATTCACATGTGTTGGTGCTGTGGCAAGGTGGGACACTTTGCCATAGACTGTTGGCACAACCCCTCTGTGTCAAGGGCAAGGGCTTATCCACATCTTCTGGGCAGAGGTAGTCTTCCTGACAGGATTTCTGAGGGAAGGCATTCGAGTGTTTATGCTAACAAGAACCTAGGACCCAATATGTATTGGGTTCCTAAGGTAAAGTAACTCTCTTTTGTAGGGTAGTCTAGGTTCCCGTAAATATGATGGGAACTAGACAGTAGATGTTTCAAGACTGAATTGGAACAAGCATCTGGAATAACAGATGTGATATCTATATGGGCATACTCACATTGAGCACCTGGTATGTTTTAACCAGAGGGGCTAAATGATAACTCTCATAATCCCAGGTATTTTTGATCATCTCCAAGACTTGAGTCATATTGTCTCGACATTTACATATATATATATTTATATATATATATATACACATATATGTGTGTACACCTAAGGATAGGTTAACACGGTAAACTTAAACCTTAGATACATCAATGAAGATTTATCGGTAATTCCACTAGTAGATTCGAGAACTAACATCTACAGGCGTAAATCAGTTCACTGAAAACTAACGAAGATACGTCATTGGAAATCTCGACAACTTACAATTGACATCAAGAAATGTATGGAAAAGCCCGGTTCAAACCCTAAATAGATTGGCTTTAAGAAATATATATATATAGAAGATTTTTAATTTGACTTGACATCAGAAGACTTCGAGAATCCTGCATGCCTCTTAACCCGTAGATTCCTATTAAAGAATCCATTCGATTTCGACTTAGACAAATTCCCACCGATCCTTTGCATCTCGCTCTTCACACAGAAACCTCATTAAAACCCTGTTAAACCGGTCGATATCGCAAAGGAATCCAGCCGACCCTTCATATTCCGCAGGAAACTTACCGAAGGAAACTCGCCGAACGAAACTCGCCGAAGGAAACTCGCCGAAGGAAACTCGCCGACTCTTCCCCTTCCGTCGACCACCGCAAGAATCCCGCTTTCTCTTCCGTTGATATCAAGCAGGCAACTCGCCGATTCTTCCCTCCGTAGATCACTCCTCTCGCGTCCAGGGCGTTCGTCCAAGTCTCGGCGGGTTCGATCAACCAACGTCGCAATCATCTTCCGGTTTCCCGTCGTTTCCGTCGATTCTCACCTTCTATGCTCTTGGGTAACCACTTTCTCACCCTTACAGTGACTTACTATTAGTGTAGCTTCCCTCTTGATTCCTAATTAGGCGTAGTCTTGGGATTTCAGTCTTGCAATGGCTCCAAGGACAACCGCCGGCCTGGTCACTGGTTGTGAGTTGGTTCGAACAGGGTTCTCACATGCTTCTGATGAATTCAGAAACATCATTATCATGCTTGAAGAGGCTGGACTCTCATTCATACTGGAGCACCCCTGTAAAATCTTGGACAAGGAAGTGATGGAGTTCTTTGCAACCGCCAAACTCCGGAATGAAGACTCTCTCATCAAGAGCAAGGTTGCAGGGGCAAAGATCAAGATGTCTGCAAGCAAGCTGACCCAATACTTGCAGCTCATTAGCTCTGCGCACGAGGATTATCTAGAGGAACAGGATAAAACCAGGACATTATTATTCTGTGGACTCGCTCGAGGAACTAGATCGATAAAGCGAAAGGATATGAATGAGGAGGGGAAACTTCTGTCAGATATCATTGGGAAAGTACTCATATGCAAACCGGGCTCTCATGTCCACATCTCCACGGACATGTTCAAGATCCTTGTGGCAATTGTCTGCAGAAAAAGATTCAACTGGGGGGCATTGCTTTTTGAGAAGATAAAGGACACTCTCAGATCTCCTAGCTTTGGCCGAATCATCAGTCTATATCTCAATCAGTTAAACGGAGATAGGTATGACATAAGTAAAGGAGTTCCACTGCATTACTTGAAGAAAATGGAATCGAGCGTATTTGACAGATGGGAGAGACGCATTGGGCAGGCTGCCGTGGTAGAACAACAAGAAGTATCTCCAGCCGAGGACGGAACTGTGGCTGATTCCTTAGTAATCCCCAGTGAAATTCCTGATGCACTGACTGCAGGAATTGAGGGGGAGCCTCTACCCGCTTCTGCTAATGTCATATCTGGCATCTCTCAGATAGCTAGAGATGCAGTTGCAGATCTACAAGAAGAAAGTGAAGCTGTGATGGAAAATGAGGCGGCCCTGAATCTGAACGATCTAGGAGACGGAGGTGATGTAGAGGAGGCTGCTGAGGAAGGTTTGGAAGACAATGCAGCTGAGAATGATTTCATGGATGATGAGGATGTGGAAGAAGGAAATGTGGGACAGGAAGCATTGGAGCCTCAGGACATCACTGAAGTTGCATCTGACAAGCACGCTCCTGAGATCGTTCCTGAGAACATTGGTGCAACAGTGGAGGGGGAGCCCTCTCAGCAGAGACTGTTTAGTACTTCTGAGAAATCTACAGAGGCTGCAAGTATTCCCCCCTTAGAGACTGTGCTCGTGTCCAGCTCTACAAGTGCATCTGCTGAAGAGCAAGGCCAAGGAATGCCTCAGGATCATCCACTATGAGCTGATCTAGCCAATCACATCGTGAATGTTATTCAAGGTATCGTGGATGAGCTCAAAGCATCTTTTGAGAAAGCTCAAAATAAAATGTTAAAAAGAATTAAGAAATCTGAGAATCTCATGCTCAAGAACGTGGTGAGATCAATCACAAACTGGACGTGATGGAAAAGAAGTTTGAAGACAAGTATACAGCGGCCGGCCAAGCTGTAACTCTTCTTATGGACGGATTAAAAAGGAACACCGATACTCTCGCAATAGTAAATCAGAATGCTCATGTCGTAGCAAATAACATTCAAAAGTTTGATGGCAATATGGTGACTCTTAACACCAATCAACAAGCCTTGGTTACCGAGTTCTCCAGGACTACAAAGCACATTGATGAGTCACTGCATTCTTATGCAAACTCCATTGCAGTCGAAGCAAAAAAGGGGGAGAAAGAATATACAGCTAAGATGGCCAAGCTTCAAGAAATCATAATCAAAAACTTTGAGCAGTCAAACACATATGTTTATGACAGTTGCCGGTGGATGCTCAAACAAGCGTTAGGCGCTAACATCCCTGAAAATCCCGACGGTACTCCTGCTCCTGAAATTAATACTACGGCTGATGAGGGAGCCAGTGTTGAAGAAGCTCCTTTAAGTGAAGCTGATGCTCATAGGGCTGCTAGGGCCACCTCCAAAGCAAAACTGATGGCAATGTTTGACCAAGGAGCCCTAGCAAAAGCTAGGGACAAGAGAAAATCTCAAGAAGGGACATCAAAGGAAACGCAAGCTGAAAAGAGAATCAGATTGAAGGAGGAGGAAGTAAGGAACGAAAGGTGGAGTCCGGTATCAAAGAGTATCATCTTGGACACATTCTGGCTACAAGAAAAAGGGGAAATCAATCGGAACGACGTATACAGCCAGCATGAGTGGGAGTTGCACAAGGCGTATGAAGTTAAACGGAACATCTTCTTCAGGACCAACACTGCGACAGATAAAGCTCCTCCTCCCAGATATTATCCAAAGCCCAAGGAGTATGTTGAGAGGCAAAGAAAGAAGTTTTTGGCTCAAAAACATAAGGATGACCTAGCCAAAGATCAATAGACAGAAATTTATAGCTTGTCATTGTCTCATGAACACTTCTATCTTTTCTTATTGTTATATAAACAATCTTGGGAATATATATATATATATATATATATATATATATATATATATATATATATATATATATATATATATATATGTATATGTATATGAATTTATTGTTGACTCAAGCTTTGATCTGTTTGCTTCTATTTCCTTGTGCCGCATTTTTAAATTCTATATGATGTATATATTATCTGGATGGTGGCATTCATCTTAGCTAGTAGGATTTTGGCTTCGTCAAATAGGGGAAGATTGTTGGGTAATGTATCCACAATTACCCGGATTTGACGAAGCCTCCTATCAAGCTAAGATGAATTCACAATGTATTTGATGAAACCTTTTAAGTTGTGCTTGCAGTTATTCCACGCTAAGTGCACACCAATGTCAGGGTGCAGTAGGTCAATATACACGGGTCTGCGCAACGTAATCCCTCGTTGAGCAGATCAGTGTGTTGGCCTACGTGCACTCTCTCTATTGGAGTGTACTTATTTTCAAGTACAGGGCTGTGATATTGCAAGAGCAGACAAGGAGCAAGGATGGGTCAAAGAGCAGCTCATGGGTGGAAAGATGAAAAATCGTCTAAGTGTGAATTGTCGAGAATCACTGTCTGATTCTCGCCGTCTCTATCCGGCTACATCAAAGCATGCGACTCTGGCGCTAAGTCATAATCGACGAGAATCACTAGTGATTCTCGCCGAATCGTCGAGAATCACTGGCTGATTCTCGCCGTCTCTATCCGGCTAAATCAGAGCGTGCAAACAAGTCAACATCGACGAGAATCACCTTTGATTCTCGCCGATTCGACGAGAATCACCTTCGATTCTCGCCGATTTTGACTTGGGCAATTTTCTGGATCCCACTAGACCGGATCAAATGTTAAGGCTCTATTTTGAACCGCTTTTAGGGTTTCTTCAGGTGGGACCCATAACGGTCATAAAAGAGTATTTGACTGTATAAATACACGCGTATTTTTGAACAGTAAAGAAGCGATGAAGATTTGAAAAAGGCTGAGCCGCCTACGTGACCTAGATCGCGATACCTCCGTCGTCGCCGTCGCCGCTCGTGCTGGTCGATCGCCGGCTGCTAGATCGTGGTTTCTTCCAGATCTCCCGGCGACAGAAGCTTAGCCAAGCTTAGAGTCTCACGCGTCTAACCAGAGATCCTTTGTCTCTTGATTTGTTGATCGGGAAAACTTTTCCCGTCCGAATCGATCGAGACGATCGATCCTTGTGTGGCCGTTGGAAGACCTTGCTAGCTTTGCTACGAAGTTTGAATCTCCAAAGTACAGCAGCCGCACTCCGTTGTCGCCGTCGTTCCCGAGAATCTAGCCGCCGCCCTTCTTGCCGCCGCCGGTTCCGGGGAGATTCTTTCCAAGTGAGATCTAGGGTTGTGGCCTCTTCGATTACTTCAAGAACACGTCATCGAACGAAG
The DNA here is from genome assembly GCA_039583875.1 of Platanthera guangdongensis. NCBI lineage: Eukaryota > Viridiplantae > Streptophyta > Magnoliopsida > Asparagales > Orchidaceae > Platanthera > Platanthera guangdongensis. The sequence goes on from CM077164.1 coordinate 119,930,231, forward strand.
AGGGACACCTTAGTCTCCAAAAGTTGTTTGTATTTCTTGTACATTCTTGTTTCATATTTGTTGTAAAGGAACGTTGGTTCCTAGTTGTAAGGGTTGGGTGCAACCCGTGGTGTGGGAGTGTTGACTCCTACGTGTGGAAGGGATCCTTCCGATAGTGCAAAGATTGGATTTCAATCCTGTTGGTGAAGAGACCGAGTCGTCCCTTGTTGGGATATAGGTCGAAGGGGGAAAGTGGATGTACCCAAATCGGGGAACCACTATAAATAGCTTGTGTACTCTATTTGCTGTGCTGTTTTATTTTCGTGTGCAGGTATAATTTTAATTCCATAAAAACGCTGACCGTCACCTATTCCCCCCCCCATAGGTGAAGGTAGTTGACACTAGGTGGACTTTCAACAAATACCTGTAAAGAAACTTGCAAGTGACTGCTAATCACTGCAAAGAGAAGAGTGAGAAGCAGACATAATATATAAAAGAAGGTTGCAAGTACCTGGGAGGAGGCTTGCATGTGTTAACTGATGATAACATAAGGTCGATATGATCATATAGCAGAGGAAATGTCTGATGAATTCTGCTAATCTTAACTAGATTCCAATAGCGGGGCTTGATGATCAAGGAGAGTTAAATTTCTTAATCAATGATTGATGTCATTAACATTTGGTAAGAGTAATGGAGCTTATGTAAGTAGAGAGCTTGTAAGTCATCATTTGATAGAGATTATGCAGGCAATGCATATAAGATGAGCATAAGTAAAATAAATGTCTTCTAAACCTTCTGGAATATGGAATTTAACTCATTCACCTATGAAAGAGGCAGTTAATAACAAAGAGGTCTATACTCGGAGATGACCAAGAAAGGTCATCACTAGTATAGCCCTACTCAGAGCGGACTAGCTATACTCCCTTGACAACGCACAAAAGCTAGACATGCACAAAAATCCTAAGAAGGAAGCGGCAGATGCACTGCTCTCTTGTCTCGGGTACAATCATCACTGATCCATGAGACTAGTTGCGCCAAGTGGCCTAAAGCATTGCTTGTCTGTGGAAAGATCAGTGGAGTTGTTGTCCCTGCGAAAGTATGGATTGACAGTACAAAAGAGTGTTCGCCATCACAGTTGTGAGATGATCGAAGAGACAAGGCTACACTTGGTCTCCATTGCTTGTCAAACAAAGATCATCGTAACTATAATGTATCCTTTGCGAAGCACATCAGAGCTAACACATGGGGCCTCCCTAGCACACACTCTGTGTCAGATGCCATCTAGGATCCGAAGTCTGAAGCCCAATTTCGTATATTGAATGGCTCCCACTACACATACGTGAACACTCCCCACAGTATGTGGTCGTAGTGGTCGTGCCAGAGAATAATCTACGGAGGGAACAACAAGACTTGGCGATATCTCATTGGTTCAGCGATCTCTTTGGCAAAGAGAAAAATGGAGGAAGAAGCATTATATGAAGGGAACTGTGTCAATATGAGATCCCCGATGAAAACTTTATTGAAAAGCAAGAATGAACACTTAGAAGTGTTTTGTAAAGAAAATGTTTGAAATAGTAAGAGTAGAGATAAACTATCATGATTGTGAAAAAATTCGAAGAACTATGAAGTCCTTTGCCAACTTAGAATAGACTTCCAAGCACGCCCTCGTCATCGGCATCGAAGATTTCAATGGTATTGTTAACAACAAGGATAGGGTGCTCTTAGACTAAGCTCACTCCTCTTGAGCTGCAAGGAATGTCTGCAACTTCTTTGCCCTTTGAGGTTGCTGGATCAGGGCGATCTTCCTTGGGAAACAAGTCACGCATCTTACATTGCCAGAGCATCCTTTGCATCAGTTGGCAGAGTTCTCGGTAGTTCTCTGTCAGGTGGCCTGGATCTTTGTGGAATTCACAATATGGTTCTGACTCTTTGGATCTTTGATCAGCTGGTCTATAAGGCCTTTTGTAGGTAGCCTTATCTTACATGATTTGGCTTACTTCTAGCATGGCTTCATCTAGTTCTGACTCATGTAAGTCATTGTCTTGATGTTGATAAACTGCAGCTGTTTGCGGAGATGGAGCTAATGGTAGTAATGGATCTTGAGTACGATCACGACACGAGAAAGGGTATCGATGGCGCTGAAACTTTCTTCCCTTCCTTGAGTGAGTTGGGAATTCATTGTGAGGAGATCTCAGAGGCTGCTTGTGAGAAGGATCTTTCTCTAATATGAGCTTGGAGACGAAGACTGGGTTGCTCTTTTAGCCTCAGATGTATGAGTTTGTTAAGGCAATCAAATCTTGGTACGTTCTTGGTGCTCGGACATTGGCTTAAAATTTGAGTGGCCCTTCAAGAAGACCGTGGATAAGAGCCACTCGATACATCTCTTGACCAACAATCTCGATGTCCAAGATTTCTCTTTGGAATCGATCAACGAACTAAGACCAAGTTTCATTCCGATGCTGCTTGATCTCAAAGAGGGCTTCAGGACCGCCCATTCTCTTTGTTGAGGTAGAGAATTTGAGCAAGAAATCACTTTGTAGATCAGCAAAGGATGTGATGGAGTGAGGGAAAAGACCTTAGAACCAGTCACTCACTTGCCCATCAAAGGTTGTCAAAGGAGCTTGCACTTGGTTGCATCTGAGAGGGTTTTGAGAGCAACGACCGATTCGAAGGCTTGAAGATGCTTTAGTGGATCAATCTCTCCAGTGTAGATAGGTTACCGAGGCTCTCTAAATTGGCTGGAGTAGGTTAATGACGAACATTCTCTGCAAACAGCGAATGCTCTTCTTACTCTCCTACAACATAAGGATAAACGGGAGCATAAGCTGCAGCTGCAAAAGAAGCAGGAGGATAGAAGGGAAAAGTTGTTGTAGGAGGAGCAAAGGCAGGAGCTGAAGGTTAAGGATGACTTCCCTGAAAGTTGAGAAATCTTGTAGAACTTCCCCGAGCTGCTTCCCGGAAGAAGTTTTGACGAGCTGCAAACTCTTCATCTTGAGGTCGCAAAGGGGATGCAGGCCCATGCGGAAAGGTTGCTGTATAAGGAGGATAGACCAGCGGGCAAGCTAAAGGATAAGATTGTTGATGCTCCAATGTAGGGGTTGGATTGATCGGAGCAGCTGGAGCAATAGGAGCTGCTGCAGGTTGTATCTGCAACTGCTGGGTGTTCGCAGCAAGAATTTGGTTGATTGCTTGGAACTGCTGGGAATTTTCATGGCACAATTGCTCAAAGGCCTCCCAGAGAGGATCACCTCTGGGACTTGATTGAGCAAGGTTCTCGGCTGAATGAAGATCTAACATGGTTAACTGTCGCTGTTCACCGTCTGTTTGGATCTGAAGGTCACGTGTTAACTATTGATGCGCGAAAACGACATCGCCTAGTTAACACGGAGGAGTGTTCGGTCTCACGGGCAAGGTGAAGAAAATGGTTGAATGTTAGAGGGTTGCGGATAAAAAGAGGAAGCTTCTGAGTGCTGGAGAGTGGAGCAAATGCTTGTTCAAGGGTTGCGGGGATAGAGGAGAGGTTTGCTGAGAGCATTAGAGAAGGTTGACGATCAGCGGAGGAGGTTGATCAGGAGCTGTTGATCAGACAGTTACTTGGACGGTTGTTCTTGCTGGTTGACGCCATGAGGGCTAAGCTGAGAAGAAGAGAGGGGCTGCTAGTAGCGGCAACAACAGACTTCGTCCGCTGCAGCCTAAATTCCACTCTTGCGACGGACTTTCCTTCTATTAATATTGAGTTATTACAGCTTGCTAATACACCTTTACAATAAATCAATAAAGGGATACAAAGAAGAAGTTGGCGGCTAAGGAAAGAGTGCCAGAAGAGGCCATGAGGATTGAAGATCCAGGTCAGCAGGCCGCGCGACTAAGGCAGAAAAGGAGGCCGCGGAATCTGGCCACTGAAGCCGGTAGGCTGCGCGCGGTTACAAGAAGAGGAACGACAGACTGAGAAAAGGAGTCTGCAGGGGTTGAAGAGTTGAACTTGCTGTGGGCTGTCTTCGAGTATGAGTACCTTGGCAATGTTGTGTCCGCCCACTAAATGAGAGGCGTGGGGGTCTATTTATAGGCCTGAGGAGGTAACGGCTTCCAGTGACGTTACCCCCGTTGAGACGATAACTTGAGCGAGAAGAGGAAGGAATCCGCCGAGTCCGCAACAGGCTGTGCGGACTGGGGCTTGCCTCTGGAACTGGTCCTGCTGATGGCCGACTGGGAAGAGTCCGCCTAGACTGAGCTGATCGAGTCCGCGCCAAGTATGTGCGGGCTGACGAAGCATCCTCCCACTGTTAGGAAGCGGGAGCTGGAAGCTGAGTGGCAGACTACAAGAGGAATCCACTGAGTCCACCGCTGCTGAACTAAGTGAGCACGTGCTAGGGGCAAGCTGAGGAGGTATCCCACTGAGTCTGCAGTGTCCGCAGGAGGTTGCGTGGTCTAGGACTGCCTTGAGGTGATTCTACTGCCTAACGGACTGGGAGGAGTCCGCCATTACCGTTCGAGCCCGGACCAAGACTGTGCGGGCTGAGGAGGTTGACCATGCTACTGGATAGAAGCGAGTGCTGAAGGTGATGAATAGCGTGCTGTATAGAGAATCCGCTGAGTCCGCGGAGTCCGCCTCGGCTGACTAACTGAGTCCGCCTTTGCTGTTGAACGAAGAGGCCAGAGACTGCTGAGGTTCATCAATGTAGGCCGACTGGAAGGCTTTACTGCACTTCGAGTCCGCCCAGCTCGCGATGAACAGGACGTGGCTACTGATCTTTGCGGGTAGCCGGAGAGCTGGAGCGTCCGCGCTCCTTAGGCGGACTAAAGAAGTTGGCTACCCATGCTGCTAAAGTCCGCTACCGTTGAATGGACCCTGCCTCTCCGGCTGGGTGATAAGGGTTTCGCGACCTGCCAGAATGACGAAGTTGGCAGTGCATGTTAGCGAGGTGGAAATCGAGGTATCTGTATGGCGGCCTGGATGCAGGTCGCCACCTTTGTTTGGCGATTTGAGCGGTCTGGGCGGATAGATATTTGAGTCCGTCAACATTGGGCATCACCTTTCAGGAGCGGGCTAAGTCGCATCTCATTACCGGCCTGGGCGGATAAACATTCATGTCCAACAAAGGGGGCTCCTGTTGAGATAGTTGTGGTTAAGCTGACAAAGGGAGCGGGCTGCAGGGGTGGACTAAAGAGGCAGTCCGCGGCACCTGCCGACCGAGGGAACAACGCGCGGCATGGGCGGTCAGAATGCAGAGACCGCCCAAGCCATGCGGGTTGAGCGGACAGACAAGCCTGTCCGCCCAGCCTAAGACATCATGACCTCCAGGAGCAACCCGGAGCATGCCGAGACTAGCGAGCTGGCTGCCTTGGGAAGGATCGCCGATTTCAGGATTAACAACCATAACCTTCAAGAATGATCATATCAGGAATCTTGAAGGAGAACTCCAAAAAGAGAAGGATATAGTGGCTAGTTTTTCAAAGCTAAGTTCAGTGCTACCTTTGATAGACTCCTTCTCCTCCCAAAAGGGTAAAAAGGGGCTGGGTTTCAAAGGAAGCACAAGATTTGCCAATCCCAAAGGAATGGGAAAAGCACTAGTTCAGCCACTAGCCTCCAAGCCGCCTATTCCTTTCAAGAGAGTGGTGCTACCATCTAACAGGTATGACCATGACTACATTCATGGTCAATGGATGAATGGCAGGCCCACTAGTGAGAATAAAGATGGTTTCCACTATGGTGGAAGATATAGCAGAGGGGCAAGTTCCTTCAAGGCCCCCAGGAGGAATATCAAATGACCCCTTATGGACCATTTGTTTTTGGTGCACCAGCCCCCTCACTTAAAGTTAAAGTTGTAGCCTATTCTCAGAATATTTCAATGCGTTCTAAGACCAAGGGCAAGTCTGTTAGTAGACCAGACTTGGGCATCTCAAAGTCCATCAAGAGTATGCTTTCTGAAATGAAGGCAGCTACTGATTGGGCACAAGATATCCCAAGCACTTCTTCTACCAGACCCACCTCTAGTCAGATTGGGGCTGGGAAACAAAAGAATAGGACTTATGTTGCATCTTCTAAACTGAGAGCAGCTGTCAACACTGCCAGCGAGCCAGCTCAGAAAAGAAGGTATAACCTTCATGAGTACTGGTGTTGTGGCAAGATAGGCCATTATTCCATTGATTACTGCACAACCCGAGTGTGTCCAGAGCTAAAGTTAGTCTTCCAGTTAGAAAATCTATTGGTAAACATGTCCATTTTGAGACTAACATGTAGGAAGGAACCAATAGATATTGGGGGTCCTAAGGTAAAATAAATATATTTTGCAGGTTAGTCCAAGTTTCCATACCCCTATATGGTACTTAGATAGTGGTTGTTCCAGGAACATGACTGGAACAAAGGGTAATCTGAAGAAATTCATTCAAGTAAAGGATGGACCCAAGGTGATATTTGGTGGATCAGATAGAGGGATCACTAAAGGTTATGGTAAAGTTATAAATGGATTAATCACTTTCACAAAAGTGGCTTATGTGGAAGGGTTGCAACACAACCTTATAAGCATAAGCGAATTATGTGATCTTAGTTATGCCATATATTTCCACAAGGATAAGTGTCGTATTAGGAGATCAAGTGACCAAGAGGTCATTTTGACTGGCACTAGGAGTGGGAATGTTTATTGCCTAAATTTTCTTTGTCTAACTTCAGACTCTCCCATTTGCCTAGTTGCAAATGAGAAAGCCTCACACTGTGTCAAATGGCACAAGAGGCTAGCTCATTTGAATTATAAGACTATAGGTAAGCTATATAGTAAAGAGTTAGTTAGGAATGATCCCAACATGAAATGCACTAAGGAGAGCTTTTACTCTGCATGCCAAAAGGGCAAGCAGACCAAGGCTTCATTCAAAAGCATTGAGACTAAAGATTCTGTGATGTGTTTATACCTCTTGCATATGGACTTGTTCTGTCCAATGCCAGTTCAAAGTGTAGGTAGGAAAGTCTACACATTTGTGGTTGTTGATGACTTTTCCAAATTTACTTGGGTTTTCTTTTTAAGGAAAAGTATGAAACCCATGATGTCTTCAAGACATTTATCAAGCAAATATAGAATGCGCTGGACACTACTATGTTCAAAATTATAAGTGACCATGAGACTGAGTTTCAATCTGAATGCATGATAAAATTTTGTAAAGAACTTGGGATTCAGCAAGAGTTTTCCTCTCCAAGAACACCCCAGCAAAATGGGATTGCTGAGAGGAAGAATAGGACTCTCATAGAGGATGGTAGAACATTACTCAATGACACCTCTCTCCTAGAATATTTCTGGGCTGAGGCTGTAAACACAGCTTGTAATTTCCTTAATAGGGTTTCTTTCACCAAGAGCCACAAAAAGAAGCTCTATGAGATCTTGAAGGGAAGAAAATGAAACCTTGCATATCTCAGAATCTTTGGGTGCAAATACTTTATGTTCAACAATGAGAAATCCTATATAACTAAGTTTGATGCCAAGTCCTATGAGGGGATATTTATTGGGTACAACAATCATAGTAAGGCTTGTAGGATCTATAACTTAACAAGTCAAGTTCTAGAGGAGTCAGTTAATGTAGTATTTGATGAGTTAAATATGATTAACAATGAGCTGTCAAGCTCTTCTTCTAGTTCTATAGGTACTAAACTAGTGTTGGATAAGCTCACGCTCAAGGAAGCTGCTCTAATAATTCAAGATAATGTTGAGTGTGTGTGTGTATACCAGAGGAAGCACAAGGAATACTGGAAGTGGATGAAGATCTGAATCATGAATAGCGTGATGATGAAGTATTACTGCCTCCAGCAGTGAGACATTTGTAGGATCATCCAAGCCACCAGATTATTGGTGATGCAAGCGAAGGATTCGTGACAAGGAGCAAATGTCTCAACACATCAACGTACTCCAGTTTCCTGTCACAAGTGGAGCCTAAGAAATTTGAAGAGGCTAACAAAGACCAGTTCTGGATTGTAGCTATGCAAGAGGAGTTGAACTAGTTTAAAAGGTGTAAGGTCCGGAAGTTGGTTCCCAGACCTCAAGACATAATATCATTGTAATCAAGTGGATCTTCAGGAATAAATTTGATGAAAATGGCATTATAGTTAAGAACAAACTAGACATGTAGCTTAGGGGTACAGACAAGATGAAGGTATTGACTTTGATAAAACCTTTTCCCCTATAGCAAGACTAGAAGCTATCAGACTATTTCTTGCATATGTTGTATAACAAGATTTCAAACACTACCAGATGGATGTGAAGTTAGCCTTCCTGAATGGAGATTTGAAGGAAGAAGTCTATGTTGAACAACCTCCAGGTTTTGTTGTTCCAAACTATTCTAATTATGTATGTAGGCTAAAAAGCTCTATATGGGATAAAGCAAGCCCCTAGAGCATGGTATGAGACATTGTCTAGCTTCCTTATTGAAAATAAATTCTCAAGAGGGAAGATAGACAATACCCTATTCCTAAGGGAATCTAAGGGAATGATCATCCAAGTCCAGATATATGTTGATGACATTATCTTTGGATCTACTGATGATAACCTTTGCAAAAAGTTTGCAAAACTTATGCAATGGAAGTTTGAGATGAGCAGCATGAGTGAACTTAAGTTCTTCTTAGGTCTGCAAGTAATACATACTGGCAATGGATTATCCATATCCCAATCTAAGTTTACCACAGGAAGTTGATTAAAAAGTTTGGGATGGAGAATGCTTCCACCATGAAAACTCCCATGGGATCAAATATGTCTTTAGACAAAGATGAGGCAGGGAAACCTCTTGATCAGACTTTATATAGAGGGATAATTGGATCTCTTTTATACCTCTCTGCTAGTAGGCTAGACATCATGTATGCTACATGTGTTTATGTTAGATATCTGGCATGCCCTAAAGAGACTCATTACTCTACTGCTAATAGAATTTTGAGATATCTAAAGAGCGCACTAGATCTTGGCCTATGGTACCCAAGGAAAAGGTATTTTTAGCTAATAGGCTATTCAGATGCAGACTTTGCAGGCTATAGAGAAGACATGCAAAGTACTTCACGTTCCTGCTAGTTTCTGGGTAGAAGGCTAGTGTCCTAAAACAGCAAGAAGTAGACAAGTATATCTATTTCGACTGCAAAATTAGAATACATAGGTGCAGGAAGCTGCTGTGCACAATTGCTTTGGATTCAACATCAAATCCATGACTTTAACCAGCAAATAAGTAAAAGCTCTTTATTTTATGATTCTACTAGTGTTATATCTATAGCTAGGAATTCTAAATCATATAGCAGGACTAAGCACATAGAGATTAGATATCACTTTATAAGAGAGCATGTGGAATGTGAGGATATTAGTCTTGAGTTTGTCCCAACAGACAAGCAAGTGACTGATATCTTCACCAAGCCACCAGATGAAGCAAAGTTCAACACCTTCAAGTTTAATTGTGTATGTTGAGCTTGGTATAACTTCAGTTCCTCTTCATATTATTTTATAGCAGGAAATATTTCATCTTATAGGTTGGATTGGACTAAAGTGACTGTCAAAAGGGTTGAAAGTTAGTGCTCTTACTCAGGGGGAGATAGTCCAGCACCAGTTGTTTATCTGTACTCATAAAGAGGGAGTAGATAATCAAGGATGGTCTGCTGCTCCCTAGCTATTTCACAGAAGTCAAAATGGGGGGGGGAGGTAGCAAAGGGGGAGAAATAGTAAAGTAGCAGTGCAGGGGGAGCAGGTGAAGCAGCTATAACAGGAAGCAACTGCAGCTGCAGGTGAAGCAGCTATAGCAGGAAGCAGCTATTACAGGGGGTGCAACCAAATGGTTTGCAACTGGTATTCCCATACACATGGAAAAGGATGCAGCAATGCAGGGGGAGCACAATGATAAATATGGTAACTCTTGTTGCTCTTAGGTTAATATATTATTGATATTATAGTTGCATATGTTAGTGTATATCATTGACAAAGGTTTTTCAAGTGGTGTTTTGACTTCTTCAAATAGGGACAGATTGTTGAGTCCATTGGTCCCAATAACTTAGATTTATAAGAAGTCAAATAAGTCAATGGTATACACATAGTTGTATTTAATGTATGTTTAAGTTCATGTATGCAGGTTGGTCTATGTCATATTGATTGGACAGGTGGTTCAAGTGATATTGACAGGTGGACTCAAACAAGCTGATTGGATAGACAGGAATTTGCCTGAGTCCACAGGCGTTGAGTGAAGCATATACACTCAATTCCATACAGCTAATAGCGCTAAGAGAATGCAGGACAGTCAAAGCCTGGCAGATTGGAAAGCAGAAAAATGGCTAAGTCCACAGGCATTGAGTGTAGTCAACTCACTCAATGCCATATAGCCAGAAACATTGATTCAAGTTTATTCTGTCAAAGCATAAGCAGTGGAAGCCAGAAAAACAACCAAGTCCACATGCATTGAGTGAGCTCAACTCACTCAATACCATTTAGCAATATTCGTCAAGTATTACTGCCTAAGTCAAAGCCGCACAATTTCTCTCAAAGAAAAATCGACAAAGTCCACAGATGTTGAGTGTAGTCAACTCACTCAACGCCATATAGCTAGAAGGACAAGGAGACAGAAAAATTGACTAATGTCCAGAAGTGTTGAGTGAAGCTTCATCACCCAATGTCAGGCTCATTCTGTCAAAGCCTAAGAAGAGAGACAGTAAAATTTGTCCAAGTACAAAAGTGTTGAGTGAAGCCAGTTCACTCAATGCCAGAAGAAGAAAGATTTGAGATATGTTTGGTCAGTCAGCGCATAAGAAGAAACCAGAATTTTTCTTAGTCCAGAATCGTTGAGTGAAGCTTAAACACTCAATACTCTCAGCACCAGGAATATAGAAGGGTCTGAAGATCAGGCTAAGGCAAAAAGTATTGAGTGAATCTCTTTCACTCAACACCACTCAACGCCAAGGTTGCTAAAGAAGCAGAAGACTAAGCTATGTCTAAAAGCATTGAGTAAAGGTCATTCATTCAACGACACTCAACGCCTAGCAGAGCTGAAAAGTTTTTAAGTCCAAATTCGTTGAGTATTTCTTGTTCACTCGATGCCACTCAACTCCTAAGTGGATTCTGAGAATTTGGCTATGTCCACAAAGGGGTGATGTCAGCAAGTCAACAAGTCAACGAATTTTAACTTTGTTATGAAAGTGCTGCAACTCATCTCTAACGTCGCATTCAGTGTGCTGTTAATCCCAATCTGTAAATCTAAGGATATAATCAGCCGTTAAATCAGTGTCATGTGTCAATCAACTCGTCGGATGACGGGATTATAAATAGAAGTTGAGTGTTTGACCCGCTATTTTATATTCCATATGTTTGCGAATATCAAATCCCAGTTGTATTTGATCACATCATGTATTGATAGAATGTGTAGGCTGACAGGTTCAGGTAAAGAGAAGAAGTCTCATATGGATGATAACGCCGAGTAGTAGAAGTTAGCGCAGAGCGGTAGAAGTTACCGTCAAGCGATTGCCGTGAATTAACTAGACAAAGCTCTCGGGAACCTACCGCTCCACGCTAGTCCTGCCGCCCCCACTAACACAAGGAATTATTTTGCTCAGCCTCTCCGGAAACTACCATCAAGTAGTAGTCCTTACCGCGCCGCGCTAGCCACTCGACGAGTGTCGAGTCTGGTTCGTCCAGTTGCCGACCTATAACCAGGCGATAGTGGTTACCACGCCGCGCTAGCCTTTCTGCGAGTGTCGAGACGGTTTCGTTGACTTACTGACCTACCGTGTGGTGCTACCTTCTATCGCAGGGTGATAGATCTATGAAAAGGAAAAACATTCATTTTGAAAAATTATTATAAATTTGGATGATAGTTCGCACAACAAGCACGTGAACCATCATCCGGGCACTAGTATTACCACCGACGGTAGCCTATTTTGTAACACCCCAAAAAGGCGTTGGCGAGCATAGGTAAAACGTCGACACGGGCTCGATGAAAATCGTCGAGCGGAGCTCGACGAATATCGTCGAGCGGAGATCGATGAAAATGTTGACCGTCGAGCAGAGCTCGATAATTATGGCATGTTATCTAAAATCTTTCCCGTTCGATGAACTAAAGCCTGTTCGACGAACTTACTCCCGACTGATGAAGTTCGTTCGACGAAATTAGCCCGTTCGACGATTTGTCAAAAAAGGAAGATATCGCGAAGTGGCGATAGTAGGTATCGCCATATTACAATAGCGGCAAGCGTTGAGACGTCACTTGATGCACTCGACGCTCTCGACGCACCCAATGCCTGAAATCGTTCAGTGGCTTGATATCGTGGGCCAAAGTGGATATCGCCGGGCGATAGTGCCACGTGGCATGAGACACGTGTATGAATACTGTTAAGCGACCAATAAGCGGTAGTTGACCTAGGTCAAAGTTGTCAAGGTGGTGAAGTCGATATCGCCGAGTGGCGAAAGATGATATCGCCAGGCGATAGCGCCAAAGTTGACCAGTCAACTCAAATCCTGGCCTTTGCCTTATTTTGATTGAGAGATCATGTGGTTGGGATCAGTCCCGAGTCCACTTAACCATAGAATAATAGGAAGGAGGATTCATTCTCTTTCTCTCTCTCTCTCTTCATCTCTTGAGTTTCCTTGAGAGAAAAGGAAGAAGAAGCTAAGGAAGTGTTGGGCTAAGCTTTGTGAGCTCGTTTAATGATATCTTGTGGTCAGAGGCCAGATCCGAGGATAGATCTGAGAAGAGGAGAGCGACGTGCTCCTTTCGATCCGCATATAAAAGCTTTGTCATGGCTCCGAAGAGAACTACAATTGTAACGAATTTCTCCGGGACAAGTGAAGTCCTCAATATGCATATTTGCATGGATCCCCTCACCAAAAGGTCGAAAAAGGGTAGATTCTAATGGGTAGATCGGTTTGATCCACATATATTCCTGCATTTAGATCCGGAAATGTAGAGTACAGAATAAGCATGTCTTTGAGCTAGTGGCCGCAAGGCAAGCAACGAAGAAGCAATTGAAATACGTGATGAGTTTAAATCCCCCTGTGTTTATGGGTACTGAAACCCCGACACAGGCCAAAGATTGGCTCTTAAGAATTAAGAGGGTCCTGACGGCAACGAAAATTGAAGAGTGGAAAAAAGTCACTGTGACTACCTTCATGCTGGATGGTGAGGCAAGACTTTGGTGGGATGAGCTGGAGTTGCACCAGTTTACTGGTCGGCCATTGATTGAGATCTCGATGGAGGAATTCTCAAGATGTTTTCTGGCACGATATGTTCCATCGGCACAACGTATTGTGATGGAGAACCAATTTCAAAGGCTAACTCAAGGTGAGAGGTCATTGGATGACTACTTGCATGAGTTTACGAGGTTGGGAAGATATGCAAGATCTACGTTTGCAGATGAGGAACAAAAAACAAATCGATTCTTTGAAGGGCTGAGAGATGACCTGCGGTTGCTTCTCTCAGGGTCGATGATGTAGGGTTTTCTTACCTTGGTCATTACGGCCCATTCCCTTGAGCTGGACATGAAGAGAGTGCAGCAGAAGAATTACTTGGCAAGGAAAAAGACAGAGTTCAATGTACCTGGTTCGTCAAAGTCCGGGTTTCGACGGTTGAAAAAGAAGCCGAAAACTTTTGCGCCCACTCCTTCTTCTCCTGCATCTGGAGCAACATCGAGGAGAGGTCCACCCACATGTTATACATGTGGAAAGGTGGGCCATATCATTCAAGATTGCTAGAGTGGCCCTACAAAGGGGGAGAAAAAGATCCGTGCGTCTTATGCTGAAAAGGGAAAGTCAATGTTGGAATCGACTACATCCCAAGCGCAACCCCGAGTATATAATCTTGGCCAATAGGAGGCCATAAAAGAAAGTGATGTCGTAACAGGTATGAGTTTAGATTCAGTTTTTACTGCTTTCCATACTTAGTACCTTGTGTGTTACTTGTGTGTGTGATTGGTTTGAATTAGGCTTTGTCCTGATATTGGAATATCCGGCGAGAGAGCTGTTTGATACAGGAGATTCTCATTCTGTCGGAGGAATTCATAGGGCATATTGGCGTGCCTTAGTTTACACCGAGAGATCACGTGACTATGCTTCTTCCTAACAGGTGCTTGATGTGCGCGGATCAAGCCTGTTGTGTTGAGGTACGGATAGGAAGTCAAGATTTTGGATTGGAAGCATCTGTGCTCCCGATATTGGAGTTTGATGTAATCTTTGGTATGGACTAGCTCTCGGAGCAGCGTTCCTATATAGATTGCAACACTAAGGAAGTCACACTATGGTTTAACACCGAACGAGAGACTAAATTCTCTGGTATGCGAGGATCGAGCAAGACATTATTATCTGCTATCCAAGTGGTCAAGGTAGTTAGGAAGGCCGCAGAGTTGTTCTTCACGATGTTGGAGGCAGTTGAGCCAAAGCCCAGTGTGACTGATGTCCCTATTATATCGGAGTACGCTGATGTATTTCCTAATGATCTTCCGGGGTTACCTCCCCAGTGGGATATGGACTTCGCTATTGAGTTGGTTTCAGGTGCGAAACATGTGGCCTGCCCGCCATATCGAGTTGGGGCAAAGGATATGGCGAAACTAAAGGTTCAATTGTAAGAGTTACTGGAGCAAGGTTTTATACGCCGAAGTATGTCACCTTGGAGCACTCCGCTCCTATTTGTGAAAAATAAGGACGGAAGCTTGCGGCTATGCATTGACTATCGAGAGTTGAACATGCTGACGAAAAAGAACAAGTATCTGATTCCACGGATTGATGACTTATTCGATAAGCTACTGGGATCAGCTGTTTACTAGAAGATAGACTTGAAGTCTGGATACTATCAGTTGAAGATTCGGGAATGTGATATTCCCAAGACAGCATTTGAGACACGCTACGGTCATTACGAGTTCATTGTAATGCCATTTGGACTAACAAATACGTCATCGGTGTTCATGGATCTAATGCACCGAACGTTTCGAGAGTACTTGGATTTGTTTGTAATTGTCTTCATTGATGACATTCTAGTGTACTCTCAGTCTGAAGAAGATCATGTGAACCATTTATGAATGGTGTTACACACCGTGAGGAGAAATAAGCTATACGTCAAGTTCTCAAAGTATGAGTTCTGACTGTTGTTAGTGGCCTTTCTTGGACATGTGGTTAGTGCAGAGGGCATTGTGGTGGATCCTACAAAGATAGTTGTTACACGTGAATGGCCGGTGTTGTCTTATGTAGTCGATGGTAGGAGTTTCCTTGGACTGGCAGGCTACTACAAGCGCTTCGTAGAGAACTTTTCACGGATAGCCTTTCCTATTACGATAGTAACGAGGAAAGATCAGAAGTTCAGTTGGACGCCAGAGTCCAACTGAACCGAGGACCAAGTCCAACCATCCACTTGACATTGAAGGAGCCTTGGGAGTGAGCACCGAGGACCAAGCCCAACCGTCCAAAGTTTATCTGACAACTCCCATCATTGTGACGACTGGCAAGCCCGTAGACCTGCCACAATATCCTTAACCTAGGATTATGACATCGTGTGTCAATTCATACTGCATGCAGTTCCACTTGGCAATGATATCATATCAAGGGCTCCAACCGAGTCCCTTCTCACTATTTCCAATCCAGCACTCAAAAGCACTCAAGGGCTGCACACTGAGTCCCTTAACATCATTACTAATCTAGGCGGTCATATACTCATGGACTACAACCCTTTCACATTTTCGTGCTCTCAGCACCCAAGGGTTTATCATAAACAAAGTTGGCAAGCCATCTTATACAACATACAATCCCACACTGCTACCCGTAGGGAGATACAACTCTAAGCAGTGGACTATACTAATTATCCCTTTCCATACTTGAGATCTCGATTCAATATATTTCATGTCCATGAGATTACCTCATTTGATTCCTTCCCTATAATCAAGCATTCCCAAACACTTATGCTTCCATATAATTATAACTATCATTATGATGATACTTCACATATATCTTTCAGTATGGTAACATATTTATAGGTTACATATTCAGTCATCCTATACCATTCATCGGGTTATTATAACGCACATCCTTGCCGGATTTCACAAGTATTTAATTTGTACAATCAAATCTCCTCAAAACATTTGTTCACTAAATTCCTCAAAACCATTTGTTTATTAAATTTGTTGGGTCCATTGGTCCCGATGTCCTAGATTTGTAAGAAGTCAAACAAGTCAATGGTATACACATAGTTGAATTTGATGTAAGTTTAAGTTTATGCATGCAGGTCAATCTATGTCATATTGATTGGACAGGTGGTTCAAGTGACATTGACAGGTGGACTCAAAGAAGCTAACTGGATAGGCAGGAATTTGCCTATGTCCACAGCCGTTGAGTGAAGCTTATAAACTCAATGCCATACAGCTAATAGCGTCGAGAGAAGGCAGGACAGTCAAAGCTTGGTAGACTAGAAAGCAGAAAAATGGCTAAGTCCACAAGTGTTAAGTGTACTCAACTCACTCAATGCCATATAGCCATAATCATTGAGTAAAGTTTATTTTGTCAAAGCATAAGTAGTGGAAGCCAGAAAAATAGCCAAGTCGACAGGCATTGAGTGAGCTCAACTCACTCAACGCTATGCAACAAAATTCGTCAAGTATTGCTACCTATGTTAAAGCCATATAGTTTCTGTCAAAGAAAACTCGACTAAATCCATAGGCATTGAGTGTAGTCAACTCACTCAATGCCATATAGCCAGAAGGATAAGGAGACTGAAAAATTCACTAAAGTGCAGATGCGTTGAGTGAAACTCCATTACTCAACACCATGCTCATTCTGTCAAAGCCTATGAAGAGAGACGGTACAATTTGTTTAAGTACAAAAGCATTGAGTGGAGCCAGTTCACACAACGCCGGAAGAAGAAAGCTTTGAGACATGTTGTTCAGTCAGCGCCTAAGAAGAAACCAGAATTTTTATAAGTCCAGAATCATTCAGTGAAGCTTATACACTCAACGCTCTCAACGCCAAGAATGCAGAAAGGGTTGAAGATCAGGGTAAGATAAAAAGCGTTGAGTGAAGCTTTTCCACTCAACACCACTCAATACCAAGGTTGCTAAAGAAGCAGAAGACTAAGATAAGTCTAAAAGCATTGAGTGAAGGCCATTCACTCAACGCCACTCAACGCCTAGCTGAGCTGAAAAGTTTTGTAAGTCCAGATTCATTTTGTATTGCTTGTTCACTCAACGCCACTCAACACCTCAGTGGATTCTGAGAATTTGGCCAAGTCCACAAAGGGGTGATGTCAGCAAAGTGAATAAGTCAACGAATTTCAACTTCATTATGAAAGTTCTACAAATCATCTCTAACGATGTCGTTAGTCTGCTGTTAATCTCAATCTGTAAAACTAAGGATATAATTAGTCGTTAAATCAGCGACATGTGTCAATGAACTCGTTGGATGACGGGATTATAAATATAAGTTTAGATCTGGATCAAAACAACTTTTTGAGAGATCAATTATTTTCAAAAAAGAGGAGCGGAAGATCATCGTCTCCGCCCGCCATTATTGCAGAAACAAAAGCATCAATTCACAGAATCTGAAGGTTTCCGATATAGCTAAAGCAATCGACATCCACTTCAGCAAGTACAGAGGATTATTCTAAGAAAGTGGAATCAGTCAGGCAAGCCCTGACTGAAGGTTGCTTCTCGATTCAATCTGATCCAAATCTAAAGTTCATTCTGAGAATCAAAGAAGAAGAATATATATGTTCCAGATTCTCTCTGGACAGAAGGTAAGGCTGAGGAATTATTATCTGCCTTACAAGTTAGTTCATTAAAGATCGTTTCCCCCCTTTCATCAACAAGATCTGAATCAATATTCTAAAGAACTTCCAGCACAAGCCGTAGATCATTGAAGATATTCTTTCTTGTTGCTGTGGATAAGATAGGGCTGAAATTTTCTCAGCTCTGGAAGCAGTTGACTAAGAGATTAATTTCTCTTGAGTCAAATCAGCATCCAACTCAATTTTTGGTGGATCTATTCAATGATCTGTGTATGGGCCTAGATTAAATAGTTTGTGTAGGATCTGTGTTAGATTTGTGCTGTATGGTCTAAATTATAAAGGGTGTGTGGGGATCCAATGTTGGATCTGAGTGGGGCAGATCTCCCAGCCTGTGTTGAGGGAATTTGTGTCTATGCTAGTTGATCAGGTGATTACTATGTGGTGGGTTGAGTGCCTGTGTTATAAGTCTCGGTGGAGACTGAATGATCCGGTAGGATCTTGCTGTAATCACTGAGGATACAAAGTTATTGGAGAAGTGCCTTGTCTAACATACTGTTAGAAAGGTGGAGAGGGACAGTGGATGTACACATACACTGGGGAATCACTATAAATATATGGTGTGCTGTGTGTTACTTTCTTGAAAGCATAACTAAGCAAATACAGTAGGGCTTAAATCAGTTAAAGATTTCAAAGAAATCAAAAAGATCGTTATAACCTATTCACCCTCCCCCCCTCTATGTGATTAGCTACCCTTTGATTTAAAGACTTTCAAGTGGTATCAAAGGGAGGTTACTCAATAAAGGCTTAACAGTCTGAGTAGATCTCCAGGGTTGCTGACTGTTAGCTCAGATGTGTTCAGGAGAGACTCACAAAGAGCTAGGATCTATGAAACTTCCTCTCTACGGGAAGGAGACTTTTGTCATATGGAAGGAAAGGGTCAGATTGTTCATGGAGGCATCAAATCCCAAGATCTACATAACAATTCAAGTAGGACCCTATATCCCTATAAAGATATCTGTCCTTGATGCCAACATTCAGATTCCAAAGAAGTATACATAAATGACTAATGATGAAGTCATTCTTGCTATTATGGATAAGATGGCATAAAATATTATAGTAAGTGTCATGATTGCTTTAAGAGGAGCACGAAGAAGAGTCCTTCTCCACCTAGAAGGCTAGCTGAGTCAGAAAATTTAGATCAAAATCAGTTTGTTATATGTCTGATGAGGAGTTTGCTGCTTTCTCAAAGAAGTTTCTAAAGATGATGAAACACCTAAAGGAGTTTGCAACTTTCTCAAAAACAGAACTCTCATAGAGGCTGAATGTCCTGAGAAGAAGGAGGCAGGAGAGAAGAATCATCACCATAAGAGAAGCAAGAAGGTGAAGACCTTCATTGCTAAGAGGGAGAAAAGCTAGATGGATTCTTCCTCATCAAAATCAGATGAGGATGATGAAGCCTATATTTGGCTGATGGAAAGACTAGATGAGGAATCCTGCCAGGATCAGCCGGGACCATCTAAGGTACACTCTTCATCCATCTCTTCATCTAAGTCTAATTATGTGACCAGTCCCGATTCAAGTGCTTCTCCATCAAGAGATAAAGGTGGATCATAATCTGAGGAATACATCAATCCAGTGATTGATAAATATGGTGAACTTTTGGAAGCATTTAGAAGAAGTAAGCAGCTGACTAAATAGCAGTCTCAGGAGATTGAATCTTTAAAGCTTGCTGCTTCCCAGCACTCTGAGATAGCAACCATGTTGGAACAGAAAATTAGGAAGTTAGCAAGCTGAAGAACATTACTATCATTTAGATGGACACCATTGTTGATGCGTGAAAATGACACCGCCTAGTCAACATGGAGGAGTGTTCGGTCTCAAGGGCAATGTGAATAAGAGGGTTGAAAGTTGTGGGGTTGAGGATGGGAAGAGGAAGCTTCTGAGTGCTCGAGAGTGGAGCAAACGGTTGTTCAAGGGTTGCGGGGATAGAGGAGAGGTTTGCTGATAGCAGCAGAGAAGGTTGACGATCAGCGAAGTAGGTTGATTAGGAGCTGTCGAGCAGACGGTTACTTGGATGGTTGTGCTTGCAGGTTGACGCCATGTGGGCAAATCTGAGAAGAAGAGAGGGGGCTGCTAACAGCCGCAACAGCAGACTTCGCCCACCAAGGCTTAAATACCACTCTTGCGACGGGCTTTCCTTTGATTAATATTGAGTTATTACAGCTTGCTAATACACCTTTACAAGAAAGCAATAAAGGGGTATAAAGAAGAAGCTGGCGGCTAAGGAAAGAGTGCCAGAAGAGGCCACGCGGATTGAAGAGCCAGGTCGGTAGGCTGAGCAACTAAGGGAGAAAAGGAGGCCGCTCGATCTGACCACTGAAGCCGGCAGCCGCGCGCAGTTTTAAGAAGAGGGACGACGGACTGAGAAAAGGAGTCCGCAGGGGTTGAATATTTGAAGTTACTGTGGGCTATCCGCGAGCGTAAGCACCTTGGCGATGTTGTGTCCCCCCCCACTAAATGAGAGGCATGGGGGTCTATTTATATAATCCCGAGGAGGTAATGAATTCCGGTGACGTTACCCCCGGTGAGACAATAACTTGAGCGAGAAGAGGATGGAGTCTGCCGAGTCCGCAACAGGCCGTGCGGACTGGGGCTTGCCTCTAGAACTGGTCTTGCTGATGGCAGACTGGGAAGAGTCCGCCCGGACTGAGCTAATCGAGCCCGTGCCAAGTATGTGCGGGCTGAGGAAGCATCCTCCCACTGCTATGAAGCGGGTGCTGGAAGCTGAGTGGCGGACTGCAAGTGGAATCCACGGAGTCCGCCACTGCTGAACTAAGTGATCACGTGCCAGGGGCGAGCTGAGGAGGTATCTGCTGAGTCCGCAGAGTCCGCAGGAGGTTGCGTGGTCTGGGACTGCCTTGAGATGATTCTGCTGCCTCACGGACTGGGAGGAGTCCGCCACTACCGTTCGAGCCAGCGCCAAGGCTGTGTGCGCTGAGGAGGTTGACCCTACTATTGGAGAGAAGTTGGTGCTGAAGGTGAGGAATAACGTGCTGCATAGCGAATCCGCTGAGTCAGCCTCTGCTGACAAGCTGAGTCCGCCTATACTGTTGAACGAAGAGGCCTGAGAGTGCTGAGGTTCATCAATGTAGGCTGACTGGAAGGCTTGACTGCACTTCGAGTCCGCCTAGATCACGATGAACGAGACGTGGTTGCTGATCTTTGCGGGTAGCCGGATAGTTGGAGCGTCCGCGCTCCTCAAGCAGTCTGAAGAAGTTGGCTGCCCATACTGCTGGAGTCTGCCACTATTGAATGGAACCTACCACTCCGGCTGGGTGACAAGGGATTCGCGACCTACCGGACTGATGAGGCCGGCCACAGATGTTGGGGAGGTGGAAACCGAAGTAGCTAGCTGGCGGACTGGAGGCAGGTCGCCACTTTTGTTTGGCGGTTTGAGCGGTCTGCGCGGATAGACATTTGAGTCTGTCAACATTGGGCGTCACTTGTCAGGAGTGGGCTAAGTAGAGGCTTGTTGTCGGCCTGGGCGGATGGACATCCATGTTCGGTAAAGGGGGCTCCTGTTGAGACAGTTGCGGTTAAGCTGACAAAGGGTGCGGCCTACAGGGGCGAACTGAAGAGGTAGTCTGTGACACCTGCCGACCGATGGAACAACGCGTGGCCTGGGCAGTCAGACCGCTGAGACCGCCCAAGCCGCGTGGCTTGAGTGGACAGACAAGCCTGTCTGCCCAGCCTAAGATATCGCGGCATCCAGGAAAACCCAGAGCAGGCCGCGACTAGAGAGCTGGCTGCCTTTGGAAGGATCGCCGATTTCGGGGTTAACATAATCCCCGCAATTTTTTAAGTTCATACGGGAACTTAGAAAAAGTTGGAGACCCATGAAAATAGCTATCCACCCCAAGGAAAGGAAGGGGGCAAGAAGTAATAGAACCTGATGTCTCTCCTTAGGAGTTTGCTAATTCCTATCTATTTCCTGCAAAGGAAAAGCTAGTGTAGGCATGCATGGAAGGTACGTCTTGCGCGTACCTGGGGTTGCCTTTGCAAAACAAAGAAGATGTGTCTTCTACTAAGTTCTGCAAGATGGAGGTGAGAGGAAAACATAGAAGCATAATAACTTGCAAGTACCTTGTGGAGGCTTGCAAGCACCTGTTATCCTATGCAAAAAGAAGAGTGAGGAGTATGCAAGAAAGAAAAATGAGTTGCAAGTACCTGAAAGGAACTTATAAGTCTTTGTTTGTTTCTGCAAAATAGAAGTTAGAAGCAAATATAGGAGTAAAGAAAGATCCGCAAATACCTGAAGGCAACTTGCAGGTATCTGTTGGTCTCTGCAAGAAAAAGTTAGAAGCAGATATAATATATGGGAGTAGCTTGCAAGTACATGTAAAGAAACTTGCAAGTATCTACTGATCTTTACAAATTGAGAGTTAGAAGCAGACATGGTATATGATAGTAGCTTGCAAGTACCTGTGAAAAAACTTGCAAGTATCTGCTGATCTCTGCAAAATGAGAGTTATAAGCAGACATAATATATGAGAGTAGCTTGCAAATACCTATGAAGAAACTTACAAGTTTCTGTTGATCTCTGCAAGAAAAGAGTTAGACGCAGAGATATATATGAAAGTAGCTTGCAATTACCTGTGAATAAACTTACAAGTATCTGCTGATCTCTGCAAAATGAGAGTTAGAAGCAGACATGACATATGATAGTTGCAAGTACCTGTAAAGAAACTTGCAAGCGCCTGCTAATCACTGTAAAATGAGAGTTAGAAGTAGACATGTTATATTATAGTAGCTTGCAAGTACCTGTGAAGAAATTTGCAAGTATCTGCTGATCTGTGCAAAATGAGAGTTAGAAGCAAACATAATATATGGGAGTAGCTTGCATGTACCTATGAAGAAACTTGCAAGTGTTTGCTGATCTCTGCAAGAAAAGAGTTAGACACAGACATATATATGAAAGTAGATTGCAAGTACTTGTGAAGAAACTTGCAAGTATCTGCTGATCTGTGCAAAATGAGAGTTAGAAGCAGACATGGTATATGACAGTTGCAAGTACCTGTGAAGAAACTTGCAAGTGCCTGCTAATCACTGCCAAAGAGAAGAGTGAGCAGTAGACATAATATATGAAAGAAGGTTGCAAGTACCTGGGAGGAGTCTTGCAAGTGTTAACTGTTGATAAGATTAGGGTCGATATCATTCATATAGCAGTGGAAATGTCTGATGAATTCTGCTAATCTTAGCTAGATTCCAATAGCAGTGCTTGATGATCAAGGAGAGTTAAATTTCTTAATCAATGATGATGCTATTAACATTTGGTAAGAGTAATGGAGCTTATGTAAGTAGAGAGCTTGTAAGTCATCATCTGATAGAGATTATGCAGGCAACGCATATAAGATGAGCATAAGTAAAATGAATGTCTGCTAATCCTTTTGGTAGGTCGGATTTAACATGTTCACCTGTGAAAGATGCAGTTGATAACAAAGAGGTCTATACTCGGAGATGACCAAGAAAGGTCATCACCAATATAGCCCTACTCAGAGCGGACTAGCTATACTCCCTTTACAATGCACAAAAGGGAGACATGAACAAACCTCCTAAGAAGGAAGCGGCATATGCACTGCTCTCTTGCCTCGGGTACAATCATCACTGATCCATGAGACTAGTTACACCAAGTGGCCTAAAGAATTGTTTGTTTGTGGAAAGATCAGTGGAGTTGTGGACCCCGCGCAAAAACATGGTGGATTGAGAGTACCAAAGAGTGTTCGGCCTTCACAGTTGCGAGATGATCAAGAGACAAGGCTACGCTTGGTCTCCATTGCTTGTCAAGCAAAGATCACTGTAACTGTAATGTATCCTTTGCGAAGCACATCAGAGCTAACACATGGGGCCTCCCTAGCACACACTCTGTGTTAGATGCCAGCTAGGATCTGAATTCTGAAGCCCAACGTCGTAGATTGAATGGCTCCCACTGCACATACGTGAACACTCCCCACAGTATGTGGTCGTAGCGGTCGTGCCAGAGAATAATCTACGGAGGGAACAACAAGACTTGGTGATATCTCATTAGTTCAGCGATATCTTTTACAAAGAGAAAAATGGAGGAAGAAGCATTACAAGAAGGGAACTGTGTCAGTATGAGATCTCTGATGAAAACTTTATTGAAAAGCAAGAATGAACACTTAGAAATGTTTTGTAAAGAAAATGTTTGAAAGAGTAAGAGTAGAGATAAACCGTCACGGTTGTGAAAAAATTCAAAGAACAATGAAGTCCTTTGCCAACTTATAATAGACTTCCAAGCGTGCCCTCATCATCGGCATCGAAGGTTTCAATGGTATTGTTAACAACAAGGAGAGGGTGCTCTTCGATTAGGCTCACTCCTCTTGAGCTACAAGGAATGTCTGCAACTTCTTTACCCTTTGAGGTTTCTGGATCAGGGCGATCTTCTTGGGAAAAAGTCACGCATCTACCTTGCAGGAGCATCCTTTACATCAGTTGGCGGAGTGCTCGGCAGTTCTTTGTCAGGTGGCCTGGCTCTTGTGGAATTCACAATATGGTTCTGAGTCTTTGGATCTTTGATCAGCTGGTTGATAAGGCCTTTTGTATCTAGCCTTGTCTTTCATGATTTAGCTTACTTCTAGCATGGCTCATCTAGTTCTGAATCATGTAAGTCATTGTCTTGCTATTAATAAACTGCAGTTGTTTGCGAGATGGAGCTGAAGGTAGTAATGGATCTTGAGTACGATCACAGCTCGGGAAAGGTATCGATGGCGCTGAAACCTTCTTCCCTTCTTGAGTGAGTTGGGAAATCATTGTTAGGAGACCTCGGAGGCTGCTTGTGAGAAGGATCTTTCTCTGATATGAGCTTGGAGACGAAGCCTGGGTTGCTCTTTTCGCCTCGGATGTATGGGTTGGCTAAGGCAATCAACTCTTGGTAACGTTCTTGGTGCTCAGAAATTGGCTTCAAATTTGAGCGGCCCTTCACGAAGACTGTGGATTAGAGCCACTCGGTACATCTCTTGACAAACAATCTCGATGTCCAAGATTTCTATTTGGAATCGATCAATGAACTGAGAACAAGTTTCATTCCCACGCTGCTTGATCTCAAAGAGGGATTCAGGACCGCCCTTTCTCTTTGTTGAGGTAGAGAATCTGAGAAAGAACTCCCTTTGCAGATTAACAAAGGATATGATGGGGTGAGGGCGAAGACCATAGAACCAGTCCCTCACTTTCCCATCGAAGGTTGTCACAAGGAGCTTGCACTTGGTTGCATCTAAGAGGGTTTGAGAGCAACGGCCGATTCGAATTCTTGAAGATGATTCACTGGATCAGTCTCTCTAGTGTAGATCGGTAACCGAGGCTCCCTGAAAATTGGCTGGAGTAGTTTCATGATGAACATTCTATGCAAACGGCGAAGGCTCTTCTTGCTCTCCTACGGCATAAGGATTAAAGGAAGCATAAGCTGCAACTGCAAAAGAAGCAGGTGGATAGAAAGGAAAAGTTGCTGCAGGAGGAGCTAAGACAGGAGCTAAGGGTAAGGATGACTTCCCTGAAAGTGAGAGAAATCTTGCAGGACTTCCCCGGGCTGCTTCCCGGAAAAAGTTTTGACAAGCTGCAAACTCTTCATCTTGAGGTCGCAAAGGGGCAGCAAGTCCCTTGCGGAAAGGTTGCTGTACAAGGAGGATAGACCGGCGGGCAAGTTGGAGGATAAGCTTGCTGATGCTCCAATGTAGGGTTAGATTGATCGAAGCAGCTGGAGCAACATGAGCTGCTGCAGGTTGTATCTGCAACTGCTGGGTGATCGCAACAAGAATTTGGGTGATTGCTTGGAACTGCAGAGCATTTTCATGGCACGATTGCTCAAAGTCCTCGCAGAGAAGATCACCTCTGGGATTTGATTGAGCAAGGTTATCCACTGGAATGAAGATCTGACATGGCTAACTGTCGCTGTTCACCATCTGTTCGGATTCTGAAGGTTGCATGTTAAATGTTGATGTGCGAAAACGGCACCTGATTAGTTTAACACAGAGAGAGTGTTTGGATCTCAACGGGCAAGATGAAGAAGATGGTTGAAATGTTGCGGGGTTGAGGATGAGAAGAATGAAGCTTCTGAGTGCTCGAGAGGTGGAGCAAATTGCTTGTTATAAGTGTTGCGGGGATAGATGAGAGGTTTGCTGAGAGCAGCAGAGAAGGTTGACGATCAGCAGAGGAGGTTGATCAGGAGCTGTCGAGCAGAAGGTTACTTGGACGGTTGTGCTTGCAGGTTGACGTTGTGAGGGCTAAGATGAGAAGAAGATAGGGGGCTGCTAGCATTGGCAACAGCAGACTTCGTCTGCCGCGGCTTAAATGCCACTCTTGTGACGGTCTTTCCTTTGATTAATATTGAGTTTATTACAGCTTGCTAATACACCTTCACAAGAAAGCAATAAAGGGGTACAAAGAAGAAGCTGGCGGATAAGGAAAGAGTGCCAGAAGAGGCCATGCGGATTGAAGAGCCAGGTCCGGCAGGCCGTGTGACGATAAGGGAGAAAAGTAGGCCGCGCGATCTGGCCAGTAAAGCCTGCAGGCCGCGCGCGGTTACAAGAAGAGGGACGGCAGACTGAGAAAAGGAGTCCGCAGGGGTTGAAGAGCTGAACTTGTTGTGGGTTATCTTTGAGGCGTGAGTACCTTGGCGATGTTGTGTCCCCCCACTAAATGATAGGCATGGAGGTCTATATATTGGCCCTAGGAGGTAATGACTTCCGGTGATGTTACCCTCGATGAAATTGTAAAATATACCTATTTTCGTACATTAATTTAGTCGTTTTCCTTTTGCTTTTTTTCGTTTTTACTTATTTTTAAATAGAATGCTCCTATTTGTAAATATTTACTAACTTATTATTTTATTTTATTTTTCAGGAAAAATGAAAATCTGCCAAAAATTGACATGTCACGCTGTGACATGTGGTCACGCCCTGTGACCAGGGGCGTGACACGTCACAAAAACCGAGAAATCAGCAAAATTTGAAGTGCAAAGCCTGACACGCCCGGGGTCACGCCCGTGTCACCCGACACGGGGAGTGACCCAAGCCCGTGACACTCCACTCGAGATTTCATCTCGACGATCGTCGAGTGTCGACACTAGCAGTCACGCCTAGAGTCACGCCGTGACCTAGGGCGTGACACCTCTTTCCGCTCGACGATTTTCAATCGACACTTTCAGCTCGACATTCGTCGAGTGTCGACACCAGCCGACACGCCCAGAGTCACGCCCGTGACCTGGGGCGTGACCTTTCCAGCTAGCCCGACAAGACCCGCGCGGCGACTTTTTGGCGACCGCGCCCAGATCCACCTGCTGTCACGCCCCTGTCACGCCCGTGACCAAGGGCGTGACCACTGGAGACCGACACGTGTCCAGGCCGAAGTCAACTTTCCCGTCAAATCGCCGGCCGCCTTCCAAATAGTACTGTCACGCCCTTGTCACGCCCGTGACCAAGGCGTGACCCATGTAAATTTTTTCTATAAATCAGAGCTGCTGCTTAGGATTCTGTTCCCCTTTTGGGCACCATTTTGTATAGGGGAAATGCTGCCGGGATGCCTCCAAAGTCTATGTAAGGGATATTTTCCCCCTCTCCTTAGCTTTTATTTTCATGTCTTTGTAACCCGTGTTTTTAGTTATATAAAATTGTCCATTTTCTTCTCTTAATATAGCCTTTGGAATGGATCTTTACAATCTCCCCTATGCAATCTTATTTTTCGTTTTTGTTAACTTAGTTTGTTCGTTCTTTTTTATACGTGTGTGTGTGTGTGTATGAGAGTAAAATGTCATTTCTTCTTTTTATTGTTAAGTAGATGTCTTCCTCTTCATATATAGTTATTTAGTTTTTGTTCTAAAACCCAGTCCTTATGAAACTATAAAAACGATTTTAAAGTGGTTTTGTCATTTTCATTTCACTTAGACTTTTTAGTTTTGTAGAACTTTTCATCCTTTTATATTTTCTTCCACTTTTTAGGAGTTTTTATAGCATTATAAGAGGGGATATGTTGTTATTTTGCTTTTCCAAACGCTTGTATTTTTCCTTTATTTTCAAAAACTTTTTGCTCTTTTAATTTTTTCGTTCTCTTTTTATGCATTTTCTACCGCATTCTAGCGGTAGAAATGTATTCGTTTTTATTTTTCGAGCATTTTCATTTTGCGTTTATTTGCAAACTTTTTCGCTCCGTTTATTTTTATTTGCTTTTTATGCATTTCTACCGCATTTGCATTTAGCGTAGAAATGCAGTTGTTTTAATTTTCGTTAACTTAGTTTTTTGCAATTTTTTTCGCTCATTTGTGTGTGCGCATTTATTTCCGCCTACTCATTAAGAGTTAAATGGCGCTTTGCTTTATTTCAATTCTGTCGTGTGTGTGCGTGTGTGTTTTCATTTCATATAGTGCGTGTGTTTGTTTCATTTATGTCGAGAGAGTGTGTGCGTGTGTTTTTCATTTCAGTAGAGTGCGTGTGTTTTCATTTATGTCGAGAGAGTGTGTGCGTGCGTTGCATTTATTTTGTCCTACTCGGTTGAGTAGGACCCGCATTTATTTTCCCCTACTCATTTGAGTAGGATTGCGTGTGTGCGTTTTACCGCTTTCTTTCTCCCGCCCACGCAGTTGCGCCGGGACTCGCAATTACTGCTTTCTTCAGTCCTACTCGTTTGGGTAGACTTGCAATTTTCAGCTTTCCTTTACTGCTTTCATTTACTGCTTTCATTTTCAGCTTTCTTTCCTGCTTTATTTATTGCTTTCCTCGCAAGCCGTCCCATTCCGATGAGTGGCTAACAGTTCTTAGCCCTCGGCATCGAAGAGCATTGGGACATATAAAATAGCTTAAAATAACTAAAGGTCTAATCTTTCTAATTAATTAATAGTACTTAAGGTTTGCCCGGGGTTAACGACGCGTAGGACCACATATCGATGTGTGGGCCCTATTCCGTTTTCCATACGCTCGCCGAGAGGCGTGCGTATGGACAGATCACCCCCCCTTGGCAAAGAGAGTTCCGCACTAACCCTCGAGAGAGGGGAGCGCGCCAACTCTACCGATTGGGTTCCCCTACCCAATAGCGGGGTTCTTAGCGTAATGCGGGCGTTAAGAGGAATCCTTCGTCGGACTAGCGTTCGGTCGAATAGTCTTAGCGTTCAGTGAGCGATAGTCCTAGAGATAGGTGAGCTCATTTTAGTGGAACCTCCACGGCCAAGTCTCCGCCTTAATTAATTAGAAAAATAGGAGCTCTTTATTAAAAGTCTATTTTAGTTCATTGTTTTTTCGGTGCCATCGAGCTAAGCTCTTCATCGGCACCACCTTCTTGCTTTCTTTTTATGCTTTCATTTTCTTTCCGCCATTTTCTATATTTTATATAAAATATCCCGACAAGATAATTATCGGTAAAATAATAGTCCCCTCCAGGGAAGAGTAGAAATAATCGAACCGGACCGAGCACAATACGACCTCGATATTCCACCCGAATATCCTGTACTACTCACGATAGGTGCACTTGCCTCCTTTCGTTAAAACTCGATTTCTAAACCTTTTTTATATCCAAAATAAATAAAATAAATACGCGCGCCCCGTTTTCTTAAAAAAATTCACTTCCGCCTTTTTCTCAAATAAAACCGTCGGGTCGCCGCGTGACCGCAAAATAATTCCGAGTGTTTTAACACATCAAGTTTTTGGCGCCGTTGCCGGGAATTTTAGGTTCGTTATTTTAACCCTGGAAATCTATTAATTTTTACCTATAATATATATATATATATATATATATATATATATATATATATATATATAATATGGCCAATATAATAATAATAATAATAACTAATATATATATATTTACAAAATTTATAAAACCAAAAAAATTTGAAAAACTCAAAACAAAAAATTTTTTTTTGAAAAACCTTAAAAATTAAAAATTTGAAAAAACATAAATAAAAAAAAAAACTAAACTAAAAAAAAAAAACTAAAATCCAAAAAAAGAAAAAAAAAAAAAACTTAACAAAAATATTTTTATTTTAATTTTCATTCTTGTTTTAAGAAAAAAAAAAAAAACAACAAAAAACGAAACTAAAAAACTAAAAATGAAAAACTTAAATATATATATATTTTACTTTAATTTAACTTATATATATTTTGATTCGGCGCGCCATCACTCTTGTGCGCGCTAGGGATCACATTTTTATCACGCAGTGGTCGCTAAGGCCTTAGCTACCTCCGACTCCCCCACGCACTTGCCCCCAACCGCCCGCGATCTTTAGGCCGAGTTTATCTTTTTTATTCTTTCTGTTATCTTTTTGCTTTTCCTTCTAAATAAAATGCAGGGTTTCAACTGGGCCTCCCGCGTTCGTCTTAGGGAAGCTCCTTCCCTCTCTTTTTCTTTTTATACTTATTATATTTTGTATATTATCTGTTCCGCATACTTAGATTGCAACATTGGGGACAATGTTGGTTTAAGTATGGGGGTGTTTTCGTATTTCTTATTTCTGCACTTTACAAAAACGCATAAATTACAAAAACATCAAAAAATTAAAAAAAAACTAAAATTTTTTTTATTGTTTTCCTTGTTTTATAATTTCATAAAACTTCAAAAAACAAAAAAAAAATCTCTCTCCCCCCTCATCTTCTTTTTTGTAAAAACTTGCGTCTTGCCTGCCCGCGACGGTCGACTCATCGAACCAACCATTCAAATAAGAGTCTGTTCGCGGGGCCGCAATCGAGTTTTTACTTTGCTTTTTTGTAAAAATCTCTCTTTCCCCCTATCTTCTTGTAAATAACTCTTCTTTCTCTCCTCATTCTTGTAAATAGCTTATCCTCAAAAACTAAAAATAAAAAATTAGAAAAACCAAAACCCCAAAAAAATAAAAATCTAAAAATCCTAAAAGATAATAAAAACACAAAAAAAAATGATAAAAACTCTAAAAAATTCAAAAAAAAAATGTTTTGATAAATTATGTAACAAAATAATTCGAATATACCATTTCTTAACCCTTTTTGCTTTCCAAAAATCTAGTTTCGAGTTAATTTATATGCGAATTTTAGTATTCTTTGCTTACTATTCGTTTATATTAAAGGTTCGATAGATTTAAGTGTCTGGGTTAAGATTTAAAGAATTTTTTATGTTTTTTTCCTTATAATAGGGAACTTGTTTTTCACCACCACTTCTAATTTTATAAATAGAAGCTCGTTTTTATGTTAGAAAATAACATCCATGGATTTCAATTATTTCTACTTCATGCTTTTAGAAACATTGGAACGTTCATTTTAAAAAGGTTGCTGCTCTCAAAACTTTTTGATTAAAGCTAGTTTAATTTTTGAAAAACTAAACCCACTTCCATTTTTTTTTTCGTGTCTTAATTGACATGATTCCCCCCTTTCCCTTAAAAGATCCTATGTCATGGAATAAGATTTCGTTCCGTAAACATAGGCACCCAATAATTAAAAAGATTATATATGGAGTAAGAGGATAAAATTCATTACTCCTACAAATATACATTGGGTAATTTATCTCTTATGAAGAAAGAAAAAAAAATTTATTATGTGTTAGGAAAATAAGATTTCGTTTCCTAACTATCCAAAAAGAAAAAAATTGGAGGTTCGAGAAAAAATTACCTCGCCTCAATATTCAAGCCTTCTTCATAACCACCAAACCACTTAGCCTATTTCAATGATTCTAGACTTAATTTAAAATTTTTTTGAGAGCATAATTTTTAATTGCATTATTTCCTTAACTTCTTTTAAGCTAAAGTTTTTTGTATAAATCCAATCCATCTTTGTTAAACTAACAAAAAAATTTTTTGCTTTCTATTTTATTTTTCTAGAGTCTTTTTGAAACTCTTCCTCTATTCATAACATTTCATAAATTAGGATTTAATTCTTTAACCCCGGATGTTTATTTTGATCTTCCTTTTAATTAAGTCAAGCGGTAGCTAAACTTAGGATTTTTTTATTCCTTATAAGTTCATCTCCAACTTTTGCTCTGGAATAGCAAAAGCTTAAGTATGGGGGTATTTGATGAATGTGTAAATATACCTATTTTTCTGTACATTAATTTAGTCGTTTCCTTCCTTTTTGTCGTTTTTACTTATTTTTATTCAATAAAATGCTCCTATTTTGTAAATATTATACTAACTTATTTTTTTTTATTTTCAGGAAAAAATGAAAATCTGCCAAAAAATTGACATGTCACGCCCGTGACATGTTGGTCACGCCGTGACCAGGGCGTGACACGTCAAAAACCGAGAAATCAGCAAAATTTGAAGTGCAAAGCCTGACACGCCCGGGGTCACGCCCGTGTCACCCGACACGGGGCGTGACCCAAGCCCGTGACACTCCACTCGACGATTTCATCTCGACGATCGTCGAGTGTCGACACTAGCAGTCACGCCTAGAGTCACGCCCGTGACCTAGGGCGTGACACCTCTTTCCGCTCGACGATTTTCAACTCGACACTTTCAGCTCGACATTCGTCGAGTGTCGACACCAGCCGACACGCCCAGAGTCACGCCCGTGACCTGGGGCGTGACCTTCCAGCTAGCCCGACAAGACCCGCGCGGCGACTTTTTGGCGCACCGCGCCAGATCCACCTGCCTGTCACGCCCCCTGTCACGCCCGTGACCAAGGCGTGACCACTGCGAGACCGACACGTGTCCAGGCCGAAGTCAACTTCCCGTCAAATCGCCGGCCGCCTTCCAAATAGTACTGTCACGCCCCCTGTCATGCCCGTGACCAAGGGCGTGACCCATGTAAATTTTTTCTATAAATTCAGAGCTGCTGCTTAGGATTTCTGTTCCCCTTTTGGGCACCATTTTGTATAGGGGAAATGCTGCCGGGATGCCTCCAAAGTCTATTGAAGGGATATTTTTCCCCCTCTCCTTAGCTTTTATTTTCATGTCTTTGTAACCCGTGTTTTTAGTTAATAAAATTTGTCTCCATTTTCTTCTCTTAATATAGCTTTGGAATGGATCTTTACAATCTCCCCTATGCAATCTTATTTTTCGTTTTTGTTTTAACTTAGTTTTGTTCGTTCTTTTTTATACGTGTGTGTGTGTGTGTATGAGAGTAAAATGTCATTTCTTCTTTTTATTGTTAAGTAGATGTCTTCCTCTTCATAATAGTTATTTAGTTTTTGTTCTAAAACCCGTCCTTATGAAACTATAAAAACGATTTTAAAGTGGTTTTGTCATTTTCATTTCACTTAGACTTTTTAGTTTTGTAGAACTTTTCATCCTTTTATATTTTCTTCCACTTTTTAGGAGTTTTTATAGCATTATAAGAGGGGATATGTTGTTATTTTGCTTTTCCAAACGCTTGTATTTTTCCTTTATTTTCAAAAACTTTTTGCTCTTTTAATTTTTTCGTTCTCTTTTTATGCATTTCTACCGCATTCTAGCGGTAGAAATGTATTCGTTTTTATTTTTCGAGCATTTTCATTTTGCGTTTATTTGCAAACTTTTTCGCTCCGTTTATTTTTATCTTTGCTTTTTATGCATTTCTACCGCATTTTAGCGGTAGAAATGCAGTTGTTTTAATTTTTCGTTAACTTAGTTTTTTGCAATTTTTTTCGCTCATTTGTGTGTGCGCATTTATTTCCGCCTACTCGTTAAGAGTTAAATGGCGCTTTGCTTTATTTCAATTCTGTCGTGTGTGTGCGTGTGTTTTCATTTCAGTAGAGTGCGTGTGTTTTCATTTATGTCGAGAGAGTGTGCGTGCGTTGTTTTCATTTCAGTAGAGTGCGTGTGTTTTCATTTATGTCGAGAGAGTGTGTGCGTGCGTTGCATTTATTTTGTCCTACTCGGTTGAGTAGGACCCGCATTTATTTTCCCCTACTCATTTGAGTAGGATTTGCGTGTGTGCGTTTTACCGCTTTCTTTCTCCCGCCCACGCGCAGTTGCGCCGGGACTCGCATTTACTGCTTTCTTCAGTCCTACTCGTTTGGGTAGGACTTGCAATTTTCAGCTTTCCTTTACTGCTTTCATTTACTGCTTTCATTTTCAGCTTTCTTTCCTGCTTTATTTATTGCTTTCCTCGCAAGCCGTCCCCATTCCGATGAGTGGCTAACAGTTCTTAGCCCTCGGCATCGAAGAGCATTGGGACAGATAAAATAGCTTAAAATAACTAAAGGTCTAATCTTTCTAATTAATTAATAGTACTTAAGGTTTGCCCGGTTAACGACGCGTAGGACCACATATCAATGTGTGGGCCCTATTTCCGTTTTCCATACGCTCGCCGAGAGGCCGTGCGTATGGACAGATCACCCCTTGGCAAGGAGAGTTCCGCACTAACCCTCGAGAGAGGAGGCGCGCCAACTCTACCGGATTGGGTTCCCCACCCAATAGCGGGGTTCTTAGCGTAATGCAGGCGTTAAGAGGAATCCTTCGTCGGACTAGCGTTCGGTCGAATAGTCTTAGCGTTCAGGTGAGCGATAGTCCTAGAGATAGGTGAGCTCATTTTAGTGGAACCTCCACGGCCAAGTCTCCGCCTTAATTAATTAGAAATTTAGGAGCTCTTTTATTTAAAGTCTATTTTAGTTCAATTGTTTTTTCGGTGCCATCGAGCTAAGCTCTTCATCGGCACCACCTTCTTGCTATCTTTTTATGCTTTCATTTTCTTTCCGCCATTTTCTATATTTTTATATAAAATATCCCGACAAGATAATTATCGGTAAAATAATAGTCCCCTCCAGGAAAGAGTAGAAATAATCGAACCGGACCCAGAACAATACGACCTCGATATTCCACCCGGAATATCCTGTACTACTCACGATAGGTGCACTTGCCTCCTTTCGTTAAAACTCGATTTCTAAACCTTTTTTATATCCAAAATAAATAAAATAAATACGCGCGCCCCGTTTTCTTAAATAAATTCACTTCCGCCTTTTTCTCAAATAAAACCGCCGGGTCGCCGCGTGACCGCAAATAATTTCCGAGTGTTTAACACATCATTACCCTCGGTGAGACGGTAACTTGAGCGAGAAGAGGATGGAGTCCGCCGAGTCCGCAACAGGCCGTGCAGACTGGGGCTTGCCTCTGGAACTGGTCCTGCTGATGGCAGACTGGGAAGAGTCCGCCCGGATTGAGTTGATCGAGCCCGCGCCAAGTATGTGCTAGCTGAGGAAGCATCCTCCCACTGCTGGGAAGCAGGAGCTGGAAGCTGAGTGGCATACTGCGAGGGTAATCCACAGAGTCCGCTGCTGCTGAACTAAGAGAGCACGCGCCACGGGCACGCTAAGGAGGTATCCGCTGAGTCCGCAGAGTCCGCAGGAGGCTGTGCAGTCTGGTTCTGCCTTGAGGTGATTCTGCTGCCTGGCGGACTGAGAGGAGTCCGCCACTACCGTTTGAGCCCGCGCCAAGGCTGTGCGGGCTGAGGAGGTTGACCCTGCTACTGGAGAGAAGCGGGTGCTGAAGGTGAGGAATAGTGTAACGCCCCGAAAATCGTAATCGAGCTGGTTGTGTCCAAGAGAATTTTTTGTGCCTGTATAGGGGTACACGGCCTAGGACACGGGCATGTCCAAGGCCATGTGGTCTTTTGTGTTGGCCGGCTATGTCAAGATAAGTACACGGCAGGAAACACGGCAGCGTGACACGGGCGTGTCAAATGACACGGGCGTGTGCATACCCGTGTTCCCAAGAGTCATGTCGGTTGGCGTGGCGGTTACTCGTGACACGACCCTAGTGCACGGGCGTGTCGGAAACCGACACGGGCGTGTCAGGTTGCGACACGGGCGTGTCTCGACCCGTGTCCTCTTCTCTGTTCGACTATCGTGTATGGATCGATTCACACGGCCTGGGATACGGCCGTGTGCGAGGCCATGTTCGACCCAGGTTTGAGGATTTTTGGGCGGATCTGAGCCATTCGTTTTCTTTAATTAAGATCCAACAGCCCAGATGTGTTCCTGCTCTGATAAGGCCGGAAATGGAGGTTTAACTCCTCATTTGCTCTTTACCATTCTCTTCTAAGGAGTTGGAGAGAGGAGGAAGGAAAGGGAGGATTCCGGCGCCGGCGAAGCATCGGAGCACCGTTTTGAGAACTGAGAGCGGATCCGCGGAGGAAATTCCATTGTAAAGCCTTCTATCCATATAGTTTTTCCATGTCGCAAAAGCGTACTACAAGGGTAACGATTCTCTACTTGAGCATTTGAAGCTCTCCTTCTTTTGCATAAGGAAACCCGCTCCCACGAGTGTGCGGTGAGTGTACGGTGTTCCTTGGGGTTGACAGGAATAGTCCCACTTGTGTTGCATATAGAGTCCGGAAGCGAAGTACGGACATAGGCATTGTGTGTGAAGCCTACCCGGACATGTTGGTCTGGATCGGTGATGTTGCATTTTGTATGGTTGCCTGACAGGACTCCGTGTTTTGTGTTTTCGAGTTTCTACACGGTAGATTGCAGCACGGATCCTCGGGGATTAATTCCAAGGAACACCCGGAAAACTGAGCGAAAATGTAATTTTGCTAATTTGACGGCCGAGGAGCCAGCCTTGTACATAACTGGGTTATGTGATGTTTGGAATTGTGGAGTGATCCGAGAGAAGCTTGGCTCGTGCGTACGTCTTAAGGTGACTACGTGGTGAGCAACGGGAAAGTGGAATCGGACCAGGGCTATGTGGTTCGGTGCGGGTGACCATAGAGGGACTAGCCTTTTGCATAGTCGGGAGCCTTAGACAGTTGTCAGAAAGGCTAAAATGATCACGTTGTTGCCATCCCGGGGATGATGGTGAAGCCACGGAATTGACCGGATTCACCGTTAATGTGCCCTGAATGCACGGGGTGTTTGGCCGTGCGAGCCTACACCTGTGGTGAAGTATGTTTGTACTTTATTGTTTAGCTGGGCTAATATAATGCAGGGAAGGTGCACCGCCATCCAAAGTAAGGGGCGGGTCGTTATAATTTGGTCGGCTTTGGCTGACCGTTACTTTGTTTACCACCAAGCGGTGGAATGTTGCTTGCAGGTGCTGCGGAGCCGAGTACCAAATAGAGGGCTGAAGCCCATATTGCTGAGCTGGCCCACGAAGGCCAAAGCGAATAGTTGTATTTTATGTTGTCATGTGTGGCCGTCCCTGCGATCCGATGTATGTAAGACACTATTTTGTTAAGTGAAACTCTTGTAAGGCCATAAGGCCAAATACTTTCAGTGTATTTGTTATTTTATTCATGTTGTAGTTGTGGACATTCATGATCGTCGATAATTCAATTATGTGTTCTTTATATCTGTTTAAAAGCTTCCGCTAGAATGCTCTGTGTATGCCGAGTAGTTATAGTTGTATGGTTTTGGTATTCTTATGTAACCCTTCCGACTGTCTGTGTATATGGCGTCGGGTTCCAGTTGGAACTTCTGTTATATGCCATACGACGGATGGGGGTGTTACAAATTAGTATTAGACTTTTTGTTCCGGTAAACTTAAATCAATTCATGGACGAATTCTTTTAAGGGTGGTGAGCACATGTGTGCGTCATCATTATAACATCAAAAAGAACCCATGAATGTCCATTTAGGAACGAAAAATGCACTTGTTTTGTAGAATTTAAGTGTTCCAATGATTGTTTTTAGCAATCTGTTTGTCTTCTAATCAAGGGTCTTTGCTATTATAGGAGGCTAGGAGCAGTGCTGGGCAATCGGAACGCCCGCAATCAGCGGAAAGTAGTGCACCAAGGGACGTGCTTACAACACCTCCTTCAGCGGAAACCATCAGACAGGTTACTGAAGCAGTCTTTGCTATGATTAA
This sequence comes from Platanthera guangdongensis, assembly GCA_039583875.1. Classification (NCBI taxonomy): domain Eukaryota; kingdom Viridiplantae; phylum Streptophyta; class Magnoliopsida; order Asparagales; family Orchidaceae; genus Platanthera; species Platanthera guangdongensis. The sequence goes on from CM077164.1 coordinate 119,967,648, forward strand.
TGCCCAACCTGTAGGGAAAATGCACAATGTACCACATTTTAATGAGCAAGAACCGATTAGGGCGGCATAGTCGGGAGTTGTAGAGCGCGCGATAGTTGATCCGGTAGCACCAAGGAGAGCTACGGAGAAGCAGCTCAAGCATGTAATGAGCTTTAATCCTCCGAGGTTCGACAGGGTTAGAACGCCAACTCAGGCTGAGGATTGGCTCTCTACGATAAAGAGTGTCTTAACGGCCACAGAAACGGTTGAGTGGCAGAAGACCACCATAGCGACCTTCCTTTTGGCTGGTGAGGCGAGGCTGTGGTGGGACGAGTTGGAGGTTCACCTCTTAGTGGGAAGGCAACTTGAGGATGTGCCTATGGAGGAATTCTCAAGGTTGTTCTTGGCCAGATATCTACCCCCTGCTCAGAAGCTTGAGATGGAGAATCAGTACCTTGGTTTGACTCAGGGAGGCAGAAGCGTGGATGAGTATCTCCACGAGTTTACGCGGTTGGGTCATTATACTGGTGCTATGTTTACTGAAGAGGAGCGGAAGACCAACTGATTTTATGAGGGTCTACGTGGCGACCTACAACCACTCCTTGCTGGGCCTAAGGTGCAGGGCTTCCTAGACTTGGTCAAATCGGCCCGGTCATTGGAAAAGGTCGTGAAGAAAGTGCAAAAGAAGAAGGACCCAGGGGAAAAGAAGTCAGACTTCAAAGTGTCGAATGCAAAGTCGGGTTTGTGCAGATGGAATAAGAAGCTGAAGATTTTGAGCTCAGCCTCTTCGTTTGGTGCGGCGGGGGAAACCACAAGTCGAGTCCCAGGAGCGTGCTATAACTGCGGAAAGATGGGGCATTTTGCTGTAGAGTGTTGGAGCGGACGTGCAAAGTCAGAGGAAGCCTGGAGCAACCTATGAAGAGAAATGGAAGGCGGTGGAGTCAACCGCATCCTACCATGCTCCAGCCCAGCCTAGAGTTTATTACCTTGGTCTGTAAGAGGACATAAAATAAGCTGACGTGGTGATAGGTATAAGTTAAATTATAACAGTTTAACTTTATGTAGTTGTTACCTTTTTATATGTTAGCTTACATTTGTGGTGCTAGGCTTCGTGTTGATTTTTGATTGTCCGGCGAGAGCCCTATTTGATACGGGAGCTTCGCATTCCTTCTTATCTGAAAGATTCGTATTGCACATCGGAGTCCCTTTCTCGATGGCGAAAGACAAGTTGGATGTGTTGTTGCCCATGGGTGCTCAATGTGCGCGGATAGAGTCTGTGTGGTTAAGATTCAGGTTGGGGATCAGGAGTTTGACTTGCAAGCGTTGTTACTACCGTTAGTGGAGTTCAACATAATCTTTGGTATGGACTGGCTCTCGGAGTAGCAAGCATGTAATGATTGCAACCGAAAAGTGGTTAAGTTGGGACTGAATACTGATCGGGGGACTACGTTCGCGGGCATGAAGGGGTCGGGTAAGGTTTGATGTCGGCCCTTCAGGTGCTCAAGGCAGTTCGGTCTGGGACAGAGCTGTTGTCACATTAGTGCAGACTTCAATGCCTAAGCTAACTTTGAGCAGTATTCCAGTTGTGTCCGAATATCCTGATGTGTTTCCGGATGATCTCCCAGGAGCCCCTCCACAGCGGGAGATTGACTTTACTATTGAGCTGGTGCCGGGTGCCAAACCGGTGTCATGCTCTCCGTATCGGATAGCGCCAAGAGAGATGGCGGAGCTGAGGGTGCAATTGCAAGAGTTGTTGGAGCAAAGGGTATGTGCGTCCATGTTCGTCGCCTTGGAGCGCACCGGTCCCTTTTCGTTAAGAATAAGGATGGGAGGTTGCGACTCTGTATTAACTATCGGGAGTTGAACAAGCTTACGGAGAAGATACGTATCTGATCCTAAGGATTAACGATCTATTTGATCAGTTGGTTGGGTCTACAGTATATTCAAAATTAGATTTGAAATCTGGTTACTACCAACTAAGGATAAGGGAAAGCGACATCCCAAAGACAGCGTTCAGCACGCGGTTTGGGCATTACGAGTTCCCGGTCATGTCGTTTGGGTTGACCAATGCGCCATCCGTATTTATGGATCTGATGAACAGGACGCTCAGAGCGTACCTGGATCGTTTCGTGATAGTATTTATCGATGATATCCTGGTGTACTCGTAGTGTGAGGAATATCACTACAAGCATCTGCATATGGTGTTGGAGACGTTGAGAAGAAATCAGTTGTATGCTAAGTTCTCCAAGTGTGAGTTCCGGTTATCCTCGGTAGCATTTCTTGGTCATGTTTTTAGTGGATAAGGGATAACGGTGGATCCGACGAAGATAGTGGCTATACGGGAGTGGCCTGTGTTGACTACAGTGGCGGAGGTCCGGAGCTTTCTGAGGCTTGCCAGCTACTACAGGCATTTCGTAGAGAACTTCTCGCGGATAGCGCTACCGCTCATGACATGGACAACAAGGATCAAAAGTTTGTTTGGTCGCTGGAGTGCGAGCAAGCTTTTGAAGAATTAAAGAGGCGGTTGACCACGACGCCTATTTTATGTTCGCTGAGTGGGACTGAAGGGTTCGAAATCTATAGTGATGCTTCAGGCAGTGGTTTGGGCTGTGTTCTGCTACAACATGGGAGCATGATAAGCTATGGTTCACGACAATTGAAGGTTCATGATCGGAATTATCCGGTCCATGACTTAGAGTTAGCGGTCGTGATATTTGCTCTAAAGCTGTCGAGGCACTATCTGTACGGTGTGAAGGTCTATATCTACACCGATCATAAGAGTCTGAAGTACCTGTTGGATAAGAAGGACCTAAACATTTGGCAGCAGAGGTAGATGGAGTTCCTGGGGACTACACCTTCGAGATACATTATGTGCCTGGGAAAGGAAATGCAGTGGTGGATGCGTTGAGTCGCTCGGTTCCTGCGCGAGCCAGCTGGTTGTCGGTACATGATGAGAGTTTGGTCCGTGAATTGGAGGCATTGGAGAAAACTTGCGTCGACAAGCAGTCTAGTGCCGAGGCGAAATTGTTTTGGACAGAGGTGCAGTATGTCCTAGCTGATAGAGTTCAGCGGGCATTGGTTCAAGATAATAGCATGAAGCGGATCTTAGATAAATTTTGGATGGGTCAAATTCCCAATTTGCGGTTGAGGATGGACTGCTAAGGAGGGACGGTTGCCTATGTGTTCCTAGTGCAGGTAATCTTCGGGAGGAGTTATTGTACGAGGCTCATCATACCAAGTACTAAATCCACCCGTGAGCACGAAGATGAATAAAGACATGAAGATGTTATTCTGGTAGCCAGGATTGAAGAAGGATATAACACTTTATATGGCCAAGTGCTAGACGTGTGCCTTGGTAAAGGCGAATTGTCAAAAGCCCGGAGGTTTCTTGAAGTCCCTAACTATCCCGGAGTGGAAATTCGACGACATTTCTATGGATTTTGTGCATGGTTTGCCAAAGTCGCAGAGGGGAAATGACGCCATCTGCGTGGTCGTAGATAGATTGACAAAGGTGCCGCATTTCATTCCAAACAGGAAGGAAGATTCGGTGGAAAAGTTAGTCAAACTCTATGTGGATAATATTGTATGATTGCATGGTGTACCCCACAGTATTGTTAGTGACCGAGATGGACGCTTCATGTCGAACGACTGGAGGCTGGTGCATAGTCTATTGGGAACTAAGTTGAGTTTCAGCACAGCCTTTAATCCACAGACGGATGGTCAGACCGAGAGGGTCAACCGGATGATGGGGGACATGCTTCCATGTACGTCTTGGATTTCGGAAAGCAGTTGGAAGATCACATGTACATGGTGGAGTTTGCGTATAACAACAGCTATCAGGCGAGTATTGGAATGACACCTTTTGAGGCCTTGTATGGGAGAAAGTGTCGCACACCGTTGTATTTGTTGGAGACAGGCGAATCGAAGTTATACAAACATCAAGCGGTGGAACACGCCACTTGAATGATACGTATAGTTCAGGAACGATTGAAGATCGCTCAGGACAGGCAGACAAAATACTGTAACGCCAAGCATAGGAACATGGAATTCGGTGTTGGCGACTGGGTGTATTTAAAAATCAAGTCATTCAAGGGTGTCTCGCGGGTTCGACGCTTGAAGAAACTGAGTCTGAGATACCTTGGACCGTTTGAAATCCTGGAGCGTGTTGGCCAAGCCGCCTATCTATTGAAGCTGTCCGTAGATTTGAGTGGGCTACACGATGTGTTCTACGTATCGGTGTTGCGGAAGGTAGTGTAAGAGCCTTCGTAGGTCATTGCGGTCGATCAAGTGCCGGTTGATTATGGGTTGACGACGAAGGTCAAGCTAGTATGCATTGAAGACTTGGAGGTTAAACGACTCCGCAATAAGGAAATCTGAATGGTTAAAGTCGTTGGGATAACTGCGGACATGAGGAGCTTTCTTGGGAGAGAGAGCAGATTATGATGGAAGAATACCCCGAGTTATTCCACTCACGTAACATTTAAAATTTTTTATGTACCTTTACATAATTTCAGGACAAAATTCTTTAAGTGGGGGAGATTTGTAACGCCCCGAAAATCGTAATCGAGCTGGTTGTGTCCAAGATAAGTTTTGGTGCCTGTATAGGGGTACACGGCCTAGGACACGGGAGTGTCCAAGGCCATGTGGTTCTGTGTTAGCCGGTTGTGTCCAGAGATGGACATGGCAGGAAAAACGGTAGCGTGACACGGGCGTGTCAAATGACATGGGCGTGTGCATACCCGTGTCACCACCCGTGTTCCCAAGAGTCATGTCAGTTGGCATGGCGGTTACTGGTGACACGGCCCTAGTGCATGGGCGTGTGTGGAAACCGATACGGGCATGTCAGGTTGAGGCACGGGCATGTATCAACTTGTGTCCTCTTCTCTGCTTGACGATCGTGTCTAGAACGAGGAACACGGCCTGTGACACTGCCGTTTGCGAGGCCGTGTTCGGCCCAGGTTTGAGGATTTATGGGCGGATCTGAGCCGTTCGTTTTCTTTAATTAAGATCCACTGTCCCAGATATGTTCCTGCTCTGATAAGGCCGGGAATTGAGGTTTTACTCCTCATTTACTCTTTACCATTCTCTTTCTAAGGAGTTGGAGAGAGGAGGAAGGAAAGGGAGGATTCCGACCACCGGCGGAGCATCAGAGCACTGTTTTGAGAACCAAGAGCGGATCCGCGGAGGAAATTCCATTGCGAAGCCTTCTATACATATAGTTTTTCCATGGCGCAAAAGCGTACTATAATGGTAATGATTCTCTACTAGAGCATGTGAATCTCTCCTTCTTTTGCATAAGGAAACCCGCTCCCGCGAGTGTGCGGTGAGTGTGCGTTGTTCCTTGGGGTTGATAGGAATAGTCGCCCTTGTGTTTCATATAGAGTCTGGAAAGCAAAGTACGGACATAAGCATTGTGTGTGAAGCATACCCAGACATGTTGGTCTGGATCGGTGATGTTGCATTTTGTATGGTTGCCGGAGAAGACTCAATGTTTTGTGTTTTCGGGATTCTACACGGTAGATTGCAGCAGGGATCCTTGGGGATTAACTCCAAGGCACACCCGAAAAACTGAGCGGAAACATAATTCTGCTAATTTGGCGGCCGTGGATCCAGCCTTGTACATAACTGGGTTATGTGATGTTTGAAATTCTGGCAGATACGAGAGAAGCTTGGCTCGTGTGTACGTCTTAAGGTGACTACATAGTGTGAGCAACAGGCAAGTGGAATCAGACCCCGACTACGTGGTTCGGTGCGAGAGACCCATAGAGGGACTGGACCGTTGGCATAGTCGGGAGCCTTGGACAGTGGTCAAAAAGGCTAAAATGCTCACGTTATTGCCATCCCGGTGATGGTGGTGAAGCCATAGTATTGACCGGATTCACCGTTAATGTGCCCTGAGTGCACGGGGTGTTTCGTCGTGCAAACCTACACCTATGGCAAAGTATGTTTGTACTTTATTGTTTAGCTGGGCTAATATATTGCAGGGAAGGAGCACCGCCATCCCGAGTAAGGGGCGGGGTCGTTATAATTTGGTCGGCTTTGGCTGACCGTTACTTTGTTTGCCACCGTGCGATGGAATGTTTATTGCAGGTGCTGCGGAGCCGAGTACCAAATAGTGGGCGGAAGCTCATGTTGCTGAGCTGGCCCCCGAAGGCCAAAGCGAATAGTTGTATTTTATGTTGTCATGTGTGGTCGGCCTACGAGCTGATGTATGTAAGACATTATTTTGTTAAGTGAAACTCTTGTAAGGCCATATGAACAAATACTTTTAGTGTATTTGTTATTCCATTCTTGTGGTAGTTGTGCACATTCATGATAGTTGATAATTCAATTATGGGTTCTTTATATCTGTTTAAAAGCTTCCGCTAGAATGCTCTGTGTAGGGAGAGAAGTTATAGTTGTATGGTTTTGGTATTCTTATGTAACCTTTCCGACTGTCCATGGTATATGGTGTCGGGTTACAGGTAGACCTTCTGTTATATGCCATACGATGGATGGGGGTGTTACAAATAACATGCTGCATAGCGAATCCGCTGAGTCTGCGGAGTCCTCCTCTGCTGAAAGCTGAGTCCGCCTTTGCTGTTGAATGAAGAGGCCTGAGACTGCTGAGGTTAATCAATGTAGGCCGACTGGAAGGCTTGGCTGCACTTCGAGTCCACCCAACTCACGATGAATGGGACGTGGCTACTGATCTTTGCGGATAGCGGGAGAGCTGGAGCGTCCGTGCTCCATAGGCTGACTGAAGAAGCTGGCTGCCCATGCTGCTGGAGTCCGCCACCAATGAATGGAACCTGCCGCTCCGGCTGGGTGACAAGGGATTCGCGACCTGCCGGATTGATGAGGTCGGCAGCGCATGTTGGCGAGGTGGAAACCGAGGTAGCTGGATGGCGGCCTAGAGGCAGGTCGCCACTTTTGTTTGGCGGTTTGAGCGGTCTAGGCGGATAGACATTTGAGTCCGTCAACAATGGGCGTCACCTGTCATGAGCGGGCTAAGTAGCGGCTTGTTGCCGAGCTTGGCGGATAGACATCCGTGTCCGGCAAAGGGGGCTCCCTTTGAGATAGTTGCAGTTAAGCTGACAAAGGGAACGGCCTGCAGGGGAGGACTAAAGAGGCAGTCCGCGGCACTTGCCGACCGAGGGAACAAAGCGCGGCCTGGGCGGTCAGACCACGGAGACTGCCCAAGCAGTGCGGCTTGAGCAGACAGAGAAGCCTGTCAACCTAGCCTAAGACGTCGCAACCTCCGGGAGTAACCCGGAGCAGGCCGCGACTAGCGAGCTGGATGCCTTGGGAAGGATCGCCGATTTTAGGGTTAACAACCATAACCTTCAATAATGACCATATCAGGAATCTTGAAGGAAAACTCTAAAAGGAGAGGGATATAGTGGCTAATTTTTCAAAGCAAAGTTCAGTGCTACCTTTGATAGACTCCTTCTCCTCCCAAAAGGGTAAAAATGGGTTGGGTTTCAAAGGAAGCACAAAATTTTCCAATCCCAAAGGAAAGGTAAAATCACTAGTGCAGCCAGTAGCCTCCAAGCCGCCTATTCCTTTCAAGAGAGTGGTGCTACCCTCTAACAGGTATGACCATGAGTGCATTCATGGTCACTGGATGAATGGTATGCCCACCAGTGAGAATAAAGATGGTTTCCACTATGGTGGAAGATATAGCAGAGGGGCAAGTTCCTTCAAGGCTCCCCAGGAGGAATGTCAAATGACCGCTTATGGACCACTTGTTTTTGGTGCACCAGCCCCCTCACTTAAAGGTAAAGCTATAGCCTATTCTCAGAATATTCCAACGCGTTCTAAGACCAAGGGCAAGTCTGTTAGTAGACCAGACTTAGGCATCTCAAAGTCCAACAAGAGTATGCTTTCTGAAATGAAGGCAACTACTGATTGGGCACAAGATATCCCAAGCACTTCTTCTACCATACCCACTCTCTAGTCCAGACTGGGGCTGGAAAACAAAGAGAATAGGACTTCTGTTGCACCTTCTAAACTGAGAGCTGCTGTCAACACTGCCAGCCAGCCAGCTCAGAAAAGAAGGTATAACCTTCATGAAGTACTGGTGTTGTGGCAAGATAGGCCATTAATGCCATTGATTACTGCACAACCCGACCGTGTCCAAATCTAAAGTTAGTCTGCCAGTTAGAAAATTGTGTTGGTAAACATGTCCATTTTGAGACTAACATGCAGCAAGGAACCAATAGGTATTGGGGTCCTAAGGTAAAATATATTTTGCAGGTTAGTCTAAGTTTCCATACCCCTATATGGTACTTAGAGAGTGGTTGTTCCAGGCACAAGACTGGAACAAAGGGTAAATCTGAAGGAATTCATTCACGTAAAGGATGGACCCAAGGTGATATTTGGTGGATCAGATAGAGGGATCGCCAAAGGTTATGGTAAAGTTACAAATGGATTAAACATTTTCACAAAAGTGGCTTATGTGGAAGGGTTGCAACACAACCTTATAAGTATAAGCCAATTATGTGATCTTAGTTATGTCATATCTTTCCACAAGGATAAGTGTTGTATTAAGAGATCAAGTGACCAAGAGGTCATTTTGACTGGCACTAGGAGTGGGAATGTTAATTGTCTAAATTTTCTTTGTCTAACTTCAGACTCTCCCATTTGCATAGTTGCAAATGAGAAAGCCTCACATTATGTCAAATGGCATAAGAGGCTAGCTCATTTGAATTATAAGACTATAGGTAAGCTCTATAGTAAAGAGTTCGTTAGGAATGGTCCTAACATGAAATGCACTAAGGAGAGCATTTGCTCTGCATGCCAAAAGGGCAAGCAGACCAAAGCTTCATACAAAAGCATTGAGACTAAAGATTCTGTGAGGTGTTTATAACTCTTGCATATGGACTTGTTTGGTCCATTTCCAGTTCAGAGTCTAGGTATGAAATTCTACACCTTTGTGGTTGTTGATGACATTTCCAAATTTACTTGGGTTTTCTTTTTAAGGAAAAGTTTGAAACCCATGATGTCTTCAAGACATTTATCAAGCAAATATATAATGAGCGGGACACTATTGTGGTCAAAATTATAAGTGACAATGAGACTGAGTTTCAATCTGAATGCATGATAAAGTTTTGTAAAGAACTCTGGATTCAGCAAGAGTTTTCCTCTCCAAGAATACCCCAGCAAAATGGGATTGCAGAGAGGAAGAATAGGACTCTCATAGAGGATGGTAGAACATTACTGAATGACATCTCTCTCCAAGAATATTTCTGGGCTAAGGCTGTAAACACAGCTTGTCATTTCCTTCATAGGGCTTCTTTCGCCAAGAGCCACAAAAAGACTCTCTATGAGATCTTGAAGGGCAGAAAACCAAACCTTGCATATCTCCGAATTTTTGGAGCAAGTGCTTTATGTTTAACAATGAGAAATCCTATATAACTAAGTTTGATGCCAAGTCCTATGAGGGGATCTTTATTAGGTACATCAATCATAGTAAGGCTTATAGGATCTATAACTTAACAAGTCAAGTTCTAGAGGAGTCAGTTAATGTAGTATTTGATGAGTCAAATATGATTAACAATGAGCTGTCAAGCTCTTCTTCTAGTTCTGCAAGTACTGAACTAGTGTTGGATAAGCTCACTCTCAAGGAAGCTGCTCCAATAATTCAATATAATGTTGAGTGTGTGTGCATACCAGAGGAAGCACAAGGCATAATGGAAGTGGATGAAGATCTGAATCATGAATAGCGTGATGATGAAGGATTACTGCCTCCAGTAGTAAGACATTTGTACGATCATCCAGGCCACCAGATTATTGGTGATGCAAGCGAAGGATTAGTGACAAGGAGCAAATGTCTCAATACAGCAACATACTCCAGTTTCCTGTCACAAGTGGATGCTAAGAAATTTGAAGAGGCTAACAAAGACCAGTTCTGGATTGTAGCTATGCAAGAGGAATTGAACCAGTTTAAAGGTGTAAGGTCTGGAAGTTGGTTCCCAGACCTCAAGACATAATATCATTGGAATCAAGTGGATCTTCAGGAATAAATTTGATGAAAATGGAATTATAGTTAAGAACAAACTAGGCAGGTAGCTCAGGGGGACAGACAAGATGAAGGTATTGACTTTGATCAAACCTTTTCCCCTATATCAAGACTAGAAGCTATCAAACTATTCCTTGCATATGCTGCATAATAAGATTTCAAACACTACCAGATGGATGTGAAGTTAGCCTTCCTGAATGGAGACTTGAAGGAAGAAGTCTATGTTGAATAGCCTCCAAGTTTTGTTGTTCCAAACTATTCTAATTATGTATATAGACTAAGAAAAGCTCTATATGGGCTAAAGTAAGCCCCTAGAGCATGGCATGAGATATTGTCTAGTTTCCTTATTGAAAATAAATTCTCAATGTGGAATATAGATAAGACCCTATTCCTAAGGGAATCTAAGGGAACGATCACACAAGTCCAAATATATGTTGATGACATTATCTTTGGATCTATGGATGATAACCATTATAGAACGTTTGCAAAACTTGTGCAATGGAAGTTTGAGATGAGTAGCATGGATGAACTTAAGTTCTTCTTAGGTCTGCAAGTAATACAGACTGACAATGGATTATCCATATCCCAGTCTAAGTTTACCAGGGAGTTGATTAAATGTTTGGGATGGAGAATGCTTCCACCATGAAAGCTCCCATGGGATCAAATATGTCTTTAGATAAAGATGAGGTAGGGAAACATGTTGATCAGACTTTGTATAGAGGGATAATTGGATCTCTTTTATACCTCACTGCTAGTAAGTCAAACATCATGTATGCTACATGTGTTTGTGCTAGATATCAGGCATGCCCTAAAGTGACTCATTACTCTATTATTAATAGTATTTTGAGATATCTAAAGGGCACACTAGATATTGGCCTATGGTATCCTAGGAAAAGGTATTTTGAGCTAATAGGCTATTTCGATGCAGACTTTGCAGGCTATGGAGAGGACAGGAAAAGTACTTCAGGTTCCTGCCATTTTCTGGGTAGAAGGCGAGTGTCCTGAAACAGCAAGAAGTAGACAAGTGTATCTATTTCTACTACAGAATTAGAATACATAGGTGTAGGAAGTTGCTGTGCACAATTGCTTTGGATTCAACATCAAATCCATGACTATAACCACCAAATAAGTAAAAGCTCTTTATTTTGTGATTCTTTTAGTTCTATCTCTATAGCTAGGAGTTCTAAATCACATAGCAGCACTAAGCCCATAGAGATTAGATATCACTTTATAAGAGAGCATGTGGAATGTGAGGATATTAGTCTTGAGTTTGTCCCAACAAACACGCAAGTGGCTGATATCTTCACCAAGCCACTAGATGAAGCAAAGTTCAACACCTTCAAGTTTAATTGCGTATGTTGAGCTTGATATAACTTCAGTTCCTCTTCATATTATTTTATAGCAGGAAATATTTCATCTTGTAGGTTGGATTGGACTAAAGTGACTGTCAAAAGGGTTGAAAGTTAGTGCTCTTACTCAGGGGGAGATAGTCCAGCAACAGTTGTTTAACTGTACTCATAAAAAGGGAGTGGATAATCAAGGATGGTCTGCTGCTCCCTAGCTATTTCGCAGAAGTCAAAAAGGGGGAGAGTAGCGAAGGGGGAGAAGTAGCAAAGTAGCAGTGCAGGGGGAGCAGGTGAAGCATCTATAGCAGGAAGCAGCAATAGCTGCAGGTGAAGCAGCTATAGCAGGAAGCAGCTATTGCAGGGGTGCAACAAAATTGTTTGCAACTGGTATTCCCATACACATGGAAAAGGATGCAACAATGCATGGGGAGCACAATGAAAAATGTGGTAACTCTTATTGCTCTTAGGTTAATACATTATTGATATTATTGCTGCATATGTTTGTGTATATCATTGACAAAGGTTTTTCAAGTGGTGTTTTGACTTCTTCAAATAGGGAGAGTTTGTTGGGTCCATTGGTCCCAATAACTTAGATTTAAAAAAGTCAAACAATTCAATGGTATACATATAGTTGTATTTAATGTATGTTTAAGTTCATGCATGCAGGTTGGTCTATTTCATATTGATTGGACAGGTGGTTCAAGTGATATTGACAGGTGGACTCAAACATGCTAATTGGATGGTCAGGAATTTGCCTGAGTCCACAGGCATTGAGTGAAGCATATACACTCAATGCCATACAACCAATAGCGCTGAGAGAAGATAACACAGTCAAAGCCTGGCAGATTGGAAAGCAGAAAAATGACTAAGTCCACAGGCATTGAGTGTAGTCAACTCACTCAACGCCATATAGCCAGAAATGTTGAGTCAAGTTTATTCTGTCAAAGCATAAGCAGTGGAAGCCAGAAAAATAACCAAGTCCACAGGCGTTGAGTGAGCTCAGCTCACTCAATACCATATAGCAATATTCGTCAAGTATTGTTGCCTAAGTCAAAGCCGCACAGTTTCTCTCAAAGAAAAATCGACTAACTCTACAGATGTTGAGTGTAGTCAACTCACTCAATGCCATATAGCCAGAAGGATAGGAGGCAAAAAAATTGACTAATGTACAGAAGTGTTGAGTGAAGCTTCATCTCCCAGTGCCAGGCTCATTCTATCAAAGCCTAAGAAGAGAGACAGTAAAATTTGTATAAGTACAAAAAGCGTTGAGTGAAGCCAGTTCACTCAATGCCAGAAGAAGAAAGATTTGAGAATTGTTGGGTCAGTCAGCGCCTAAGAAGAAACCAGAATGTTTCTAAGTCCAGAATCATTGAGTGAAGCTTAAACACTCAATACTCTCAACACCAGGAATTTAGAAAGGTCTGAAGATCAGGCTAAGGAAAAAAGCATTGAGTGAAGCTCTTTCACTCAACATCACTCAACACCAAGGTTGCTGAAGAAGCAGAAGACTAAGCTATGTCTAAAATCATTGAGTGAAGGACATTCACTCAACGCCACTCAACGCCTAGCAGAGTTGAAAAGTTTTTAAGTCCAATTTCATTGAGTATTGCTTGTTCACTCAACGCCACTCAATGCCTGAGTGGATTCTGAGAATTTGGCTAAGTCCACAAAGGGGCGACGTCAGCAAAGTCAACAAGTCAACGAATTTTAACTTTGTTATGAAAGTGCTGCAAATCATCTTTAACGTCGCCTTCAGTCTGTTGTTAATCCCAATCTGTAAAGCTAAGGATATAATCAACCGTTAAATCAGTGCCACGTGTCAATCAACTTGTCGGATGACGGGATTATAAATAGAAGCTGAGTGTTTGAACCGCTGTTTTATATTCCATATGGTTGCGTATATCAAATCCCAGCTGTATTTGATCACATCATGTATTGATAGAATGTGTAGGCTGACAGGTTCAAGTATAGAGAAGAAGTCTCATATGGATGATAACGCCGAGTAGTAGAAGTTACCGCCGAGGCGTAGAAGTTACCGTCATTCGATAACCTTTAATTAACTAGACAGATCTCTCGGGAACCTAACGCTCCGCGCTAGTCCTACCGGCCCTGCTAATGCAAGGAATTATTTTGGCCAGCCTCTCCGGAAACTATAATCAAGATATAGTCCTTACCGCGCAGCACTAGCCCCTCGACGAGTGACGAGACAGGTTCGTCCAATTACCGACCTACCGCCACGCGATAGTGGTTACCACACCGCGCTAGCATTTCCACGAGTGTCGATATGGTTTGTCGACTTACTGACCTATCGCGTGGCACTACCTTCTATCGCAGGGTGCTAGCTCTATGAAAAGGAAAAACATTCATTTTGAAAAATTATTCCAAATTTGGATGACAGTTGGCACAGCAAGCACGCGAGCCTACCTCCGGGCGCTAGTATTACCACCGACGGCAGCCTATTTTGTAACACCCCAAAAAGGCGTTCGTGAGCACATGTAAAACGTCGACCTGGGCTCGACGAAAATTGTCGAGAGGAGCTCGACGAATATCGTCGAGCGGAGATCGACGAAAAGGTTCACCATCGAGCAGAATTTGACGATTATGGCCTGTTATATGAAATCTTTCCCGTTCGATGAACTAAAGCCTGTTCGACGAACTTACTCCCGACCGACGAAGTTCATTCGACGAAATTATCCCATTCGACGACTTATCGAAAAAGGAAGACATCGCGAAGTGGCGACAGTAGGTATTGACATATGGCGATAGCGGCAAGCGTTGAGATGTCACTCGATGCACTCGACGCTCTCGACGCACTCAACGCCTGAAAGCGTTCAGTGGCTTGATATCGCGGGCGAAAGTGGATATCGCCGGGCGATAGTGCCTCGAGCATGAGACACGTGTTCGAATGCTATTAAGCGGCCAATAAGCGGTAGTTGACCTAGGTCAAAGTGGTCAAGGTGGTGAAGTCGATATTGCCGAGTGGCGAAAGTCTATATCGCCAGGCGATAGCGCCAAAGTTGACCAGTCAACTCAAATTCTGGCCTTTGCTTTATTTTGACTGAGAGATCATGTGGTTGGGATTAGTGCTGAGTCCACTTAACCAGATCCGAATAGGAAGGAGGTTTCATTCTCTTTCTCTCTCTCTCTTCATCTCTTGAGTTTCCTTGAGCGAAAAGGAAGAAGAAGCTAATGAAGTGTTTGACTAAGCTTTGTGAGCTCGTTGAAGGATATCTTTTGGTCATAGGCCAGATTTGAGGATAGATCAGAGAAGAGGAAAGCGACGTGCTCCTTTCCATCCACGTATAAAAGCTTTGCCATGGCTCCGAAGAGAACTACAAGGGTAACGAATTTCTCCGGGACAAGTGAAGTCCTCAATATGCATATTTTCATGGATCCCCTCACCAAAAGGTGAAAAAAGGGTAGATTCCAATGGGTAGATCAGTTTGATCCACATATATTCCTGCATTTAGATCCGGAAATGTATAGTACAAAATAGGCATGTCGTTGAGCCAGTGTCCGAAAGGCGAGCAAGGGAGAAGCAATTGAAACACGTGATGTTTTTCAATCCCCCTGTGTTTATGGGTAATGGAACCACAACACAAGCCAAAGATTGGCTCTCAAGAATTAAGAGGGTCCTGACGGCAACAGAAATGGAAGAGTGGAAAAAGTCATTGTGACTACCTTCATGCTGGATGGTGAGGAAAGACTTTGGTGGGATGAGCTGGAGTTGCACCAGTTTGCTGGTTGGCCGTTGACTGAGATCTCGATGGAGGAATTCTCAAGATGTTTTCTGGCACGATATGTTCCATCGGCACAATGTATTGTGATGGAGAACCAATTTCAAAGGCTAACTCAAGGCGAGAAGTCATTTGATGACTACTTGCATGAGTTTACGAGGTTGGGAAGATATGCAAGCTCTACGTTTGCAGATGAGGAACAAAAAACAAATCGATTCTATGAAGGGCTGAGAGATGACCTGCGGTTGCTTCTCTCAGGGTCGATGATGTAGGGTTTTCTTACCTTGGTCAATACGGCTCGTTCCCTTGAGCTGGACATGAAGCAAGTACAGCGGAAGAATTACATGGAAAGGAAAAAGGCAGAGTTCAATGAACTTGGTTCGTCAAAGTCCGGGTTTCGACGGTGGAAAAAGAAGCTGAAAACTTTTGCTCCCGCTCCTTCTTCTCTGCATTTGGAGCAACATCGGGGTGAGGTCCACCCACATGTTATACATTTGGAAAGGTGGGTCATATCGTTCGAGATTGCTAGAGTGGCCCTCCAAATGGGAAGAAAAAGACGCTTGCGTCTTATGCTGAAAAGGGAAAGACAATGGTGGAATTTACTGCATCGCAAGCGCAACCCAGAGTATATAATCTTGGCCAATACGAGGCCATAAAACAAAGTGATGTCGTAACAAGTATGAGTTTAGATTCAGTTTTTACTGCTTTCTATACTTAGAACCTTGTGTGTTACATGTGTGTGTGATTGTTTGCAATAGGCTTTGTCCCAATATTGGAATATACGGCGAGAGCACTGTTTGATACAGGAACTTCTCATTCTGTCGGAGGAATTCGTAGGGCGTATCGGCATGCCTTCGTTTACGCCGACAGATCACGTGATTGTGCTGCTTCCTAACGGGTGCTTGATGTGCGCGGATCAAGCCTGCTGTGTTGAGGTACAGATAGGAAGTCGAGATTTTGGATTGGAAGGATTTGTGCTCTCGTTATCGAAGTTTGATGTAATCTTTTGTATGGACTAGCTCTCTGAGCAGCGTGCCTATATAGATGCAACTCTAAGGAAGTCACACTAGGGCAAAACAACGAACAAGAGACTAAATTTGCATGTATGCGAGGATCGAGCAAGACATTATTATCTGTTGTCCAAGTGGTCAAGGTAGTCCGGAAGGCCGCAGAGTTGTTCTTCATGCTGTTGGAGGCACTTGAGCCAAAGCCCAGTGTGACTGATGTCCCTATTGTATCGGAGTATGCTGATGTGTTTCCTAAGGATCCTCCAGGGTTACCTCCCCAGCGGGAGATGGACTTCACTATTGAGTTGTTTTCAGGTGCGAAACATGTGGCCTCCTTGATGGTTAAAACTCCAAAATTATTTGCGGTCACGCGGCGACCCGGCGGTTTTATTTGAGAAAAAGGCGAAGTGATTTTATTTAGGAAAACGGGTCGCGCGTATTTATTTATTTTGGATATAAAAAGGGTTAGATCGAGTTTTAACGAAAGGAGGCAAGTGCACCTATCGTGAGTAGTACATGATATTCCGGGTGGAATATCGAGGTCGTATTGTTCTCGGGTCCGGTTCGATTATTTCTACTCTTCCCTGGAGGGGACTATTATTTTACCGATAATTATCTTGTCGGGATATTTTATATAAAAATACAGAAAATGGCGGAAAGAAAATGAAAGCAATAAAAAGAAAGCTTGAAGGTGGTGCCGATGAAGAGCTTAGCTCGATGGCACCGAAAAAACAATTGAACTAAAATAGACTTTAAATAAAAAGAGCTCCTAAATTTCTAATTAATTAAGGCGGAGACTTGGCCGTGGAGGTTCCACTAAAATGAGCTCACCTAGCTATAGGGCTATCGCTCACCTGAACGCTAAGACTATTCGACCGGGCTCTCGTCCGACGAAGGATTCCTCTTAACGCCCGCATTACGCTAAGAACCCCGCTATTGGGTGGGGAACCCAATCCGGTAGAGTTGGCGCGCCTCCTCTCTCGAGGGTTAGTGCGGAACTCTCTTTACCAAGGGTGATCGGTCCATACGCACGGCCTCTCGGCTGGCTAGCATATGGACTACGGAAATAGGGCCCACACATCGATATGTGGTCCTACGCGTCGTAAACCCCGGGCAAACCTTAAGTACTTTTAATTAATTAGAAAGATACGACCTTTAGTTATTTTAAGCTATTTTATCTGTCCCAATGCTCTTCGATGCCGAGGGCTAAGAACGATTAGCCACTCATCGGAATGGGGACGGCTTG
This sequence comes from Platanthera guangdongensis, assembly GCA_039583875.1. Classification (NCBI taxonomy): domain Eukaryota; kingdom Viridiplantae; phylum Streptophyta; class Magnoliopsida; order Asparagales; family Orchidaceae; genus Platanthera; species Platanthera guangdongensis. The sequence continues at coordinate 119,984,966 of CM077164.1, forward strand.
CGAGGAAAGCAATAAAGAAAGCAGGAAAGAAAGCAGAAAAGAAAGCAGTAAATGAAAGCAGTAAAGGAAAGCTGAAAATTGCAAGTCCTACCCAAACGAGTAGGACTGAAGAAAGCTGTAAATTGCGAGTCCCGGCGCAACTGCGTGGGCGGGAGAAATAAAGCAGTAAAACGCACACACGCAAGTCCTACTCAAATGAGTAGGAGAGAATAAATACGGATCCTACTCAACCGAGTAGGACAAAATAAATGCAACGCACACACACTCTCTCTCGACATAAATGAAAACACACGCACTCTACTGAAAGTAAAACACACGCACACACGCGACAGAATTGAAATAAAGCAAAGCGCCATTTAACTCTTAACGAGTAGGCGGAAATAAATGCGCATACATAAAAAATTGCAAAAAACTAAGTTGCCGAAAATTGAAAACAACTGCATTTCTACCGCTAGAATGCGGTAGAAATGCATAAAAAGCGAAAATAAAAATTAAACGGGAAGAAAGTTTGCAAATAAAAATAAAAATGCAAGTGATCGAAAAATAAAAACGAATACATTTCTACCGCTAGAATGCGGTAGAAATGCATAAAAAAAGAACGAAAAAATAAAAAGAGCAAAAGTTTTAAATGAAAATCAAAGTGCACGAAAAATTAAAACGACTATATAATCATTCCTATAACCCGTAAAAACGATTAAAAAGCGAAAATAAAGCGAAAAGAACGAAAAAGTTTTACGAAATAAAAAGCTAAGTTAAAGAAAGGAAAAACACTTTGAAAACGTTTTTACGGGTTTATAACAATGAAATAAAAAGCTATAAAAATCTAAGTTAACCAAAACAAAGTAAAAATAACTAAACAAAAAAAACAAGAAAACTAATCTCATACACACACACACACGTTACAAAAGAAGGAAAATAATCTAAGTTATAACAAGAAAGAAAGATAAGATTGCAAAGGGAAGATTTGCATTAATCCATTCCAAAGCCATATTAAGAGAAGAAAATAACACATTTTATTAAGTAAAAACACGGTTACAAAGGAACGAAAACAAAAAGCTAAGGAGAGGGGGAGAAAATATCTCTTACATAAGCCTTGGAAGCATTTCGGCAGCACAACCCTATACAAAATGGTGCCCAAAAGGGGAACAGAAATTCAGAGCAGAACCTCTGAATTTATAGAAAAAATTTTCATGGGTCACGCCCTTGGTCACGGGCGTGACAGGGGGCGTGACAGTACTATTTGGAAGGCGGCCGGCGATTTGACGGGAAAGTTGACTTCGGGCTGGACACGTGGCGGTCTCGCAGTGGTCACGCCCTTGGTCACGGGCGTGACAGGGGGCGTGACAGGCAGGTGGATCTGGGCGCGGTGCGCGCCGAAAGTCTTCGGGCAGGTCTTGTCGGGCTAGCTGGAAAGGTCACGCCCCAGGTCACGGGCGTGACTCTGGGCGTGTCGGCTGGTGTCGACACTCGACGATCGTCGAGATGAAATCGTCGCGTGGAGTGTCATGGGCTGTGGTCACGGGCGTGACTCGGGTGACACGGGCGTGACCCCGGGCGTGTCAGGCTTTGCACTTCAAATTTTGCTGATTTCACGGTTTTTGACGTGTCACGCCCTGGTCACGGGCGTGACCAATATGTCACGGGCGTGACATGTCAATTTTTTGGCAGATTTTCAATTTTTCCTGAAAAATAAAATAAACTAAGTTAGTATAATATTTACAAAAATAGGAGCATTTTATTGAATAAAAATAAGTAAAAACGACAAAAATAAATGAAAACATCTAAATTAATGTACACAAAAATAGGTATATTTACAATTCATCAAATACCCCCATACTTAAGCTTTTGCTATTCCAGAGCAAAAGTTGGAGATGAACTTATAAGGAATAAAAGAGATCCTAAGTTTAGCTATCGCTTGAATTAATTAAAAGGAAGATCAAAATAAACATCCGGGGTTAAAGAATTAAATCCTAATTTATGAAATGTTATGAATAGAGGAACAGTTTCAAAAAGACTTCTAGAAAAAAATAAAATAGAAAGCAAAAATTTATTTTTGTTAGTTTAACAAAGATGGATTGGATTTATATAAAAAACTTTAGCTTAAAAGAAGTTAAAGGAAATAATGCAATTTAAAAGTTATGCTCTCAAAAAAATTTAAATTAATTCTAGAATCATTGAAATGAGATAAGTGGTTTGGTGGTTTATGAAGAAGGCTTGAATATTGAGGCGAGGTAATTTTTTCTCGAACCTCCAATTTTTTCTTTTTTGGATAGTTAGGAAAACGAAATCTTATTTTCCTAACTCATAATAAATTTTTTTCTTTCTTCATAATAAATAAATAACCCAATGTATATTTGTAGGAGTAATGAATTTTATCCTCTTACTCCCTATATAATCTTTTTAAATTATTGGGTGCCTATGTTTACGGAACGAAATCTTATTCCCATTGACATAGGATCTTTTAAGGGATAGGGGGGAATCATGTCAATTAAGACACGAAAAAAAATGGAAGTGGCTTTAGTTTTTCAAAATAAAACTAGCTTTTAATCAAAAAGTTTTGAGAGCAACCTTTTTAAAATGAACGTTCCAATGTTTCTAAAGCATGAAGTAGAAATAATTGAAATCCATGGATGTTATTTTCTAACATAAAAAACGAGCTTCTATTTATAAAATTAGAAGTGGTGGTGAAAAACAAGTTCCCTATTATAAGGAAAAGACATAAAAAATTCTTTAAATCTTAACCCCAGACACTTAAATCTATCAAAATTTAATTAATAAACGAATAGTAAGCAAAGAATAACTAAAATTCGCATATAAATTAACTCGAAACTAGATTTTTGGAAAGCAAAAAGAGTTAAGATATGATATATTCGAATTATTTTGTTACATAATTTTAACAAAATATTTTTTTGATTTTTTAGAGTTTTATCATTTTTTTGTGTTTTAATTATTATCTTTTTAGGATTTTTAGATTTTTTATTTTTTAGGGTTTTTGGTTTTTCTAATTTTTGATTTTTAGAGTTATTTTGATAAGTTATTTACAAGAAAGAGGAGAGAAAGAAGTGTTATTTACAAAGAAGATAGGGGGGAAAGAGAGATATTTACAAAAAAAGGCAAAGTAAAAACTCGATTGCGGCCCCGCGAACAGACTCTTATTTGAATGGTTGGTTCGATGAGTCGACCGTCGCGGGCAGGCAAGACGCAAGTTTTTACAAAAAAAAAAGAAGAAGAAGAGGGGGAAAAAAAATTTTTTTTTTTTTTTTTTTTTGAATTTTTTTTTTTTGTTTTTAAGTTTTATGAAAATAAAAACAAGGGAAAAAATTTTTTTAGGTTTTATGTTTTGCAAATTTTTTTGTATTTTTGATGAGTACAGAATAAAAAAAATGCAGTATAGGAAAACACCCCCATACTTAAACCCAACATTGTCCCCAATGTTGCAGTCTAAGTATGCGGAACAGATAATATACAAATTATAATAAGTACAAAAAGAAAAAGGGAGGGTAGGAGCTTCCCTAAGACGAGCGCGGGAGGCCCAGGTTGGAACCCTGCATTATTTAGAAGAAAAAACAAAAAGATAACAGAAAAAATAAGAAAGAGAAACTCGGCCTAAAAATCGCGGGCGGTAGGGGGGCGATGTGCGTGGGGGAGTCGGAGGTAGCTAAGGCCTTAGCGACCACTACGTGATAAAAGTGTGATCCCCTAGCGTGCACGAGAATGAAAAGCGCGCCGAATCAAAATAAAATATAATAAGTTAAATTAAATTAAAATATATTTTTGAAAGTTTTTCATTTTTTAGTTTTTGTTTTGGTTTTTTTTTTTTTTTTTTTTTTTTTTTTTTGTTTGTTTTGTTTTTTTTTTGTTTTTTTTTTTTTTTTTTTTTCCAAAAACAAGAATGAAAATAAAAATAATTTTGTTAAGTTTTTTTGTTTTTTTCATTTTTTTTTGGGTTTTAGTTGTTTTTTATTTAGTTTTTTTTTTAGTTTTATAGTTTTTTTCAAATTTTTAATTTTTTAAGGTTTTTCAAAATTTTTTTTGTTTTGAGTTTTTCAATTTTTTTTGGTTTTGTAAATTTGTAAATATATATATATATTAGTTTTTATTATTATTATTATTATAATATTGGCCATATTTATATATATATATATAAATATATAGGTAAAATTAATAGATTTCCAGGGTTTAAAATAACGAACCTAAAACTCCCCGGCAACGGCGCCAAAAACTTGGTGGTTAAAACTCGGAAATTATTTGTGGTCACGCGGCGACCCGGCGGTTTTATTTGAGAAAAAGGCGAAGTGATTTTATTTAGGAAAACGGGTCGCGCGTATTTATTTATTTTGGATATAAAAGGGTTAGATCGAGTTTTAACGAAAGGAGGCAAGTGCACCTATCGTGAGTAGTACATGATATTCCGGGTGGAATATCGAGGTCGTATTGTTCTCGGGTCCGGTTCGATTATTTCTACTCTTCCCTGGAGGGGACTATTATTTTACCGATAATTATCTTGTCGGGATATTTTATATAAAAATACAGAAAATGGCGGAAAGAAAATGAAAGCAATAAAAAGAAAGCTTGAAGGTGGTGCCGATGAAGAGCTTAGCTCGATGGCACCGAAAAAACAATTGAACTAAAATAGACTTTAAATAAAAAGAGCTCCTAAATTTCTAATTAATTAAGGCGAGACTTGGCCGTGGAGGTTCCACTAAAATGAGCTCACCTAGCTATAGGGCTATCGCTCACCTGAACGCTAAGACTATTCGACCGGGCTCTCGTCCGACGAAGGATTCCTCTTAACGCCCGCATTACGCTAAGAACCCCGCTATTGGGTGGGGAACCCAATCCGGTAGAGTTGGCGCGCCTCCTCTCTCGAGGGTTAGTGCGGAACTCTCTTTACCAAGGGGTGATCGGTCCATACGCACGGCCTCTCGGCTGGCTAGCATATGGACTACGGAAATAGGGCCCACACATCGATATGTGGTCCTACGCGTCGTAAACCCCGGGCAAACCTTAAGTACTTTTAATTAATTAGAAAGATACGACCTTTAGTTATTTTAAGCTATTTTATCTGTCCCAATGCTCTTCGATGCCGAGGGCTAAGAACGATTAGCCACTCATCGGAATGGGGACGGCTTGCGAGGAAAGCAATAAAGAAAGCAGAAAGAAAGCAGAAAAGAAAGCAGTAAATGAAAGCAGTAAAGGAAAGCTGAAAATTGCAAGTCCTACCCAAACGAGTAGGACTGAAGAAAGCTGTAAATTGCGAGTCCCGGCGCAACTGCGTGGGCGGGAGAAATAAAGCAGTAAAACGCACACACGCAAGTCCTACTCAAATGAGTAGGAGAGAATAAATACGGATCCTACTCAACCGAGTAGGACAAAATAAATGCAACGCACACACACTCTCTCTCGACATAAATGAAAACACACGCACTCTACTGAAAGTAAAACACACGCACACACGCGACAGAATGAAATAAAGCAAAGCGCCATTTAACTCTTAACGAGTAGGCGGAAATAAATGCGCATACATAAAAAATTGCAAAAAACTAAGTTGCCGAAAATTGAAAACAACTGCATTTCTACCGCTAGAATGCGGTAGAAATGCATAAAAAGCGAAAATAAAAATTAAACGGAAGAAAGTTTGCAAATAAAAATAAAAATGCAAGTGATCGAAAAATAAAAACGAATACATTTCTACCGCTAGAATGCGGTAGAAATGCATAAAAAGAGAACGAAAAAATAAAAAGAGCAAAAGTTTTAAATGAAAATCAAAGTGCACGAAAAATTAAAACGACTATATAATCATTCCTATAACCCCGTAAAAACGATTAAAAAGCGAAAATAAAGCGAAAAGAACGAAAAAGTTTTACGAAATAAAAAGCTAAGTTAAAGAAAGGAAAAACACTTTGAAAACGTTTTTACGGGTTTATAACAATGAAATAAAAAGCTATAAAAATCTAAGTTAACCAAAACAAAGTAAAAATAACTAAACAAAAAAAACAAGAAAACTAATCTCATACACACACACACACGTTACAAAAGAAGGAAAATAATCTAAGTTATAACAAGAAAGAAAGATAAGATTGCAAAGGGAAGATTTGCATTAATCCATTCCAAAGCCATATTAAGAGAAGAAAATAACACATTTTATTAAGTAAAAACACGGTTACAAAGGAACGAAAACAAAAAGCTAAGGAGAGGGGGAGAAAATATCTCTTACATAAGCCTTGGAAGCATTTCGGCAGCACAACCCTATACAAAATGGTGCCCAAAAGGGGAACAGAAATTCAGAGCAGAACCTCTGAATTTATAGAAAAAATTTTCATGGGTCACGCCCTTGGTCACGGGCGTGACAGGGGGCGTGACAGTACTATTTGGAAGGCGGCCGGCGATTTGACGGGAAAGTTGACTTCGGGCTGGACACGTGGCGGTCTCGCAGTGGTCACGCCCTTGGTCACGGGCGTGACAGGGGCGTGACAGGCAGGTGGATCTGGGCGCGGTGCGCGCCGAAAGTCTTCGGGCAGGTCTTGTCGGGCTAGCTGGAAAGGTCACGCCCCAGGTCACGGGCGTGACTCTGGGCGTGTCGGCTGGTGTCGACACTCGACGATCGTCGAGATGAAATCGTCGCGTGGAGTGTCACGGGCTGTGGTCACGGGCGTGACTCGGGTGACACGGGCGTGACCCCGGGCGTGTCAGGCTTTGCACTTCAAATTTTGCTGATTTCACGGTTTTTGACGTGTCACGCCCTGGTCACGGGCGTGACCAATATGTCACGGGCGTGACATGTCAATTTTTTGGCAGATTTTCAATTTTTCCTGAAAAATAAAATAAACTAAGTTAGTATAATATTTACAAAAATAGGAGCATTTTATTGAATAAAAATAAGTAAAAACGACAAAAATAAATGAAAACATCTAAATTAATGTACACAAAAATAGGTATATTTACAATTCATCAAATACCCCCATACTTAAGCTTTTGCTATTCCAGAGCAAAAGTTGGAGATGAACTTATAAGGAATAAAAGAGATCCTAAGTTTAGCTACCGCTTGAATTAATTAAAAGGAAGATCAAAATAAACATCCGGGGTTAAAGAATTAAATCCTAATTTATGAAATGTTATGAATAGAGGAACAGTTTCAAAAGACTTCTAGAAAAAATAAATAGAAAGCAAAAATTTATTTTTGTTAGTTTAACAAAGATGGATTGGATTTATATAAAAAACTTTAGCTTAAAAGAAGTTAAAGGAAATAATGCAATTTAAAAGTTATGCTCTCAAAAAAATTTAAATTAATTCTAGAATCATTGAAATGAGATAAGTGGTTTGGTGGTTTATGAAGAAGGCTTGAATATTGAGGCGAGGTAATTTTTTCTCGAACCTCCAATTTTTTTCTTTTTTGGATAGTTAGGAAAACGAAATCTTATTTTCCTAACTCATAATAAATTTTTTTCTTTCTTCATAATAAATAAATAACCCAATGTATATTTGTAGGAGTAATGAATTTTATCCTCTTACTCCCTATATAATCTTTTTAATTATTGGGTGCCTATGTTTACGGAACGAAATCTTATTCCCATTGACATAGGATCTTTTAAGGGATAGGGGGAATCATGTCAATTAAGACACGAAAAAAAATGGAAGTGGCTTTAGTTTTTCAAAAATAAAACTAGCTTTTAATCAAAAGTTTTGAGAGCAACCTTTTTAAAATGAACGTTCCAATGTTTCTAAAAGCATGAAGTAGAAATAATTGAAATCCATGGATGTTATTTTCTAACATAAAAAACGAGCTTCTATTTATAAAATTAGAAGTGGTGGTGAAAAACAAGTTCCCTATTATAAGGAAAAGACATAAAAAATTCTTTAAATCTTAACCCCAGACACTTAAATCTATCAAAATTTAATTAATAAACGAATAGTAAGCAAAGAATAACTAAAATTCGCATATAAATTAACTCGAAACTAGATTTTTGGAAAGCAAAAAGAGTTAAGATATGATATATTCGAATTATTTTGTTACATAATTTTAACAAAATATTTTTTTGATTTTTTAGAGTTTTATCATTTTTTTTGTGTTTTAATTATTATCTTTTTAGGATTTTTAGATTTTTTATTTTTTAGGGTTTTTGGTTTTTCTAATTTTTTGATTTTTAGAGTTATTTTGATAAGTTATTTACAAGAAAGAGGAGAGAAAGAAGTGTTATTTACAAAGAAGATAGGGGGGAAAGAGAGATATTTACAAAAAAAGGCAAAGTAAAAACTCGATTGCGGCCCCGCGAACAGACTCTTATTTGAATGGTTGGTTCGATGAGTCGACCGTCGCGGGCAGGCAAGACGCAAGTTTTTACAAAAAAAAAGAAGAAGAAGAGGGGGAAAAAAATTTTTTTTTTTTTTTTTTTTGAATTTTTTTTTTTTGTTTTTAAGTTTTATGAAAATAAAAACAAGGGAAAAATTTTTTTTTAGGTTTTATGTTTTGCAAATTTTTTTGTATTTTGATGAGTACAGAATAAAAAAATGCAGTATAGGAAAACACCCCATACTTAAACCCAACATTGTCCCCAATGTTGCAGTCTAAGTATGCGGAACAGATAATATACAAAATTATAATAAGTACAAAAAGAAAAAGGGAGGGTAGGAGCTTCCCTAAGACGAGCGCGGGAGGCCCAGGTTGGAACCCTGCATTATTTAGAAGAAAAAACAAAAAGATAACAGAAAAAAATAAGAAAGAGAAACTCGGCCTAAAAATCGCGGGCGGTAGGGGGGCGATGTGCGTGGGGGAGTCGGAGGTAGCTAAGGCCTTAGGGACCACTACGTGATAAAAAGTGTGATCCCCTAGCGTGCACGAGAATGAAAAGCGCGCCGAATCAAAATAAAATATAATAAGTTAAATTAAATTAAAATATATTTTTGAAAGTTTTTCATTTTTTAGTTTTTTTGTTTTGGTTTTGTTTTTTTTTTTTTTTTTTTTTTTGTTTTGTTTTTTTTTTGTTTTTTTTTTTTTTTTTTCCAAAAACAAGAATGAAAATAAAAATAATTTTGTTAAGTTTTTTTGTTTTTTTCATTTTTTTTTGGGTTTTAGTTGTTTTTTATTTAGTTTTTTTTTAGTTTATAGTTTTTTCAAATTTTTTAATTTTTTAAGGTTTTCAAAATTTTTTTGTTTTGAGTTTTCAATTTTTTTTGGTTTTGTAAATTTGTAAATATATATATATATTAGTTTTTATTATTATTATTATTATAATATTGCCATATTTATATATATATATATAAATATATAGGTAAAATTAATAGATTTCCAGGGTTTAAAATAACGAACCTAAAACTCCCCGGCAACGGCGCCAAAAACTTGGTGGTTAAAACTCGGAAATTATTTGCGGTCACGCGGCGACCCGGCGGTTTTATTTGAGAAAAGGCGAAGTGATTTTATTTAGGAAAACGGGTCGCGCGTATTTATTTATTTTGGATATAAAAAGGGTTAGATCGAGTTTTAACGAAAGGAGGCAAGTGCACCTATCGTGAGTAGTACATGATATTCCGGGTGGAATATCGAGGTCGTATTGTTCTCGGTCCGGTTCGATTATTTCTACTCTTCCCTGGAGGGGACTATTATTTTACCGATAATTATCTTGTCGGGATATTTTATATAAAAATACAGAAAATGCGGAAAGAAAATGAAAGCAATAAAAGAAAGCTTGAAGGTGGTGCCGATGAAGAGCTTAGCTCGATGGCACCGAAAAAAACAATTGAACTAAAATAGACTTTAAATAAAAAGAGCTCCTAAATTTCTAATTAATTAAGGCGGAGACTTGGCCGTGGAGGTTCCACTAAAATGAGCTCACCTAGCTATAGGGCTATCGCTCACCTGAACGCTAAGACTATTCGACCGGGCTCTCGTCCGACGAAGGATTCCTCTTAACGCCCGCATTACGCTAAGAACCCCGCTATTGGGTGGGGAACCCAATCCGGTAGAGTTGGCGCGCCTCCTCTCTCGAGGGTTAGTGCGGAACTCTCTTTACCAAGGGTGATCGGTCCATACGCACGGCCTCTCGGCTGGCTAGCATATGGACTACGGAAATAGGGCCCACACATCGATATGTGGTCCTACGCGTCGTAAACCCGGGCAAACCTTAAGTACTTTTAATTAATTAGAAAGATACGACCTTTAGTTATTTTAAGCTATTTTATCTGTCCCAATGCTCTTCGATGCCGAGGGCTAAGAACGATTAGCCACTCATCGGAATGGGGACGGCTTGCGAGGAAAGCAATAAAGAAAGCAGGAAAGAAAGCAGAAAAGAAAGCAGTAAATGAAAGCAGTAAAGGAAAGCTGAAAATTGCAAGTCCTACCCAAACGAGTAGGACTGAAGAAAGCTGTAAATTGCGAGTCCCGGCGCAACTGCGTGGGCGGGAGAAATAAAGCAGTAAAACGCACACACGCAAGTCCTACTCAAATGAGTAGAGAGAATAAATACGGATCCTACTCAACCGAGTAGGACAAAATAAATGCAACGCACACACACTCTCTCTCGACATAAATGAAAACACACGCACTCTACTGAAAGTAAAACACACGCACACACGCGACAGAATTGAAATAAAGCAAAGCGCCATTTAACTCTTAACGAGTAGGCGGAAATAAATGCGCATACATAAAAAATTGCAAAAAACTAAGTTGCCGAAAATTGAAAACAACTGCATTTCTACCGCTAGAATGCGGTAGAAATGCATAAAAAGCGAAAATAAAAATTAAACGGGAAGAAATTTGCAAATAAAAATAAAAATGCAAGTGATCGAAAAATAAAAACGAATACATTTCTACCGCTAGAATGCGTAGAAATGCATAAAAGAGAACGAAAAAATAAAAGAGCAAAAGTTTTAAATGAAAATCAAAGTGCACGAAAAATTAAAACGACTATATAATCATTCCTATAACCCCGTAAAAACGATTAAAAAGCGAAAATAAAGCGAAAAGAACGAAAAAGTTTTACGAAATAAAAGCTAAGTTAAAGAAAGGAAAAACACTTTGAAAACGTTTTTACGGGTTTATAACAATGAAATAAAAAGCTATAAAAATCTAAGTTAACCAAAACAAAGTAAAAATAACTAAACAAAAAAACAAGAAAACTAATCTCATACACACACACACACGTTACAAAAGAAGGAAAATAATCTAAGTTATAACAAGAAAGAAAGATAAGATGCAAAGGGAAGATTTGCATTAATCCATTCCAAAGCCATATTAAGAGAAAAAATAACACATTTTATTAAGTAAAAACACGGTTACAAAGGAACGAAAACAAAAAGCTAAGGAGAGGGGAGAAAATATCTCTTACATAGCCTTGGAAGCATTTCGGCAGCACAACCCTATACAAAATGGTGCCCAAAAAGGGGAACAGAAATTCAGAGCAGAACCTCTGAATTTATAGAAAAATTTTCATGGTCACGCCTTGGTCACGGGCGTGACAGGGGGCGTGACAGTACTATTTGGAAGGCGGCCGGCGATTTGACGGGAAGTTGACTTCGGGCTGGACACGTGGCGGTCTCGCAGTGGTCACGCCCTTGGTCACGGGCGTGACAGGGGGCGTGACAGGCAGGTGGATCTGGGCGCGGTGCGCGCCGAAAGTCTTCGGGCAGGTCTTGTCGGGCTAGCTGGAAAGGTCACGCCCCAGGTCACGGGCGTGACTCTGGGCGTGTCGGCTGGTGTCGACACTCGACGATCGTCGAGATGAAATCGTCGCGTGGAGTGTCACGGGCTGTGGTCACGGGCGTGACTCGGGTGACACGGGCGTGACCCCGGGCGTGTCAGGCTTTGCACTTCAAATTTTGCTGATTTCACGGTTTTTGACGTGTCACGCCTGGTCACGGGCGTGACCAATATGTCACGGGCGTGACATGTCAATTTTTTGGCAGATTTTCAATTTTCCTGAAAAATAAAATAAACTAAGTTAGTATAATATTTACAAAAATAGGAGCATTTTATTGAATAAAAATAAGTAAAAACGACAAAAATAAATGAAAACATCTAAATTAATGTACACAAAAATAGGTATATTTACAATTCATCACTCCTCGCCATATCGAGTTACGTCAAAGGAAATGGCGGAACTAAAGGTTCAATTGCAAGAGTTACTGGAGCAAGGTTTTATACGCCCAAGTATGTCACCTTGGAGCACTCTGGTCCTATTTGTGAAAAAGAATGACGGAAGCTTGCGACTATGCATTGACTATCGAGAGTTGAACAAGCTGACAGAAAAGAACAAGTATCTGATTTCATGGATTGATGACTTGTTCGATCAGCTAGTGGGATCAACTGTTTACTCGAAGCTAGACTTGAAGTCTGGATACTATCAGTTGAAGATTCAGGAATGTGATATTCCCACGACAGCATTTGGGACACGCTACGGTCATTATGAGTTCACTGTAATGCCATTTGGGATAACAAATGCGTCATCGGTGTTCATGGATCTAATGCACCGAACGTTTAGGGAGTACTTGTATTTGTTTGTAATTGTCTTCATTGATGACATTCTAGTGTACTCTCAATCTGAAGAAGATCATGAAAACCATTTATTGATGGTGTTGCACACCCTGAGGAGAAATAAGCTCTATACCAAGTTCTCAAAGTGTGAGTTCTGGCTATCATCAGTGGCCTTTCTTGGACATGTGGTTAGTGGAGAGGGCATTGCGGTGGATCCTGCAAAGATAGTTGGACACGTGAATGGCCGGTGTTGTCTTCTGTAGCCGAAGTCAGGAGTTTTCTTGGACTGGCAGGCTTCTACATGCGCTTCGTAGAGAACTTTTCACGGATAGCCTTGCTTATTACCACACTAACGAGGAAGGATCAGAAGTTCGGTTGGACTCCAGAGTGCGCATGAGCTTTTGAAGAGTTGAAGAGTCTCTTGACCACAGCGCTAATTTTAGCATCGCCATGTGGTTCGGATGGCTTTGAAATTTATAGTGATGCATGAGCGAGCGGCTTAGGCTGCGTTCTTCTTCTGTTTAGAAAGGTGATTGCTTATGGCTCATGACAATTGAAAGTGCATGAGCGGAATTATCCCATCCACCACTTGGAGTTGGCGGCGGTGATCGTTGCACTTAAGTTGTGACTTCATTACTTATATGGGGTGAAAGTCGATATCTTCACCGACCGTAAAATCCTGAAATATCTGTTGGACGAAAAGGATTTAAATATGTGACAGCGGAGGTGTATGGAGTTCCTCGGCGACTACACCTTCCAGATTCACTATACTCCAGGGAAGGGGAACGTCGTCGCAGATGCCTTGAGTCATAGGACGCCGACAAGGGCAACTTGCTTGGAGGTGCATGATGAGCATCAGATCCAGGAGTTGGAAGGATTAGAGATTTATTGTGTTGACAAGGATTCCACAACAAATACGTGCTTGAACTGGACGAAGGTACAATATGGCATTGCGGACAGGGTTCGGTGGGCAACGGAACTTGATGAAAGTCTACAACGATATGCATTAGATGGGTCAAATGGCCAATTCTCTTGGGATGATGGCCTTTTGTGGAAAGGTGATCGTTTGTGCGTCCCGAATATGGGAAAGATAAGGGAAGAATTGATGTATGAAGCTCACTTTACGAAGTACTCAATTCACCCAGGGAGCATAAAGATGCACAAGGGCATGAAAAAGCTGATCTGGTATGAAGAAAGATATAGCCCATTACGTGGCTAAATGACAGACATGTGCCTTAGTGAAAGCTAAATTCTAGAGGCCTAATGGTTTACTGAAGTCTCTACCTATCACATAGTGGAAGTTTGATGATACTTCGATGGATTTCGTGCACGGTTTGCTGAGATCTCAACGCGATAACGATTCAGTTGGGGTGATCGCAGACCAGTTCAGTGGCTCACTTCCTTCCAAACAAGAGGGATGATTCAGTGGAAGTTTTGGCTAAACTTTATGTTGAACAAATTGTACGACTGCACGTTATCCCTGTAGCATCGTAAGTGATCGAGATGGGCGATTCACGTCAAATGACTGGAGCTTAATACAACAATTCTTGGGGACAAAATTAAAATTCAGTACGACTTTTCATCCTCAAACAGATGGCCCGACTGAGAGGACCAATAGAACAATGGACGATATGCTCCAAATGTGCGCCTTGGATTTCGGGAAGAGATGAGAAGACCATCTCTATATGGTAGAGTTCACCTACAATAATAGCTATCAAGCTACTATCAACATGGCGCCTTTTGAAGCTTTGTATGGTAGGAAGTGTCGTACACCATTAGCTTGGGCAGAAACAGGCGAGTCTAAATTATATAACCATAAAGAAGTCGAAGAAGATAATTTGACAATACGCTCTGTTCGGGAGAGGCTATTAATAGGTCAAGACCGGCAAGCAAAGTATTTTAACGCCAAGAACCGAAACGTAGAATTTGTGGTTGGTGACTGGGTATACTTAGAGATCAAACCATTCAAAGGCGTATCCAGAATTCGACGCTTGAAAAAGCTGAGTCCAAGATATCTTGGCCCATTTAAAGTGGTGGAACGAGTTGGAGAAGCTGCCTATCGGCTAGCTCCTTCCGCAGAGTTGAGTTTATTGCATGATGTGTTCCACATCAGTGCTTCGAAAAGCCATAAAAGAGCGGGTCTAGTAATTGCAAATGATCACATACCGGTCAAATTTGGGCTAATGACGAAGGTTAGGCCCAATCGGATCGAGGATAGGGCAGTTAAGCTGCTGCGGAACAAGACAATCGGGATGGTGAAGGTCCGATGGGACAACTATGCCTGTGAAGAGCTAACATGGGAGAAGGAACATACCATGCGTGCTGAGTTTCCCAAGTTGTTTGTCTGAAACAATTGTAACATTTGTTTTCTGTTGAAGAAAATAGATGTTGTAATATATTTGTTACTGTGTTCTGGGTGCTGTATGCAAATTTCGGGACGAAATTTCTGTAAGGAGGGGAGGATTGTAACACCCCAAAAAGCGTTGGCGAGCACAGGTTAAACATCGACCTGGGCTCGACAAATATCGTCGAGTGGAGATCGACGAAAAGGTTGATCGTCGAACAGAGCTCTACGATTATGGCCTATTATATGAAATCTTTCCCGCTCGACGAACTAAAGCCTGTTCGACGAACTTACTACCGACCGACGAAGTTCGTCCGATGAAATTAGCCCGTTCTAGGATTTGTCGAAAAAGGAAGATATCGCCAAGTGGTGATAGTAGGTATCACCATATGGCGATAATGACAAGCGTTGAGACATCACTCGATGCAATCAATGCTCTCGACACACCCAACGCCTGAAAGCGTTGAGTGGCTTGATATCGCGGTTGACAGTGGATACCATCGGGCGATAGTTGATGCTCTTACGACAAGTGTACCGCTCGAATAAGTAATATAAAATGGGGAGGCTTTCCCAAGTATCGAATCTCTCAAGGAACACCGCAAGGTGGAGTTTTCTAACAAGGAGGACTTGAGATTGAAGTCCTTAGATTGAGGTCACTAAGGGGTTTGGTTTAGAAGCAAGAAAATAAAAGCTAATTAAATCTACTCTATGCAGGCCGCTATCCGCTGCTTCGCTTGGCGGAATGGAGGAAAATGCAGCCATAGGGAATGAGTAGAATAGCAGATTGAGGGTCGTAAACACCTCATTACAATGCGCGCCTCTAGCAATCGCTAGAGCGGCAGAACCAACTATGACGGCGAGCGAAAATATAGGTGCTGCACAAGCAACTAAAGCAGTAACACGATAAAGATTCACATAGACATGAAACTAATAACACTTACAACTAAAGTGTAACATCCCTCAAACAACTAGACCCCTAGGAGAAGTTTTGTCATGACTAGGTCATGACAAAACCCTAGGAAGCCCAAGAAGGCCAAGTTAACCTAGGGATGTAAGTGAGACCACTATGGTCTGCAAATAGTAGATTTATGAACCCTAGTTAAGGTGATCATGGGGCTTCACCAAGACTTCAAACCCCACCATGGCCTCACCAATCCATTGTAAAGTTCATCTGAATCTTAAGGGTAAATTGTAGTCGACTCAGGGTGGCCAAGTTGACCTAGGACCACTCTAAGCCTAAATTGGGCAAGCTGCCCTAATTAAGAGAAGTGTGCCCTAGTTAAGCCTAACTAACCGTACCAGGGTCTTCCTAGACCTAAAATTGGGTTAAAAAGGTCACTAAGGACCCTTGGAGGGCAGTTAAGGTGGTTAAGTTGACCAAAGTCAACTCTAGCCCAAAATGGGTCAAACTGAACTATATTGGGTTAATTGACCATCCTCTAGCCAGGTAGACCCCATTTATACCTCCTAACCATAAGGTGAGGTCCATGTGTCACAATGGACACATTGGGGTCAGCCCTAGTGGCTAATTTGACCCAAGTCAACCCTAACCTTAATTCGGGCAAATACCCTTCCTAAGGGCAGATGACCTCTAATGTGCCATGTTAGCCCTACCCAACCCTACCTAGGCCTTAGGGGAGATTAATGGTCACCAAGGATCCATTGGGGGCCTCCCAAAGGTCAAAAATACCAAAGTCAACCAAAGCCTACTTTGGGTCAACCTAGCCCAAAAGGGGCTAGCCCAAGCCCAAGCCTCCTCATGTGGCTCCTTTAGGGAATAATCTGCATGGATGGGCTGCAAATAGCTCTCCAGATTGACCAAGTCAACTTGAGGACTAGGAGAGAGGGTGAGCTCCATTCCAAGTTAATGGAGGAGAGAGAAAGAAGGAGGAGGGGATGAAGGGGGCTTGGCCAAGGGGAGGCCAAAGGCCACCCTTAATGGTTGAATTTAACTCCACTAAAGAAGGGGAGAAGTTTCCAGTCAATTCCCTGGCCAGCAAGGCCTGGTTCAGCCCATCTCCTCCATGGTCGAGCCTAGCCAATAATGGCTTTAATGGGCATTAATATTCCAGCCCCTCCCCTCCCCAACTGAGGCTTTAAACACCATCAGTGGGTCGAGAGAAGGATTTCCCAATCCTTACCTGAAGAAATCGAGCCCCCCCCCCCCCCCCCCCACTGTGCAGTTGCAGAAACCGAGCGGCGGCGCCTTCAGGAATGGCTTTCTGGCGATCTTCTCGACTTTAGGCCACCGGCAAGGTCCTCCTCCTCTCCTTCCCTCATGGCTAGATCATAATAATGTTTAGGTTCAAGGTTCGGGCTCAATTGAGCCCGAACCAATTCCTGGTTTTCATGGTTTCGGGCCGAGAAATTTCTTCGTAGAACCGTCGGAATCTGCCCCTCTGGTGTTGGTGGCGGTGGCCGGCCGGGGAAGTGCCGGATGGGCGGCAACAGCGGTTGGAAGTGGCTCCAGGCTCGGGCTATCTCAGTCGTTGGCTGGAGGTAGACGATGAGCCTGGGCCACTGGATCTGCGCCAAGATTCGTGTGCCAGTTTGATAATAATCATTTAAATTCATTTCTATATCATTTCTATAACACTTTTTACTGGGGATGGTTTAAATTTTTAAAAATACTTAGGCTCCTCTATGGAACAAGTCACCAACATGAAGTTTGAAGCTCTAAGTGTCTACTTTAATGCAAAAGTGATTTGAACCAATTTGGACCTATGGTTGGACTAGGCCACCCATTTTGGTGTGACCTATACCTATGGTAATCCTGAGATTAAAATGAGTGCCCACTCTTCATCCCTTGTCCAAATGACCTCAAATTTGGGCTGGGGGTCATCCTTAGATATATCCAGGGCCTGTCTAAAAATGGGAATATTTGGAGATACTTTGTCTATGGTTTTAATATTTATTAAATAATATTAGGGTAAATTAATTAGGTGGCCTAACTACTTCCAAACCCTCCCAAATTTTGGTGAGTGGTCCCTGGCCTCATGATATGTATTTGTATAAATTTTCAGCTCATTTAGATGTGTTTTGGGTAGGAAATGAGCTAACCCTAATTTTACCTTAATGAGGGGTTCTTAAGTAGAAAGTGCACCTTGAGGCTGAGTGGTCTAATCACATCAACAGAGGCTGGAATTTTGACCACTGATTTGACATAACCTTAGACACCCTTATACGAATTATGCGGTGGTCTAGGTAGTTTTGCATTAGGATCCAAACTCAAACCCTAAGGGGGGGGGGGCTTTTGAGTATTGTGAAGGGCATGGGGTCAAATGCCCTTGGGCGATCTTGAAACTTAGTAGAAATGATGCTATGGTAGCCAAAGCCCTTTGATACGAATCTTAAAGGATTTGGAGATGGATAGACCTCTCAAATCCTTAACCCTAGTTTAGGGCATATCCACTTTTTGTGTAGAATAAGCCACCAAAACTTACTACAAAGGTGTGAAACTTAGGTAGCATGTATTTTAAGTTAGTTAGCACCTCTGGTGTATTTATTGGAATTTTATGAGTAATATTACTAGCAACTCCTTTGTTATACATGATGTGGCCCTAAATGGTATTTTATTTATTATGATCACACTATTCATTCTAGACTCATGAAATTTGGGCAGGAGATGTTTTAAGTTATAATGATTATTCATGAATTTTGTTATAAATTTTAGTTGAACAATTTTATTACTTCCTTCCCAAATTGGGAAAGGTGCAATTATGGTCAATACATTATTTATAGCTATTTACTTGTTGCAAAATTGTGAAATTGGGTCTCTGATAATTTTAGGTCAATAACCACTTGGAGAAATTAATTCATGATTTTTAGATGATTATTTGCAGTATATGCTTTACAAACCCATAATTTCGGAGATTTGACATATAATTTATTCAGATGCTTATTTCCTGCAAAAAAATTCGGGGACACTGGATTACTTGTTGAATAGTCATATTGAATTTATCATAAATGTTGTAGAGCATTTGCTTGTCTAAAATGGGTACTTCATGTTCAAACTTGGATTTTTGGATTACTAGAATAAATAAATAAATATCAGATAAATTAGAAAAATTATGAATTTCTTGATTTAGGCTAAAAATGTCGTTATAGCCCTCCAACAATTATTATAGAGTTACTTGGTGACTATTTTGTGTACCTCTCATTATACACTCCATATAGTTTAGGTTGGTCTGCATTTAGTAAAATCGCAGAAATTATTTTGGAATAAGAATTGGGTTAGATGTTTGCTAATTTGGATGAATGAAAAAGAGTTTGTCGTTGGAGGTTGGGATGAGTAAGGGTTTGGAATGGCTAGTGTCCGGTGGTGCTCGGGATCGGCAAAAGATTGCTTTCCCGTAGGGAGGAAGTGTCTAATGCACTAAGGTTAGATCTAGTAAATAATTAAGGGTTGGGAAATCTGGTAGCAACCAATAATAGTAAGTTCCTTGCAAAATGGTTCTTTGGGCATAATCCCATCGTAGTTCCTAGTACCTTCGAGAGACCTTCACGGGTATACCTTGGGCAGTCCTCAGCTAACCTAAATAGTAGGTAAAACTGAAATGCAAGAGTAAGTAGAAGTAATATAAGGTTGCACTCACACTCCCCAGTGTTTTGGGAGTTAGGTTAGGTCACTCGGGCAATAGGCTCGGTGGATTTGGAGATGGTTAAATTTGCCCAGCGAGCATTGGCTTGGTTGTAGTTGGTGACGAACGGTTGGTCTGGCGAGCTTTGGCTCGGTGGTTATACATCAAGGTTGCATGTGCATAAAGAAAAGGTAGTGGGTCTTTGGTATTGGATATTCGATGCACCGATGCCAATACGTTGACTCGGCAGGTATGGTTTAGCACTTGGTCAAGTAAAATTCTGTGCGTCAGCAGGGAAGAGTACGCAGGAGCTCCGCTTAGTGCACCAACGTTGAAGCGTACGATAGGTCTGACTGGTAGAGCAATTATCGGTTTAGAGGTGGGTGAGGCCCAACCCACCGCTTCCGTTTGCCACTACGTAGGTATCCTGGGAGGTTCGGCTCCAGAAAGGGGAACTAAAGGTCTATGTACACAGAGTCGAGTGGGTGTGTTCCACATGATTGTTCACAGCATGACACAATTATATTTCATAGCATAACCATTGCATTCATCCCTAACACCTATTGTATAAAGTAGTACAGGACGCTTTATATAATAGGCCCTGCCAAATGACCCCTTGGTTTATAAGTTCGTACGAGCGTGCTTATAAGTTAAGGTTTATTTTAGAAATCTTTTTATGTATGCTTTATAGAAAACCGACACCCTATCGTATAAATAGGTATGAGACTCTTTATATGATAGGTGCCCTGCAAAAGATCCCTCGGCTTATGTGTCCTCGCATAAGTTAAGGTTATTTTTCCTGCTTAATTTCTCATGCTTTTATTACTTACTTATATATTATTGGACTGCTAGTTTAGATCTGCCTCCATCTGATCATTTTGCTATTCTCCACCTTCATGTCCTCTCCTTTCCTCCTCCCCGCTCGGTGCCTAAGTGTCATGGGGGTAGGGGCAGGGGATGATAGGACTTAGTCTTTTAGACTAATGGTTTTCGAAACAAATAATTTTAGGGAACCGTGGAGCCCAGCATGGAGGAGCAGCCCTGGAGGTCGACGTGCTTGGAGATGGGGCAGTCTAGTACCGGAGTTCAGACTGTAGGGACTGTGAGTCCTGACCCCGACTAGTTATATTAGTTTTGCTTCCGCGATGAGAGATTTGTAGTGAGGACATTTATGTACTGAGCATGAGCCCAAGATTTTGTATTTTTATTATATCTATGGACACTCCCTTCGTGAAGATCATTTACTATTTGTGTGACTTCTGTGGACTTACTTTTGTTACTCTGCTACTGTTGAGATCGATTTGGCCGGCAGGATCGGAATTTTGTAGTGATGACCTTCCCGGGAGTGGAGGTGTCACCGCAAAATGGTGGTTCTGGGCCTAAGACCCCGTGGTGTTAAAAAGAAAAAAAACGGGGGGGGGGGGGGGGGGTCTTACAAGTGGTATTAGAGCAGACCTCGATCAAAAAGTAGCAGTCCACATCTCCTGGGTCACCCCCGCATGAGTTTAGTTTGGGGACAAACTAAGCAGCGAAAGCAGTTGTGTACCCATATGGGGGATCACATGTAAATTGTCCACTATTAATTAGGTTTGAGTCGATTATTTACTATTGGCGTTGTCATGCAGCCCCCAGTACAGCCTACATCATAAGGCGGAGTCTAGAAGACTCCCGAGGTTGCACAACCTCCTCCGGTTCCCACTCCATTCCTACAGCCATAGTTGGGGCAGACTCTCACAGCTATCTTGGAGGCGTTTAGGGCACAATAGGTTCCGGCTCCGCAGCCGAACCCGGGGCCAACTGGCTGAGTATTTTCCGAGGACTTTCTCCCCCATCCTACTTGGGGATAGAGTCGGCCGTTCGGACGGAGGAATCGCTGGACATTATGCATGAGATGCTGATTGGGATCCGGTGCCCGTGGGAGGAGAGAGTGTCCTTGGTCGTCTCTTGCCTGGATTCCCATGCCAAGAGATGGTGGAATACTTCGTTGGACACGACGTTTGCCGACAGGGAGGTTGCTGAGATAGCTTGGAGGGAGTTTAGAGCCGCACTACTGGAGCATTATGTTCCGCAGTCGGCCAGAGACAAGCTAGAGGATAGATTTCTACAGTTGAGACAGGGTAGAAAGACAGTGGTGGAGTATCATCGAGAGTTCAACCATCTGGCCTAGTTTGCGGATTCTTACCAGTTGGATAAGGCAGGTTACACCAAGAGGTTCTATAAGGGCCTGCGAGAGGATCTAAGGGAGGCTCTATTGTTCGTGTCTGACGGACCTATTCCACGGATATTGGAGATGACGAAAAGGATCGAGGCAGATTGGCATACCACCGGAGGCCGGAAGTGGCCAACTGAGGACCAGGGTCGGGGGGAGGGCCCGAAATGATTAGTGGCGGGGCCGCATCACAGATGGGAGAAGAGTAGAACACCAGCCTCGGCAGGAGGAGAGACAGGAGCAAAGGGAACCAGTAGTGGTGGCCCCTCAGCCACCCCAGATACGGGAGGCGCAGAGACCCGGGGGAATGGCATATCCCCCGCCAGAATGCTTCAATTGTCATCAGGTGCGGCATATCCGGATGAACTGCCCCATGAAAGGGGCACCACCACCAGCACCACCGGCTGCCCCGCCAGCTCAGTATTTTGGAGTCCGAGGAAGTGGCCGAGGTCGTGGATACCATGGCAGAGACCACATGCGGGAGAGGGAGCAGGTATATGAATTGGATCTGACTCAACCACGAAACCCGGAGCAAGTAATCATGGGTATGCCAGTTAATTTTTAATTTTTTTTCTTTCCTAGATAATTAAAGCTATGAATATAGGACTAATAGACTAGGAAAAACCATAATTAGATTTCTAAAAATTTAAGTTAAACCCCCCGGCATAGTCTTCATCAGCGGTAAGCCTGCCTATACACTGTTCGATGCGGTTGCTTCGCACTCGTTCCTGTCGGAAGCCTTCCTAGAAGGGCTAAAAGGCATGGAGCGGTTAACAGGCCTGATGATGAGGATACAACTACCTGACGGATCGGACTTATTCACCACCGCCCGCTGCAACATGGAGGCGGAGATCGGCAGAAAGATATTTGAAGCACCAGCGACGATCATGAAGATGCCATTCTTTGATTTGATCCTGGAATGACATGGTTGCGCTGGAACCTTGCTCAGATTGACTGCATGTCCAAGAGGATTACTGTGAGTCATGGGGATTCCTTCATCATCATCGAAGGTATTAGATCTATTCCCCGTCTCTTGCTGACATCCGTGCAGGACGTCAAGGCCCACTTACAGGGGAGGAGGTCTATGAAGTGTTGTATAGGATGGCCGAGGCTAAGGGTTCCATCTCGGATATTCCGGTGGTGCGAAATTTTGCCGACGTATTTCCAGAGAAGCTGTCAGGGCAACCCCCACAATGTGAGCAGGATTTCCGGATACAGCTTGTGCCGCGGCTAAGCTAGCATTTAGAGCCCCTTACTGCGTGGCCCCAAAGGAGCTGACAGAGTTTCGGAGCCAGCTCTAGGAATTGGTGGAAGCCGGTTTTGTCCGGCCAAGCTCTTCACCATGGGGAGCCCCAGTGTTATTTGTCAAAAAGAAGGACGGGACACTTAGATTGTGCATCGACTACCCGGCACTGAACCGACTAACAGTCCGTAATACCTATCCACTGCCAAGGATAGATGAGCTGTTTGACCAGATGGAGGGCGCACATTTCTTTTCAAAGCTGGATTTAAGGTCAGGCTACTATCAGCTGCGGATCCAGGAGGAGGACATACCGAAGAGTGCCTTCAGTAGCAGATATGGGCTGTTCGAGTTATTGTGAAGCCCTTCGGGCTCACGAATGCACCATCAGCATTCATGAGCCTAATGAATCGGGTGTTCGAGGCATATATAGATGTGTTCATCATTGTATTTATTGACGATATCCACATCTACTCGAGGACAGAGGAGGAGCACACACGACATCTGATGCTGACCCTAGAGAGACTATGGTAGCACCAGCTCTACGTGAAGTTCAGCAAATGCCAGTTCTGGTTGAAGGAGGTGGCTTTCCTAGGCCATATCATCAGTGGTGTTGGGTTGGCAGTGGACCCGACCAAGATTCAGGCAGTTCGGGATTGGCTGCAGCTAAAGTCGGCCTCAGATGTGTGGAGTTTCCTAGGACTTGCCGGGTACAACCAGAAGTTCGTGGAGAGATTTTCTCGTATTGCCCTTCCACTCACATCCCTGACAAGAAAAGAAGTGCCCTTTTTCTGGACCCCGCAATGCGAGGCAGCCTTTCAGGAGTTAAAGATTCGACTCACCTCAGCTCCTATACTATCCCTTCCTTCGGGGAAGGAAGGATTCCAGGTCTACACCGACGCTTCGTACCATGGAATGGGTGTGGTACTGATGCAGAATCATCACATGATAGCATACGCTTCTCGGTAGGTGAAGAAGCATGAGCTAAACTACCCAGTTCATGACTTAGATATGGGAGCGGTCATATTTGCACTGAAAGTCTGGCAACACTATCTGTGCGGTGTCCACTATGACATTTACTCCGATCACAAGAACTTGAGGTATGTGGACACGCAAAAGGAGCTGAATATCAGACAGAGGAGGTGGGTGGAGTTTCTAGTAGATTACCAGTACGAGATGCACTACCACCTGGGAAATGCCCATGTGGTGGCAGATGCGCTGAGCCGGAAGGCCACAAACTCTGGATCTGGAACGCAGTTGATGGCCTTGGAGTTGGTCCAGATGTTCGAAAAGATGCAGATATCCTTTGTGTCAGACGATCACCCTGAGTTATATCGAGAGTACCTAGCATTGTTGATTGCCCCAGATGACATTCGAGACCGAGTCAGAGATGGGCAGAGGCAGGATACCCAGCTTGAGCCGATATTTCGGGCCTTAGAAGCAGGCACAGCTGGAGATTACTCACTGAGGGATGGGCTAGTGTGTTTCAGAGGACGGATTTACATACCAGTGGGAGGCCAGGTCCGATAGGATATCATGACGGAGGCTCATTGCATTCGGTACTCAGTACATCCGAGTGTTACAAAGATGACTGCGGGCCTGAAGAAGACCATGTACTGGCCAGGCATGAAGAAGGATATCACCTACTTCAGGACCCACTGTGAGGCACGCCAGTTGGTGAAGGCAGAGTGTAGGAACCCCGCAGGACTATTACAGCCACTCCCAGTGTCGGAGTGGAAAGTTTGACGATGTTGCGATAGACTTCATACATGGGCTTCCCCGATCGCGAACGAGAAACAATTCAATTTGGGTGATCGTCGACCGGCTGGCAAAGGTAGCCCGATTTATTCTAATCAGGAAGGAAGACTCGGTTCGTGTGCTGGTTTGGAAGTTTGTGGAACAATTCATCCGTTATCATTGCGTACCCAGGTCGATTGTATCGGATCAGGATGGACGGTTTATGTCCACGAAGTGGAGATCAAGCAGACATATTTGGGCACTCGGCTGACATTCAGTACAACATTTCATCCCCAGGCTAATGGACATATGGAACGCACCAATCGGACCTTTGAAGATCTGCTGCGACTTTGCATACTGGATCGCGGTGAGCCCTGGGAGAAGCTGCTGCTACTGATCGAGTTCTCATATAATAACAACTACTAGTCCAACATAAGGATGACTCCTTATGAGGCCTTATACGGACGAATATGTAGGACTCCGCTGTCGTGGATACAGCAGGAGTATCCAAAGGCTTTGGGTTCGGAGTTTGTTGAGGACACCGAGGCTCAGGTGAGATTGATACGGGATAGGATGCTAGAGGCACAGAGCCGACAGGCCAAGTTTTATGACGCTCGGCATCTCCAGGTGGAATTCCAGGTGGGGGACCAAGTGTTCTTGAAGATCCGACCAATGCATGGTGTTTCACAGGTGCGCGGTCGGAAGAAGAAGCTCAGCCCCAGATATATGGGGCCTTATAGGATCCAGGAGCAGATCGGTCCCTTGGCATATAGACTGGAGTTGCCACCGGAGCTGGCAAGCCTGCACGGCGTATTCCATGTATCCTCACTCAAGAGGGCTCTAGTATGCCTAGAGCAGCAGATTACGACCACGGTTGGGCCAGTAGCCTCTGATCGGTCAGTTCACCTGGAACCGGTTCGGATTGACGATAGGGGAATACGAGTCTTGCGCCGCAAGAAGGTTCCATTGATCAGGTCCTGTGGAGGAATCACGGGCGAGAGGAGTACACATGGGAGCCCCAGGACTTGATGCAGCAAAGGTACCCTGAGCTTTTAGGTCAGGTATTGCTCACAACCTCTCAGGATGTTATAATTTTGCTTTCATATTTGAAACCCTGTAGGCCGAACTAGAATTTCGAGGACGAAATTGTTTTTTGTTATATATTGGGATTTGTAACATCACTCAAACAACTAGACCTCTATGAGTGGTTTTGTCATGACTAGGTCATGACAAAACCCTAGGAAGCCCAAGAAGGCCAAGTAAACCTAGGGATGTAAGTGAGACAACTATGGTCTGCAAATAGTAGATTTATGAACCCTAGTTAAGGTGATCATGGGACTTCACCAAGACTTCAAGACCCCACCATGGCCTCACCAATCCATTGTAAAGTTCATCTGAACCTTAAGGGTCCATTGGAGTCGACTCAGGGTGACCAAGTTGACCTAGGACCACTCTAGTCCTAAATTGGGCAGGGTGCCCTAATTAAGGGCAATGTGCCCTAGTTAAGCACAACTAACCCTACCAGGGTCTTCCTAGACCTAAAATGCGGTCAAAGGGGTCACTAAGGACACTTGGAGGGCAGTCAAGGGAGTTAAGTTGACCAAAGTCAACTCTAGCCCAAAATGGGTCAAACTGAACTATATTGGGTCAATTGACCATCCCCTAGCCAGGTGGACCCCATTTATACCTCCTAACCCTAAGGTGAGGTCCATGGGTCACCAAGGATCCATTGGGTCCAGCCCTAGTGGCTAATTTGACCCAAGTCAACCCTAACCTTAATTCAGGCAAAGTACCCTTCCTAAGGGCAGGTGACCTCCAAAGTGCCACGTTAGCCCTACCCAACCATACCTAGGCCTTAAGGGAGATCAATGGGTCACCAAGGATCCATTGGGGGCCTCCCAAAGGTCAAAAAGACCAAAGTCAACCCAAGCCTACTTTGGGTCAACCTAGCCCAAAAGGGGCTAGCCCAAGCCAAAGCCTCCTCATGTGGCTCCTTTAGGGAATAATGTGCATGGATGGGCTACAAATAGCTCTCCAGATTGAAAAAGTCAACTTGGTGATGAGGAGAGAGGATGAGCTTCATTCCATGTTAATGGAGGAGAGAGAAATAAGAAGGAGGAGGGGATGAAGGGGGCTCGGCCAACGGGAGGCCAAAGGCCACCCTTAATGGTTGAATTCAACTCCCCTGAGGAAGGGGAGAAGTTTCCAGTCAATTCCCTGGCCACCAAGGCCTAGATCAGCCCCCCTCCCCCATAGCCGAGCCTAGCCAATAATGGCTTTAATGGGCATTAATAATACAGCCCCTCCCCTCCCCAACTGAGGCTTTAAACACCATCAGTGCGTCGAGAGAAGGCTTTCGCAATCCTTACCTGAAGAAATCGAGACCCCCCCCACTGTGTAGTTGTATAAACTGAGCGGCGCCGCCTTCAGGAATGGCTTTCCGACGATCTTATCGACTTCAGGCCGCCAACAAGGTCATCCTCCTCTCCTTACCTCATGGCTAGATCATAGCAATGTTTAGGTTCAAGGTTCGGGCTCAATTGAGCCCGAACCAATTACTTGTTTTCATGGTTTCGGGCCGAGAACGTTTCTTGGTAGAACCGTCGGAATCCGCCCCTCCGGAGGTTGTCGCCGCCAATCGATAGCCACCACCTCGGTGGAGGTGTTGGTGGCGGTCGGCGGCCGGGGAAGTGCCGGGATGGGCGGCATCTGTAGTTGGAAGTGGCTCCAGGCTCGGGCTATCTCATCCATTGGCTGGAGGTAGACGATGAGCCCGGGGCACTGGATCTGCGCCAAGATTCGTGCGCCAGTTTGATAAGAATCATTTAAATTCATTTCTATATCATTTTTGTCACACTTTTTGCTGGGGATGGTTTTAATTTTTAAAAATACTTAGGCTCCTCTACCGAACAATTCACTAGCATGACATTTGATGCCTAAGTGTCTAATTTAATTCAAAATTGATTTGAACCAATTTGGACCTCTGGTTGGACTAGGGCACCCATTTTGGTGGGACCTATACCTAGGGCTATCCTGGGATTAAAAAGGGTACCCACTCTTCATCCCTTGTCCAAATGACCTGAAATTTGGGCAGGGGGTCATCCTTAGATAGATCTAGGGCCTGTCCAAAAACGGGAAATTTTGGATATACTTTGTCTATGGTTTTAATATTTATTTAATAATACTAGGGTAAATTAATTAGGTAGCCTAACTACCTCCAAACCCTCCCAAATTTTGTTGTATGGTCCCTGACCTCATGATATGTCTCTATATAAATTTTCACCTCATTTGGATGTGTTTTGGATAGGAAATGAGCTAACACTAATTTTTCCTTAATAAGGGGTTCTTAAGTAGAAAGTGCACCTTGAGGTTGAGTT
The DNA here is from genome assembly GCA_039583875.1 of Platanthera guangdongensis. Taxonomy (NCBI): domain Eukaryota; kingdom Viridiplantae; phylum Streptophyta; class Magnoliopsida; order Asparagales; family Orchidaceae; genus Platanthera; species Platanthera guangdongensis. The sequence continues at coordinate 120,012,919 of CM077164.1, forward strand.
GTCTAATCACCTCAACAGAGGCTGGGATTTTGACCACTAACTTGACATAACCTTAGACACCCTCATAGGGATTATGGTGTGGTCTAGGGTAGTTTTGCCCTAGGATCCAAACTCAAACCCTAAGGAGGGGCTTTTGAGTATTGTGAAGGGCATGGGGTCAAATGCCCTTGGGTGATCTTGCAACTTGGTAGAAATGATGTCATGGTAGCCAAAGCCCACTGATATGAATCTTAGAGGATTTGGATATGGATAAACCACTCAAATACCTAACCCAAGTTTAGGGTATATCCACTTTTGTGTAGAATAAGCCACCAAAACTTACTAAAAAGCTGTGAAACTTAGGTAGCATGGATTTTAAGTTAGTTAGGACCTCTGGTGAATTTATTGGAATTTTATGAGTAATATTACTAGCACCCCCTTTGTTATACAAGATGTGCCCCTAAATGGTATTTTATTTATTATGATCACACTATTCATTCTAGACTCATGAAATTTGGGCAGGAGATGTTTTAAGTCAAAATGATTATTCCTGAATTTTATTATAAATTTTAGTTGAACAACTTTATTACTTCCTTCCCAAATTTGAAATGGTGCAATTATGGTCAATAAATTATTTAGATCTATTTACTTATTACAAAATTGTGTAATTGAGTATCTGATAAATTTAGGTCAATAACCACATTGGAGAAATTAATTCATGATTTTTAGATGACTATTTGTAATATATGCTTTATAAACCCATAATTTTGGAGATTTGACGTATAATTTATTCAGATGCTTATTTCCTGCAAAAAATTGGGAGACACTAGATTACTTGTTGAATAGTCATATTGAATTTATCATAAATTTTGTAGCCCATTTGCTTGTCTGAAATGGGTACTTCATGTTCAAACTTGGATTTTTGGATTACTAGAATAAATAAATAAATTATCAGATAAATTAGGAAAATTATGAATTTCTGGATTTAGGCTAAACATGTCATTATAGCCCTCTACCAATTATTATAGGGGTACTGGGTGATTATTTTGTGTATACACTCCATATAGTTTAGGTTGGTATGCATTTAGTAAAATCGCAGAAATTGTGTTGGAATAAGAATTGGGGCACACGAGTTGGGGTTAGATGTTTGCTGATTTGTGGATGAATGAAAAAAAGTTCGTCGTTCGAATTGGGATGACTAAGGGGTTGGAATGGCTAGTGTCCAGTGGTGCTCGGGATCGGCGAAAGATTGTCTTTCCCGTAGGGAGGAAGTGTCTAATGCACTAGGGTTAGATCTATTAAATAATTAAGGGTGGGAAATCTGGTAGCAACCTATAATAGTAAGTGTCTTGCGAAAGGGAGCTTTGGGCTTAATCCCATCGTAGTTCCTAGTGCCTTCGAGAGCCCTTCACGGTGTATACCTTGGGCAGTCCTGGGCTAACCTAAATAGTAGGTAAAACTGGAATGCAATAGTAAGTAGAAGTAATCTAGGGTTGCACTCACACTCCCCAGTGTTATGGGAGTTAGGTTAGGCCACTCGGGCAGTAGGCTCGGTGGATTTGGAGATAGGCAAATTGGCCCGGCGAGCTTTGACTCGGTTGTAGTTGGTGACGGACGGGTTGGTCCTGGGAGCTTTGGCCCGGTGGTTATACATCAAGGTTGCATGTGCATAAAGTAAAGGTGGTGGGTCTTCGATATTGGAGAGTCGATGCACCGACGCCAACACGTTGACTCGGCAAGTGTGGTTTACCACTTGGTCAAGTAAAGTCCGGTGTGCCAGCCGGCAAGAGTATGCAGGAGCTCCGCTTAGTGCACCTGCGTTAAGGCGTACGATAGGTCTGACTGGTAGTGCAATTACCAGTTTAGAGGTGGGCGAGGCCCTACCCACCGCTTCTGTTTTCCACTATGGAGGTATCATGGAAGGTTCGGCTCCAAAAAGGGGGAACTAAAGGTCTGTATACACAGAGTCAAGTGGGTATGTTGCACTTGCATGTTTACAGTATGACATAATTGTATTTCATAACATAACCATTGCATTCAACCCTGACACCTATTGTATAAAGTGGTATGGGACGTTTTATACAATAGGCCCTGCAAAACGACCCCTTGGTTTATAAGTTCGTGCGAGCGTGCTTATAAGTAAAGGTTTTATTTAAGAAATCTTTATATGTATGCTTTATAGAAAAACCGACACCCTATCGTATAAACAGGTATGGGACTCTTTATACGATAGGAGCCCTGCAAAAGATCCCTCGGCTTATGTGTCCTCGCATAAGTTAAGGTTATTTTTCCTGCTTAATTTCTCATGCTTTTATTACTGCCTTATATATTATTGGGTGCTAGTTTAGATCCACCACCATCTGATCATTTTGCTATTCTCCACCTTCATGTCCTCTCCTTTTCTCCTCCCCGCTCGGTGCCTAGGTGTCATGACAGTAGGGGCGAGGGATGATAGGACTTAGTCTTTTAGACTAACGGTTTTCGAACCGCATAATTTTAGGGAACCGTGGAGCCCAGCATGGAGGAGCTGCCCTGGTGGTCGACGCGCTTGGAGATGGGGCAGTCTAATACCGGAGTTCAGACGGTAGGGACTGTGAGTCCTGGACCCTACTAGTTATATTACTTTGCCTCCGCGATGAGAGATTTGTAGTGAGGACATTGATGTACTGGGTTGAGCCCAAGATTTTGTTTTTTTTTATTATATCTATGGACACTCCCTTCGTGGAGATCATTTACTATTTTTGTGACTTATGTGGACTTGCTTTTGTTACTTTGCTACTGTTGAGATCGATTTGGCCGGCAGGATCGGCATTTTGTAGTGATGACCTTCCCGGGAGTGGAGGTGTCATCGCAAAACGGCATTTCTGGCCTAAGACCCCGTGGTGTTAAAAAGAAAAAAAGGGGGGGGGGTCTTACATAAAGTGCCACATCAACTACATATAAAGATTTATCCACGCATAACATCAATAAAGCAAGAACAAGTCAAGAAATCGATCGAATCCGAAGGCTCGTCGAGGTGCCGCGGAAGTAATCTCCGGGTTGTCAATCCGTATCTGAGCTCGGTTCTAACTACATACGGGGTAGAGAAGGCTGTCACCGCCCTCAAATGGACCTGTCTTCTTTGTGTCACGATCCGGAAGAAGGTTGCAAGCTTCCCTTTGCTTGATTTATATGGCATCAAAACTTGCAATAGGGCTAAGAAGTGAAGGAGCTATCCGAGAGCAAGCACTGGCGAGAGGTAAGCTTCACGAGCATGGACAGAGATTCTCTCCTTAGTGGAAGATGAAGGATGGAGGTGAGAGGGCGGAGTTTTGCCGTAAAATGGCGGCAGGAATGGCAGAAAAGCGTATCCTTTTGATTGGAAGAAAACCGTGCTTAAATAGAAGCAGGTCCGAAAAAAGGTCACACATGGTTTGGCGCACGACCGTGCGATATTAACGCGCAAAAAATAGCCTGTGAGGAAGAAGCGTTGACACCATGCGTTTCCTCGCGCACGGATGCTTCCGCCCGTGCATGAAGGAAAACACACGAGTAACAACAAAGCAGAAATTTCTGGCAAGCAGGTGGAACCGTGCGTTTTACTCGCGCCAGTGGAATGTGCACGTGAGCGGATAATAACTAGAGTCTGTCCCCCACAAGACTTAATCCATGCAACCTATCACAAGATTTGCAATATAAACAATGAAATATAAGTCGGGGGAAAGGTTACCCATACTCAGCAAACGAGCATACCAGAAGACGCGAGAGAGCTTGAAGCTAAACCTGTAAAAATTTTACTCACTCCGCCGCGCAAGTGAAGGGCTGACCTGCAAATGAGCTCCAACAAAGATTGTATATACAATGGTAATATCATATTTAATGTAAGCTATACAACACGTAAAGTAATTTTTTAAAACAGTAAATATAACTAACTATGCATACTCCTAGATAAGTACTGGGGTTATTGTCCACGCAGCACGACTAATCGGCTAACAAAAAGTTCTAGCTAATGAGCCTATGAAACAAAAGATGTACAGGTAACAGGCCGAATATCCGTTGCGGTAGCGAGTACCGATACAGAGATAATGCAGTTACCCCTCTACCTAAATAATAATACCTGCACAACTCAGGTAGGGGAAATAGGAAACAATAAGAGGAGGAGCACTGGCCCTCACTAATCTCATCAAAAGATATATCCTTCCCTAGCAAGGCGCTGTCCACCGCAGGTCCGCAGGAGACCATGGCGATGATAGGGGCTTCCGCTGTGAAGCAGGTAGGAACCTTCTCACACAGGCAGAGGTACTCGCCGATGGCTTGAGCACAAGGCTCATCATCATCCAACGTACCCGTGGAGACACAACCCACATAGGCTCAGATGAAGAAGGAGATCAAGTAATAAATGAGAAGAAAAACTAAAATATACAGAATAGGGAGAGTGATCCCGGTATCACTTTCAGCTGGATCCAAGCACAGATCACTGTTCGTATTATATGAGTCGTATCAGGGGGAATCCGAGAACTCGAGATCTGTTGTGGTAAGAGGGACTGCCTCATGCAATAAGGAGGTGCAAACCTCCACATCAGTAGGAGGATACCCTCATCCCACCAAGGTGCGTCATAGTGTTCCGATGATCCATATTCTCCATCGGAGATAGTAAAATCCTCATCCCACTTCGGCTCACCTCAGGCACTGAATCACCAACAAATACAAAATCATCAGCCGACTCACACAAAAATGGAGTAGCACGATCAAGCAAAAAAAAATTTTCAAACTATGTTTCAACGGAGGGGCCCCTCCGTAAAATTTTGCTTGATTCGTGCCTACTCCAAATCGTTTCATGACACCTGTGAGTCGGCTGATGATTTGTATTTGTTGGTGATTCAGTGCCTGAGGTGAGCCGAAGTGGGATGAGGATTTTTACTATCTCGATGGAGAATATGGATCATCGAACACTATGACGCACCTTGGGGATGAGGAGTATCCTCCTACTGATGTGGAGGTTTGCACCTCCTTATTGCATGAGGCAGTCCCTCTTACCACAACAGATCTCGAGTTCTCGGATTCCCCATGATACGACTCATATAATACCGAACAGTGATCTGTGCTTGGATCCAGCTGAAAGTGATACCGGGATCACTCTCCCCTATTCTGTATATTTTAGTTTTTCTTCTCATTTATTACTTGACCTCCTTCTTCATCTGAGCCTATGTGGGTTGTGTCTCCACGGGTACGTTGGGATGATGATGGAGCCTTGTGCTCAAGCCATCGGCGAGTACCTCTGCCTGTGTGAGAAGGTTCCTACCTGCTTCACAGCGGAAGCCCCTATCATCGCCATGGTCTCCTGCGGACCTGCGGTGGACAGCGCCTTGCTAGGGAAGGATATATCTTTTGATGAGATTAGTGAGGGCCAGTGCTCCTCCTCTTATTGTTTCCTATTTCCCCTACCTGAGTTGTGCAGGTATTATTATTTAGGTAGAGGGGTAACTGCATTATCTCTGTATCGGTACTACGCTACCGCAACGGATATTCGGCCTGTTACCTGTACATCTTTTGTTTCATAGGCTCATTAGCTAGAACTTTTTGTTAGCCGAATTAGTCGTGCTGCGTGGACAATAACCCCAGTACTTATCTAGGAGTATGCATAGTTAGTTATATTTACTGTTTTAAAAATTACTTTACGTGTTGTATAGCTTACATTAAATATGATATTACCATTGTATATACAATCTTTGTTGGAGCTCATTTGCAGGTCAGCCCTTCACTTGCGCGGCGGAGTGAGTAAAATTTTTACAGGTTTAGCTTCAAGCTCTCTCGCGTCTTCTGGTATGCTCGTTTGCTGAGTATGGGGTAACCTTTCCCCCGACTTATATTTCATGTGTTTATATTGCAAATCTTGTGATAGGTTGCATGGATTAAGTCTTGTGGGGGACAGACTCTAGTTATTATCCGCTCACGGTGCACATTCCACTGGCGCGAGTAAAACGCACGGTTCCACCTGCTTGCCAGAAATTTCTGCTTTCTGTTGTTACTCGTGTGTTTTCCTTCATGCACGGGCGGAAGCATCCGTGCGCGAGGAAACGCATGGGTCAACGCTTCTTCCTCACAGGCTATTTTTTGCGCGTTAATATCGCACGGTCGTGCGCCAAACCATGTGTGACCTTTTTTCGGACCTGCTTCTATTTAAGCACAGGTTTTCTTCCAATCAAAAGGATACGCTTTTCTGCCATTCCTGCCGCCATTTTACGGCAAAACTCCGCCCTCTCACCTCCATCCTTCATCTTCCACTAAGGAGAGAATCTCTGTCCATGCTCGTGAAGCTTACCTCTCGCCAGTGCTTGCTCTCGGATAGCTCCTTCACTTCTTAGCCCTATTGCAAGTTTTGATGCCATATAAATCAAGCAAAGGGAAGCTTGCAACCTTCTTCCGGATCGTGACACAAAGAAGACAGGTCCATTTGAGGGCGGTGACAGCCTTCTCTACCCCGTATGTAGTTGAGAACCGAGCTCAGATACGGATTGACAACCCGGAGATTACTTCCGCGGCACCTCGACGAGCCTTCGGATTCGATCGATTTCTTGACTTGTTCTTGCTTTATTGATGTATATGCGTGGATAAATCTTTATATGTAGTTGATGTGGCACTTTATGTAAGACCCCCCCCCCCCTTTTTTTCTTTTTAACACCACGGGGTCTTAGGCCCAGAAATGCCGTTTTGCGATGACACCTCCACTCCCGGGAAGGTCATCACTACAAAATGCCGATCCTGCCGGCCAAATCGATCTCAACAGTAGCAAAGTAACAAAAGCAAGTCCACATAAGTCACAAAAATAGTAAATGATCTCCACGAAGGGAGTGTCCATAGATATAATAAAAAAACAAAATCTTGGGCTCAACCCAGTACATCAATGTCCTCACTACAAATCTCTCATCGCGGAGGCAAAGTAATATAACTAGTAGGGTCCAGGACTCACAGTCCCTACCGTCTGAACTCCGGTATTAGACTGCCCCATCTCCAAGCGCGTCGACCACCAGGGCAGCTCCTCCATGCTGGGCTCCACGGTTCCCTAAAATTATGCGGTTCGAAAACCGTTAGTCTAAAAGACTAAGTCCTATCATCCCTCGCCCCTACTGTCATGACACCTAGGCACCGAGCGGGGAGGAGAAAAGGAGAGGACATGAAGGTGGAGAATAGCAAAATGATCAGATGGTGGTGGATCTAAACTAGCACCCAATAATATATAAGGCAGTAATAAAAGCATGAGAAATTAAGCAGGAAAAATAACCTTAACTTATGCGAGGACACATAAGCCGAGGGATCTTTTGCAGGGCTCCTATCGTATAAAGAGTCCCATACCTGTTTATACGATAGGGTGTCGGTTTTCTATAAAGCATACATATAAAGATTTCTTAAATAAACCTTTACTTATAAGCACGCTCGCACGAACTTATAAACCAAGGGGTCGTTTTGCAGGGCCTATTGTATAAAACGTCCCATACCACTTTATACAATAGTTGTCAGGGTTGAATGCAATGGTTATGTTATGAAATACAATTATGCCATACTGTAAACATGCAAGTGCAACATACCCACTTGACTCTGTGTATACAGACCTTTAGTTCCCCCTTTTTGGAGCCGAACCTTCCATGATACCTCCATAGTGGAAAACAGAAGCGGTGGGTAGGGCCTCGCCCACCTCTAAACTGGTAATTGCACTACCAGTCAGACCTATCGTACGCCTTAACGCAGGTGCACTAAGCGGAGCTCCTGCATACTCTTGCGGCTGGCACACCGGACTTTACTTGACCAAGTGGTAAACCACACTTGCCGAGTCAACGTGTTGGCGTCGGTGCATCGACTCTCCAATATCGAAGACCCACCACCTTTACTTTATGCACATGCAACCTTGATGTATAACCACCGGGCCAAAGCTCCCAGGACCAACCCGTCCGTCACCAACTACAACCGAGTCAAAGCTCGCCGGGCCAATTTGCCTATCTCCAAATCCACCGAGCCTACTGCCCGAGTGGCCTAACCTAACTCCCATAACAGCGGGGAGTGTGAGTGCAACCCTAGATTACTTCTACTTACTATTGCATTCCAGTTTTACCTACTATTTAGGTTAGCCCAGGACTGCCCAAGGTATACACCGTGAAGGCTCTCGAAGGCACTAGGAACTACGATGGGATTAAGCCCAAAGCTCCCTTTCGCAAGACACTTACTATATAGGTTGCTACCAGATTTCCCAACCCTTAATTATTTAATAGATCTAACCCTAGTGCATTAGACACTTCCTCCCTACGGGAAAGACAATCTTTCGCCGATCCCGAGCACCACTGGACACTAGCCATTCCAACCCCTTAGTCATCCAATTCGAACGACGAACTTTTTTTCATTCATCCAAATCAGGAAACATCTAACCCCAACTCGTGTGCCCCAATTCTTATTCCAACACAATTTCTGCGATTTTACTAAATGCATACCAACCTAAACTATATGGAGTGTATACACAAAATAATCACCCAGTACCCCTATAATAATTGGTAGAGGGCTATAATGACATGTTTAGCCTAAATCCAGAAATTCATAATTTTCCTAATTTATCTGATAATTTATTTATTTATTCTAGTAATCCAAAAATCCAAGTTTGAACATGAAGTACCCATTTCAGACAAGCAAATGGGCTACAAAATTTATGATAAATTCAATATGACTATTCAACAAGTAATCTAGTGTCTCCCAATTTTTTGCAGGAAATAAGCATCTGAATAAATTATACGTCAAATCTCCAAAATTATGGGTTTATAAAGCATATATTACAAATAGTCATCTAAAAATCATGAATTAATTTCTCCAATGTGGTTATTGACCTAAATTTATCAGATACTCAATTACACAATTTTGTAATAAGTAAATAGATCTAAATAATTTATTGACCATAATTGCACCATTTCAAATTTGGGAAGGAAGTAATAAAGTTGTTCAACTAAAATTTATAATAAAATTCAGGAATAATCATTTTGACTTAAAACATCTCCTGCCCAAATTTCATGAGTCTAGAATGAATAGTGTGATCATAATAAATAAAATACCATTTAGGGGCACATCTTGTATAACAAAGGGGGTGCTAGTAATATTACTCATAAAATTCCAATAAATTCACCAGAGGTCCTAACTAACTTAAAATCCATGCTACCTAAGTTTCACAGCTTTTTAGTAAGTTTTGGTGGCTTAATTCTACACAAAAAGTGGATATACCCTAAACTTGGGTTAGGTATTTGAGTGGTTTATCCATATCCAAATCCTCTAAGATTCATATCAGTGGGCTTTGGCTACCATGACATCATTTCTACCAAGTTGCAAGATCACCCAAGGGCATTTGACCCCATGCCCTTCACAATACTCAAAAGCCCCTCCTTAGGGTTTGAGTTTGGATCCTAGGGCAAAACTACCCTAGACCACACCATAATCCCTATGAGGGTGTCTAAGGTTATGTCAAGTTAGTGGTCAAAATCCCAGCCTCTGTTGAGGTGATTAGACAACTCAACCTCAAGGTGCACTTTCTACTTAAGAACCCCTTATTAAGGAAAAATTAGTGTTAGCTCATTTCCTATCCAAAACACATCCAAATGAGGTGAAAATTTATATAGAGACATATCATGAGGTCAGGGACCATACAACAAAATTTGGGAGGGTTTGGAGGTAGTTAGGCTACCTAATTAATTTACCCTAGTATTATTAAATAAATATTAAAACCATAGACAAAGTATATCCAAAATTTCCCGTTTTTGGACAGGCCCTAGATCTATCTAAGGATGACCCCCTGCCCAAATTTCAGGTCATTTGGACAAGGGATGAAGAGTGGGTACCCTTTTTAATCCCAGGATAGCCCTAGGTATAGGTCCCACCAAAATGGGTGCCCTAGTCCAACCAGAGGTCCAAATTGGTTCAAATCAATTTTGAATTAAATTAGACACTTAGGCATCAAATGTCATGCTAGTGAATTGTTCGGTAGAGGAGCCTAAGTATTTTTAAAAATTAAAACCATCCCCAGCAAAAAGTGTGACAAAAATGATATAGAAATGAATTTAAATGATTCTTATCAAACTGGCGCACGAATCTTGGCGCAGATCCAGTGCCCCGGGCTCATCGTCTACCTCCAGCCAATGGATGAGATAGCCCGAGCCTGGAGCCACTTCCAACTACAGATGCCGCCCATCCCGGCACTTCCCCGGCCGCCGACCGCCACCAACACCTCCACCGAGGTGGTGGCTATCGACTGGCGGCGACAACCTCCGGAGGGGCGGATTCCGACGGTTCTACCAAGAAACGTTCTCGGCCCGAAACCATGAAAACAGTAATTGGTTCGGGCTCAATTGAGCCCGAACCTTGAACCTAAACATTGCTATGATCTAGCCATGAGGTAAGGAGAGGAGGATGACCTTGTTGGCGGCCTGAAGTCGATAAGATCGTCGGAAAGCCATTCCTGAAGGCGGCGCCGCTCAGTTTATACAACTACACAGTGGGGGGGGTCTCGATTTCTTCAGGTAAGGATTGCGAAAGCCTTCTCTCGACGCACTGATGGTGTTTAAAGCCTCAGTTGGGGAGGGGAGGGGCTGTATTATTAATGCCCATTAAAGCCATTATTGGCTAGGCTCGGCTATGGGGGAGGGGGGCTGATCTAGGCCTTGGTGGCCAGGGAATTGACTGGAAACTTCTCCCCTTCCTCAGGGGAGTTGAATTCAACCATTAAGGGTGGCCTTTGGCCTCCCGTTGGCCGAGCCCCCTTCATCCCCTCCTCCTTCTTATTTCTCTCTCCTCCATTAACATGGAATGAAGCTCATCCTCTCTCCTCATCACCAAGTTGACTTTTTCAATCTGGAGAGCTATTTGTAGCCCATCCATGCACATTATTCCCTAAAGGAGCCACATGAGGAGGCTTTGGCTTGGGCTAGCCCCTTTTGGGCTAGGTTGACCCAAAGTAGGCTTGGGTTGACTTTGGTCTTTTTGACCTTTGGGAGGCCCCCAATGGATCCTTGGTGACCCATTGATCTCCCTTAAGGCCTAGGTATGGTTGGGTAGGGCTAACGTGGCACTTTGGAGGTCACCTGCCCTTAGGAAGGGTACTTTGCCTGAATTAAGGTTAGGGTTGACTTGGGTCAAATTAGCCACTAGGGCTGGACCCAATGGATCCTTGGTGACCCATGGACCTCACCTTAGGGTTAGGAGGTATAAATGGGGTCCACCTGGCTAGGGGATGGTCAATTGACCCAATATAGTTCAGTTTGACCCATTTTGGGCTAGAGTTGACTTTGGTCAACTTAACTCCCTTGACTGCCCTCCAAGTGTCCTTAGTGACCCCTTTGACCGCATTTTAGGTCTAGGAAGACCCTGGTAGGGTTAGTTGTGCTTAACTAGGGCACATTGCCCTTAATTAGGGCACCCTGCCCAATTTAGGACTAGAGTGGTCCTAGGTCAACTTGGTCACCCTGAGTCGACTCCAATGGACCCTTAAGGTTCAGATGAACTTTACAATGGATTGGTGAGGCCATGGTGGGGTCTTGAAGTCTTGGTGAAGTCCCATGATCACCTTAACTAGGGTTCATAAATCTACTATTTGCAGACCATAGTTGTCTCACTTACATCCCTAGGTTTACTTGGCCTTCTTGGGCTTCCTAGGGTTTTGTCATGACCTAGTCATGACAAAACCACTCATAGAGGTCTAGTTGTTTGAGTGATGTTACAAATCCCAATATATAACAAAAAACAATTTCGTCCTCGAAATTCTAGTTCGGCCTACAGGGTTTCAAATATGAAAGCAAAATTATAACATCCTGAGAGGTTGTGAGCAATACCTGACCTAAAAGCTCAGGGTACCTTTGCTGCATCAAGTCCTGGGGCTCCCATGTGTACTCCTCTCGCCCGTGATTCCTCCACAGGACCTGATCAATGGAACCTTCTTGCGGCGCAAGACTCGTATTCCCCTATCGTCAATCCGAACCGGTTCCAGGTGAACTGACCGATCAGAGGCTACTGGCCCAACCGTGGTCGTAATCTGCTGCTCTAGGCATACTAGAGCCCTCTTGAGTGAGGATACATGGAATACGCCGTGCAGGCTTGCCAGCTCCGGTGGCAACTCCAGTCTATATGCCAAGGGACCGATCTGCTCCTGGATCCTATAAGGCCCCATATATCTGGGGCTGAGCTTCTTCTTCCGACCGCGCACCTGTGAAACACCATGCATTGGTCGGATCTTCAAGAACACTTGGTCCCCCACCTGGAATTCCACCTGGAGATGCCGAGCGTCATAAAACTTGGCCTGTCGGCTCTGTGCCTCTAGCATCCTATCCCGTATCAATCTCACCTGAGCCTCGGTGTCCTCAACAAACTCCGAACCCAAAGCCTTTGGATACTCCTGCTGTATCCACGACAGCGGAGTCCTACATATTCGTCCGTATAAGGCCTCATAAGGAGTCATCCTTATGTTGGACTAGTAGTTGTTATTATATGAGAACTCGATCAGTAGCAGCAGCTTCTCCCAGGGCTCACCGCGATCCAGTATGCAAAGTCGCAGCAGATCTTCAAAGGTCCGATTGGTGCGTTCCATATGTCCATTAGCCTGGGGATGAAATGTTGTACTGAATGTCAGCCGAGTGCCCAAATATGTCTGCTTGATCTCCACTTCGTGGACATAAACCGTCCATCCTGATCCGATACAATCGACCTGGGTACGCAATGATAACGGATGAATTGTTCCACAAACTTCCAAACCAGCACACGAACCGAGTCTTCCTTCCTGATTAGAATAAATCGGGCTACCTTTGCCAGCCGGTCGACGATCACCCAAATTGAATTGTTTCTCGTTCGCGATCGGGGAAGCCCATGTATGAAGTCTATCGCAACATCGTCAAACTTTCCACTCCGACACTGGGAGTGGCTGTAATAGTCCTGCGGGGTTCCTACACTCTGCCTTCACCAACTGGCGTGCCTCACAGTGGGTCCTGAAGTAGGTGATATCCTTCTTCATGCCTGGCCAGTACATGGTCTTCTTCAGGCCCGCAGTCATCTTTGTAACACTCGGATGTACTGAGTACCGAATGCAATGAGCCTCCGTCATGATATCCTATCGGACCTGGCCTCCCACTGGTATGTAAATCCGTCCTCTGAAACACACTAGCCCATCCCTCAGTGAGTAATCTCCAGCTGTGCCTGCTTCTAAGGCCCGAAATATCGGCTCAAGCTGGGTATCCTGCCTCTGCCCATCTCTGACTCGGTCTCGAATGTCATCTGGGGCAATCAACAATGCTAGGTACTCTCGATATAACTCAGGGTGATCGTCTGACACAAAGGATATCTGCATCTTTTCGAACATCTGGACCAACTCCAAGGCCATCAACTGCGTTCCAGATCCAGAGTTTGTGGCCTTCCGGCTCAGCGCATCTGCCACCACATGGGCATTTCCCAGGTGGTAGTGCATCTCGTACTGGTAATCTACTAGAAACTCCACCCACCTCCTCTGTCTGATATTCAGCTCCTTTTGCGTGTCCACATACCTCAAGTTCTTGTGATCGGAGTAAATGTCATAGTGGACACCGCACAGATAGTGTTGCCAGACTTTCAGTGCAAATATGACCGCTCCCATATCTAAGTCATGAACTGGGTAGTTTAGCTCATGCTTCTTCACCTACCGAGAAGCGTATGCTATCATGTGATGATTCTGCATCAGTACCACACCCATTCCATGGTACGAAGCGTCGGTGTAGACCTGGAATCCTTCCTTCCCCGAAGGAAGGGATAGTATAGGAGCTGAGGTGAGTCGAATCTTTAACTCCTGAAAGGCTGCCTCGCATTGCGGGGTCCAGAAAAAGGGCACTTCTTTTCTTGTCAGGGATGTGAGTGGAAGGGCAATACGAGAAAATCTCTCCACGAACTTCTGGTAGTACCCGGCAAGTCCTAGGAAACTCCACACATCTGAGGCCGACTTTAGCTGCAGCCAATCCCGAACTGCCTGAATCTTGGTCGGGTCCACTGCCAACCCAACACCACTGATGATATGGCCTAGGAAAGCCACCTCCTTCAACCAGAACTGGCATTTGCTGAACTTCACGTAGAGCTGGTGCTGCCATAGTCTCTCTAGGGTCAGCATCAGATGTCGTGTGTGCTCCTCCTCTGTCCTCGAGTAGATGAGGATATCGTCAATAAATACAATGATGAACACATCTATATATGCCTCGAACACCCGATTCATTAGGCTCATGAATGCTGATGGTGCATTCGTGAGCCCGAAGGGCTTCACAATAACTCGAACAGCCCATATCTGCTACTGAAGGCACTCTTCGGTATGTCCTCCTCCTGGATCCGCAGCTGATAGTAGCCTGACCTTAAATCCAGCTTTGAAAAGAAATGTGCGCCCTCCATCTGGTCAAACAGCTCATCTATCCTTGGCAGTGGATAGGTATTACGGACTGTTAGTCGGTTCAGTGCCGGGTAGTCGATGCACAATCTAAGTGTCCCGTCCTTCTTTTTGACAAATAACACTGGGGCTCCCCATGGTGAAGAGCTTGGCCGGCCGGCTTCCACCAACTAGAGCTGGCTCCGAAACCTGGCTTTCCACGCAGTTAAGGGGCTCTAAATGCTAGCTTAGCCGCGGCACAAGCTGTATCCGGAAATCCTGCTCACGTTGTGGGGGTTGCCCTGACAGCTTCTCTGGAAATACGTCGGCAAAATTTCGCACCACCGGAATATCCGAGATGGAACCCTTAGCCTCGGCCATCCTATACAACACTTCATAGACCTCCTCCCCTGTAAGTGGGCCTTGACGTCCTGCACGGATGTCAGCAAGAGACGGGGAATAGATCTAATACCTTCGATGATGATGAAGGAATCCCCATGACTCACAGTAATCCTCTTGGACATGCAGTCAATCTGAGCAAGGTTCCAGCGCAACCATGTCATTCCAGGATCAAATCAAAGAATGGCATCTTCATGATCGTCGCTGGTGCTTCAAATATCTTTCTGCCGATCTCCGCCTCCATGTTGCAGCGGGCGGTGGTGAATAAGTCCGATCCGTCAGGTAGTTGTATCCTCATCATCAGGCCTGTTAACCGCTCCATGCCTTTTAGCCCTTCTAGGAAGGCTTCCGACAGGAACGAGTGCGAAGCAACCGCATCGAACAGTGTATAGGCAGGCTTACCGCTGATGAAGACTATGCCGGGGGTTTAACTTAAATTTTTAGAAATCTAATTATGGTTTTTCCTAGTCTATTAGTCCTATATTCATAGCTTTAATTATCTAGGAAAGAAAAAAAATTAAAAATTAACTGGCATACCCATGATTACTTGCTCCGGGTTTCGTGGTTGAGTCAGATCCAATTCATATACCTGCTCCCTCTCCCGCATGTGGTCTCTGCCATGGTATCCACGACCTCGGCCACTTCCTCGGACTCCAAAATACTGAGCTGGCGGGGCAGCCGGTGGTGCTGGTGGTGGTGCCCCTTTCATGGGGCAGTTCATCCGGATATGCCGCACCTGATGACAATTGAAGCATTCTGGCGGGGGATATGCCATTCCCCCGGGTCTCTGCGCCTCCCGTATCTGGGGTGGCTGAGGGGCCACCACTACTGGTTCCCTTTGCTCCTGTCTCTCCTCCTGCCGAGGCTGGTGTTCTACTCTTCTCCCATCTGTGATGCGGCCCCGCCACTAATCATTTCGGGCCCTCCCCCCGACCCTGGTCCTCAGTTGGCCACTTCCGGCCTCCGGTGGTATGCCAATCTGCCTCGATCCTTTTCGTCATCTCCAATATCCGTGGAATAGGTCCGTCAGACACGAACAATAGAGCCTCCCTTAGATCCTCTCGCAGGCCCTTATAGAACCTCTTGGTGTAACCTGCCTTATCCAACTGGTAAGAATCCGCAAACTAGGCCAGATGGTTGAACTCTCGATGATACTCCACCACTGTCTTTCTACCCTGTCTCAACTGTAGAAATCTATCCTCTAGCTTGTCTCTGGCCGACTGCGGAACATAATGCTCCAGTAGTGCGGCTCTAAACTCCCTCCAAGCTATCTCAGCAACCTCCCTGTCGGCAAACGTCGTGTCCAACGAAGTATTCCACCATCTCTTGGCATGGGAATCCAGGCAAGAGACGACCAAGGACACTCTCTCCTCCCACGGGCACCGGATCCCAATCAGCATCTCATGCATAATGTCCAGCGATTCCTCCGTCCGAACGGCCGACTCTATCCCCAAGTAGGATGGGGGAGAAAGTCCTCGGAAAATACTCAGCCAGTTGGCCCCCGGGTTCGGCTGCGGAGCCGGAACCTATTGTGCCCTAAACGCCTCCAAGATAGCTGTGAGAGTCTGCCCCAACTATGGCTGTAGGAATGGAGTGGGAACCGGAGGAGGTTGTGCAACCTCGGGAGTCTTCTAGACTCCGCCTTATGATGTAGGCTGTACTGGGGGCTGCATGACAACGCCAATAGTAAATAATCGACTCAAACCTAATTAATAGTGGACAATTTACATGTGATCCCCCATATGGGTACACAACTGCTTTCGCTGCTTAGTTTGTCCCCAAACTAAACTCATGCGGGGGTGACCCAGGAGATGTGGACTGCTACTTTTTGATCGAGGTCTGCTCTAATACCACTTGTAAGACCCCCCCCCCCCCCCCCCCCGTTTTTTTTCTTTTTAACACCACGGGGTCTTAGGCCCAGAACCACCATTTTGCGGTGACACCTCCACTCCCGGGAAGGTCATCACTACAAAATTCCGATCCTGCCGGCCAAATCGATCTCAACAGTAGCAGAGTAACAAAAGTAAGTCCACAGAAGTCACACAAATAGTAAATGATCTTCACGAAGGGAGTGTCCATAGATATAATAAAAATACAAAATCTTGGGCTCATGCTCAGTACATAAATGTCCTCACTACAAATCTCTCATCGCGGAAGCAAAACTAATATAACTAGTCGGGGTCAGGACTCACAGTCCCTACAGTCTGAACTCCGGTACTAGACTGCCCCATCTCCAAGCACGTCGACCTCCAGGGCTGCTCCTCCATGCTGGGCTCCACGGTTCCCTAAAATTATTTGTTTCGAAAACCATTAGTCTAAAAGACTAAGTCCTATCATCCCCTGCCCCTACCCCCATGACACTTAGGCACCGAGCGGGGAGGAGGAAAGGAGAGGACATGAAGGTGGAGAATAGCAAAATGATCAGATGGAGGCAGATCTAAACTAGCAGTCCAATAATATATAAGTAAGTAATAAAAGCATGAGAAATTAAGCAGGAAAAATAACCTTAACTTATGCGAGGACACATAAGCCGAGGGATCTTTTGCAGGGCACCTATCATATAAAGAGTCTCATACCTATTTATACGATAGGGTGTCGGTTTTCTATAAAGCATACATAAAAAGATTTCTAAAATAAACCTTAACTTATAAGCACGCTCGTACGAACTTATAAACCAAGGGGTCATTTGGCAGGGCCTATTATATAAAGCGTCCTGTACTACTTTATACAATAGGTGTTAGGGATGAATGCAATGGTTATGCTATGAAATATAATTGTGTCATGCTGTGAACAATCATGTGGAACACACCCACTCGACTCTGTGTACATAGACCTTTAGTTCCCCCTTTCTGGAGCCGAACCTCCTAGGATACCTACGTAGTGGCAAACGGAAGCGGTGGGTTGGGCCTCACCCACCTCTAAACCGGTAATTGCTCTACCAGTCAGACCTATCGTACGCTTCAACGTTGGTGCACTAAGCGGAGCTCCTGCGTACTCTTCCCTGCTGACGCACAGAATTTTACTTGACCAAGTGCTAAACCATACCTGCCAAGTCAACGTATTGGCATCGGTGCATCGAATATCCAATACCAAAGACCCACTACCTTTTCTTTATGCACATGCAACCTTGATGTATAACCACCGAGCCAAAGCTCGCCAGACCAACCGTTCGTCACCAACTACAACCAAGCCAATGCTCGCTGGGCAAATTTAACCATCTCCAAATCCACCGAGCCTATTGCCCGAGTGACCTAACCTAACTCCCAAAACACTGGGGAGTGTGAGTGCAACCTTAGATTACTTCTACTTACTCTTGCATTTCAGTTTTACCTACTATTTAGGTTAGCCGAGGACTGCCCAAGGTATACCCGTGAAGGTCTCTCGAAGGCACTAGGAACTACGATGGGATTATGCCCAAAGAACCATTTTGCAAGGAACTTACTATTATTGGTTGCTACCAGATTTCCCAACCCTTAATTATTTACTAGATCTAACCTTAGTGCATTAGACACTTCCTCCCTACGGGAAAGCAATCTTTTGCCGATCCCGAGCACCACCGGACACTAGCCATTCCAAACCCTTACTCATCCCAACCTCCAACGACAAACTCTTTTTCATTCATCCAAATTAGCAAACATCTAACCCAATTCTTATTCCAAAATAATTTCTGCGATTTTACTAAATGCAGACCAACCTAAACTATATGGAGTGTATAATGAGAGGTACACAAAATAGTCACCAAGTAACTCTATAATAATTGTTGGAGGGCTATAACGACATTTTTAGCCTAAATCAAGAAATTCATAATTTTTCTAATTTATCTGATAATTTATTTATTTATTCTAGTAATCCAAAAATCCAAGTTTGAACATGAAGTACCCATTTTAGACAAGCAAATGCTCTACAACATTTATGATAAATTCAATATGACTATTCAACAAGTAATCCAGTGTCCCCGAATTTTTTTGCAGGAAATAAGCATCTGAATAAATTATATGTCAAATCTCCGAAATTATGGGTTTGTAAAGCATATACTGCAAATAATCATCTAAAAATCATGAATTAATTTCTCCAAGTGGTTATTGACCTAAAATTATCAGAGACCCAATTTCACAATTTTGCAACAAGTAAATAGCTATAAATAATGTATTGACCATAATTGCACCTTTCCCAATTTGGGAAGGAAGTAATAAAATTGTTCAACTAAAATTTATAACAAAATTCATGAATAATCATTATAACTTAAAACATCTCCTGCCCAAATTTCATGAGTCTAGAATGAATAGTGTGATCATAATAAATAAAATACCATTTAGGGCCACATCATGTATAACAAAGGAGTTGCTAGTAATATTACTCATAAAATTCCAATAAATACACCAGAGGTGCTAACTAACTTAAAATACATGCTACCTAAGTTTCACACCTTTGTAGTAAGTTTTGGTGGCTTATTCTACACAAAAAGTGGATATGCCCTAAACTAGGGTTAAGGATTTGAGAGGTCTATCCATCTCCAAATCCTTTAAGATTCGTATCAAAGGGCTTTGGCTACCATAGCATCATTTCTACTAAGTTTCAAGATCGCCCAAGGGCATTTGACCCCATGCCCTTCACAATACTCAAAAGCCCCCCCCCCCCCCCCCCCCCTTAGGGTTTGAGTTTGGATCCTAATGCAAAACTACCTAGACCACCGCATAATCCGTATAAGGGTGTCTAAGGTTATGTCAAATCAGTGGTCAAAATTCCAGCCTCTGTTGATGTGATTAGACCACTCAGCCTCAAGGTGCACTTTCTACTTAAGAACCCCTCATTAAGGTAAAATTAGGGTTAGCTCATTTCCTACCCAAAACACATCTAAATGAGCTGAAAATTTATACAAATACATATCATGAGGCCAGGGACCACTCACCAAAATTTGGGAGGGTTTGGAAGTAGTTAGGCCACCTAATTAATTTACCCTAGTATTATTTAATAAATATTAAAACCATAGACAAAGTATCTCCAAATATTCCCATTTTTAGACAGGCCCTTGGATATATCTAAGGATGACCCCCAGCCCAAATTTGAGGTCATTTGGACAAGGGATGAAGAGTGGGCACTCATTTTAATCTCAGGATTACCATAGGTATAGGTCACACCAAAATGGGTGGCCTAGTCCAACCATAGGTCCAAATTGGTTCAAATCACTTTTGCATTAAAGTAGACACTTAGAGCTTCAAACTTCATGTTGGTGACTTGTTCCATAGAGGAGCCTAAGTATTTTTAAAAATTTAAACCATCCCCAGTAAAAAGTGTTATAGAAATGATATAGAAATGAATTTAAATGATTATTATCAAACTGGCACACGAATCTTGGCGCAGATCCAGTGGCCCAGGCTCATCGTCTACCTCCAGCCAACGACTGAGATAGCCCGAGCCTGGAGCCACTTCCAACCGCTGTTGCCGCCCATCCCGGCACTTCCCCGGCCGGCCACCGCCACCAACACCAGAGGGGCAGATTCCGACGGTTCTACGAAGAAATTTCTCGGCCCGAAACCATGAAAACCAGGAATTGGTTCGGGCTCAATTGAGCCCGAACCTTGAACCTAAACATTATTATGATCTAGCCATGAGGGAAGGAGAGGAGGAGGACCTTGCCGGTGGCCTAAAGTCGAGAAGATCGCCAGAAAGCCATTCCTGAAGGCGCCGCCGCTCGGTTTCTGCAACTGCACAGTGGGGGGGGGGGGGGGCGGGGGGCTCGATTTCTTCAGGTAAGGATTGGGAAATCCTTCTCTCGACCCACTGATGGTGTTTAAAGCCTCAGTTGGGGAGGGGAGGGGCTGGAATATTAATGCCCATTAAAGCCATTATTGGCTAGGCTCGACCATGGAGGAGATGGGCTGAACCAGGCCTTGCTGGCCAGGGAATTGACTGGAAACTTCTCCCCTTCTTTAGTGGAGTTAAATTCAACCATTAAGGGTGGCCTTTGGCCTCCCCTTGGCCAAGCCCCCTTCATCCCCTCCTCCTTCTTTCTCTCTCCTCCATTAACTTGGAATGGAGCTCACCCTCTCTCCTAGTCCTCAAGTTGACTTGGTCAATCTGGAGAGCTATTTGCAGCCCATCCATGCAGATTATTCCCTAAAGGAGCCACATGAGGAGGCTTGGGCTTGGGCTAGCCCCTTTTGGGCTAGGTTGACCCAAAGTAGGCTTTGGTTGACTTTGGTATTTTTGACCTTTGGGAGGCCCCCAATGGATCCTTGGTGACCATTAATCTCCCCTAAGGCCTAGGTAGGGTTGGGTAGGGCTAACATGGCACATTAGAGGTCATCTGCCCTTAGGAAGGGTATTTGCCCGAATTAAGGTTAGGGTTGACTTGGGTCAAATTAGCCACTAGGGCTGACCCCAATGTGTCCATTGTGACACATGGACCTCACCTTATGGTTAGGAGGTATAAATGGGGTCTACCTGGCTAGAGGATGGTCAATTAACCCAATATAGTTCAGTTTGACCCATTTTGGGCTAGAGTTGACTTTGGTCAACTTAACCACCTTGACTGCCCTCCAAGGGTCCTTAGTGACCTTTTTGACCCAAATTTAGGTCTAGGAAGACCCTGGTAGGGTTAGTTAGGCTTAACTAGGGCACACTTCTCTTAATTAGGGCAGCTTGCCCAATTTAGGCTTAGAGTGGTCCTAGGTCAACTTGGCCACCCTGAGTCGACTACAATTTACCCTTAAGATTCAGATGAACTTTACAATGGATTGGTGAGGCCATGGTGGGGTTTGAAGTCTTGGTGAAGCCCCATGATCACCTTAACTAGGGTTCATAAATCTACTATTTGCAGACCATAGTGGTCTCACTTACATCCCTAGGTTAACTTGGCCTTCTTGGGCTTCCTAGGGTTTTGTCATGACCTAGTCATGACAAAACTTCTCCTAGGGGTCTAGTTGTTTGAGGGATGTTACACTTTAGTTGTAAGTGTTATTAGTTTCATGTCTATGTGAATCTTTATCGTGTTACTGCTTTAGTTGCTTGTGCAGCACCTATATTTTCGCTCGCCGTCATAGTTGGTTCTGCCGCTCTAGCGATTGCTAGAGGCGCGCATTGCAACGAGGTGTTTGCGACCCTCAATCTGCTATTCTACTCATTCCCTATGGCTGCATTTTCCTCCATTCCGCCAAGCGAAGCAGCGGATAGCGGCCTGCATAGAGTAGATTTAATTAGCTTTTATTTTCTTGCTTCTAAAACCAAACCCCTTAGTGACCTCAATCTAAGGACTTCAATCTCAAGTCCTCCTTGTTAGAAAACTCCACCTTGCGGTGTTCCTTGAGAGATTCGATACTTGGGAAAGCCTCCCCATTTTATATTACTTATTCGAGCGGTACACTTGTCGTAAGAGCATCAACTATCTCCCGATGGTATCCACTGTCAACCGCGATATCAAGCCACTCAACGCTTTCAGGCGTTGGGTGTGTCAAGAGCATTGATTGCATCGAGTGATGTCTCAACGCTTGTCATTATCGCCATATGGTGAACCTACTATCACCACTTGGCGATATCTTCCTTTTTCGACAAATCCTAGAACGGGCTAATTTCATCGGACGAACTTCGTCGGTCGGTAGTAAGTTCGTCGAACAGGCTTTAGTTCGTCGAGCGGGAAAGATTTCATATAATAGGCCATAATCGTCGAGCTCTGTTCGACGATCAACCTTTTCGTCGATCTCCGCTCGACGATATTTGTCGAGCCCAGGTCGATGTTTAACCTGTGCTCGCCAACGCTTTTTGGGGTGTTACAATCCTCCCCTCCTTACAGAAATTTCGTCCCGAAATTTGCATACAGCACCCAGAACACAGTAACAAATATATTACAACATCTATTTTCTTCAACAGAAAACAAATGTTACAATTGTTTCAGACAAACAACTTGGGAAACTCAGCATGCATGGTATGTTCCTTCTCCCATGTTAGCTCTTCACAGGCATAGTTGTCCCATCGGACCTTCACCATCCCGATTGTCTTGTTCCGCAGCAGCTTAACTGCCCTATCCTCGATCCGATTGGGCCTAACCTTCGTCATTAGCCCAAATTTGACCGGTATGTGATCATTTGCAATTACTAGACCCGCTCTTTTATGGCTTTTCGAAGCACTGATGTGGAACACATCATGCAATAAACTCAACTCTGCGGAAGGAGCTAGCCGATAGGCAGCTTCTCCAACTCGTTCCACCACTTTAAATGGGCCAAGATACCTTGGACTCAGCTTTTTCAAGCGTCGAATTCTGGATACGCCTTTGAATGGTTTGATCTCTAAGTATACCCAGTCACCAACCACAAATTCTACGTTTCGGTTCTTGGCGTTAAAATACTTTGCTTGCCGGTCTTGACCTATTAATAGCCTCTCCTGAACAGAGCGTATTGTCAAATTATCTTCTTCGACTTCTTTATGGTTATATAATTTAGACTCGCCTGTTTCTGCCCAAGCTAATGGTGTACGACACTTCCTACCATACAAAGCTTCAAAAGGCGCCATGTTGATAGTAGCTTGATAGCTATTATTGTAGGTAAACTCTACCATATAGAGATGGTCTTCTCATCTCTTCCCGAAATCCAAGGTGCACATTTGGAGCATATCGTCCATTGTTCTATTGGTCCTCTCAGTCGGGCCATCTGTTTGAGGATGAAAGGTCATACTGAATTTTAATTTTGTCCCCAAGAATTATTGTATTAAGCTCCAGTCATTTGACGTGAATCGCCCATCTCGATCACTTACGATGCTACAGGGATAACGTGCAGTCGTACAATTTGTTCAACATAAAGTTTAGCCAAAACTTCCACTGAATCATCCCTCTTGTTTGGAAGGAAGTGAGCCACTGAACTGGTCTGCGATCACCCCAACTGAATCGTTATCGCGTTGAGATCTCAGCAAATCGTGCACGAAATCCATCGAAGTATCATCAAACTTCCACTATGTGATAGGTAGAGACTTCAGTAAACCATTAGGCCTCTAGAATTTAGCTTTCACTAAGGCACATGTCTGTCATTTAGCCACGTAATGGGCTATATCTTTCTTCATACCAGATCAGCATTTTCATGCCCTTGTGCATCTTTATGCTCCCTGGGTGAATTGAGTACTTCGTAAAGTGAGCTTCATACATCAATTCTTCCCTTATCTTTCCCAT
This sequence comes from Platanthera guangdongensis, assembly GCA_039583875.1. NCBI lineage: Eukaryota > Viridiplantae > Streptophyta > Magnoliopsida > Asparagales > Orchidaceae > Platanthera > Platanthera guangdongensis. The sequence continues at coordinate 120,036,819 of CM077164.1, forward strand.
ATTCGGGACGCACAAACGATCACCTTTCCACAAAAGGCCATCATCCCAAGAGAATTGGCCATTTGACCCATCTAATGCATATCGTTGTAGACTTTCATCAAGTTCCGTTGCCCACCGAACCCTGTCCGCAATGCCATATTGTACCTTCGTCCAGTTCAAGCACGTATTTGTTGTGGAATCCTTGTCAACACAATAAATCTCTAATCCTTCCAACTCCTGGATCTGATGCTCATCATGCACCTCCAAGCAAGTTGCCCATGTCGGCGTCCTATGACTCAAGGACATCTGCGACGACGTTCCCCTTCCCTGGAGTATAGTGAATCTGGAAGGTGTAGTCGCCGAGGAACTCCATACACCTCCGCTGTCACATATTTAAATCCTTTTCGTCCAACAGATATTTCAGGATTTTACGGTCGGTGAAGATATCGACTTTCACCCCATATAAGTAATGAAGTCACAACTTAAGTGCAACGATCACCGCCGCCAACTCCAAGTGGTGGATGGGATAATTCCGCTCATGCACTTTCAATTGTCATGAGCCATAAGCAATCACCTTTCCAAACAGAAGAAGAACGCAGCCTAAGCCGCTCGCTCATGCATCACTATAAATTTCAAAGCCATCCGAACCACATGGCGATGCTAAAATTAGCGCTGTGGTCAAGAGACTCTTCAACTCTTCAAAAGCTCATGCGCACTCTGGAGTCCAACCGAACTTCTGATCCTTCCTCGTTAGTGTGGTAATAAGCAAGGCTATCCGTGAAAAGTTCTCTACGAAGCGCATGTAGAAGCCTGCCAGTCCAAGAAAACTCCTGACTTCGGCTACAGAAGACAACACCGGCCATTCACGTGTCCAACTATCTTTGCAGGATCCACCGCAATGCCCTCTCCACTAACCACATGTCCAAGAAAGGCCACTGATGATAGCCAGAACTCACACTTTGAGAACTTGGTATAGAGCTTATTTCTCCTCAGGGTGTGCAACACCATCAATAAATGGTTTTCATGATCTTCTTCAGATTGAGAGTACACTAGAATGTCATCAATGAAGACAATTACAAACAAATACAAGTACTCCCTAAACGTTCGGTGCATTAGATCCATGAACACCGATGACGCATTTGTTATCCCAAATGGCATTACAGTGAACTCATAATGACCGTAGCGTGTCCCAAATGCTGTCGTGGGAATATCACATTCCTGAATCTTCAACTGATAGTATCCAGACTTCAAGTCTAGCTTCGAGTAAACAGTTGATCCAACTAGCTGATCGAACAAGTCATCAATCCATGAAATCAGATACTTGTTCTTTTCTGTCAGCTTGTTCAACTCTCGATAGTCAATGCATAGTCGCAAGCTTCCGTCATTCTTTTTCACAAATAGGACCAGAGTGCTCCAAGGTGACATACTTGGGCGTATAAAACCTTGCTCCAGTAACTCTTGCAATTGAACCTTTAGTTCCGCCATTTCCTTTGACGTAACTCGATATGGCGAGGAGGCCACATGTTTCGCACCTGAAAACAACTCAATAGTGAAGTCCATCTCCCGCTGGGGAGGTAACCCTGGAGGATCCTTAGGAAACACATCAGCATACTCCGATACAATAGGGACATCAGTCACACTGGGCTTTGGCTCAAGTGCCTCCAACAGCATGAAGAACAACTCTGCGGCCTTCCGGACTACCTTGACCACTTGGACAACAGATAATAATGTCTTGCTCGATCCTCGCATACATGCAAATTTAGTCTCTTGTTCGTTGTTTTGCCCTAGTGTGACTTCCTTAGAGTTGCATCTATATAGGCACGCTGCTCAGAGAGCTAGTCCATACAAAAGATTACATCAAACTTCGATAACGGGAGCACAAATCCTTCCAATCCAAAATCTCGACTTCCTATCTGTACCTCAACACAGCAGGCTTGATCCGCGCACATCAAGCACCCGTTAGGAAGCAGCACAATCACGTGATCTGTCGGCGTAAACGAAGGCACGCCGATACGCCCTACGAATTCCTCCGACAGAATGAGAAGTTCCTGTATCAAACAGTGCTCTCGCCGTATATTCCAATATTAGGACAAAGCCTATTGCAAACCAATCACACACACATGTAACACACAAGGTTCTAAGTATAGAAAGCAGTAAAAACTGAATCTAAACTCATACTTGTTACGACATCACTTTTTTTATGGCCTCGTATTGGCCAAGATTATATACTCTGGGTTGCGCTTGCGATGCAGTAAATTCCACCATTGTCTTTCCCTTTTCAGCATAAGACGCAAGCGTCTTTTTCTTCCCATTTGGAGGGCCACTCTAGCAATCTCGAATGATATGACCCACCTTTCCACATGTATAACATGTGGGTGGACCTCACCCCGATGTTGCTCCAAATGCAGGAGAAGAAGGAGAGGGAGCAAAAGTTTTCAGCTTCTTTTTCCACCGTCGAAACCCGGACTTTGACGAACCAGGTTCATTGAACTCTGCCTTTTTTCCTTTCCATGTAATTCTTCCGCTGTACTTGCTTCATGTCCAGCTCAAGGGAACGAGCCGTATTGACCAAGGTAAGAAAACCCTACATCATCGACCCTGAGAGAAGCAACCGCAGGTCATCTCTCAGCCCTTCATAGAATCGATTTGTTTTTTGTTCCTCATCTGCAAACGTAGAGCTTGCATATCTTCCCAACCTCGTAAACTCATGCAAGTAGTCATCAAATGACTTCTCGCCTTGAGTTAGCCTTTGAAATTGGTTCTCCATCACAATACATTGTGCCGATGGAACATATCGTGCCAGAAAACATCTTGAGAATTCCTCCATCGAGATCTCAGTCAACGGCCAACCAGCAAACTGGTGCAACTCCAGCTCATCCCACCAAAGTCTTTCCTCACCATCCAGCATGAAGGTAGTCACAATGACTTTTTTCCACTCTTCCATTTCTGTTGCCGTCAGGACCCTCTTAATTCTTGAGAGCCAATCTTTGGCTTGTGTTGTGGTTCCATTACCCATAAACACAGGGGGATTGAAAAACATCACGTGTTTCAATTGCTTCTCCCTTGCTCGCCTTTCGGACACTGGCTCAACGACATGCCTATTTTGTACTATACATTTCCGGATCTAAATGCAGGAATATATGTGGATCAAACTGATCTACCCATTGGAATCTACCCTTTTTTTCACCTTTTGGTGAGGGGATCCATGAAAATATGCATATTGAGGACTTCACTTGTCCCTGGAGAAATTCGTTACCCTTGTAGTTCTCTTCGGAGCCATGGCAAAGCTTTTATACGTGGATGGAAAGGAGCACGTCGCTCTCCTCTTCTCTGATCTATCCTCAAATCTGGCCTATGACCAAAAGATATCCTTCAACGAGCTCACAAAGCTTAGTCAAACACTTCATTAGCTTCTTCTTCCTTTTCGCTCAAGGAAACTCAAGAGATGAAGAGAGAGAGAGAAAGAGAATGAAACCTCCTTCCTATTCGGATCTGGTTAAGTGGACTCAGCACTAATCCCAACCACATGATCTCTCAGTCAAAATAAAGCAAAGGCCAGAATTTGAGTTGACTGGTCAACTTTGGCGCTATCGCCTGGCGATATAGACTTTCGCCACTCGGCAATATCGACTTCACCACCTTGACCACTTTGACCTAGGTCAACTACCGCTTATTGGCCGCTTAATAGCATTCGAACACGTGTCTCATGCTCGAGGCACTATCGCCCGGCGATATCCACTTTCGCCCGCGATATCAAGCCACTGAACGCTTTCAGGCGTTGAGTGCGTCGAGAGCGTCGAGTGCATCGAGTGACATCTCAACGCTTGCCGCTATCGCCATATGTCAATACCTACTGTCGCCACTTCGCGATGTCTTCCTTTTTCGATAAGTCGTCGAATGGGATAATTTCGTCGAATGAACTTCGTCGGTCGGGAGTAAGTTCGTCGAACAGGCTTTAGTTCATCGAACGGGAAAGATTTCATATAACAGGCCATAATCGTCAAGCTCTGCTCGATGGTGAACCTTTTCGTCGATCTCCGCTCGACGATATTCGTCGAGCTCCTCTCGACAATTTTCGTCGAGCCCAGGTCGACGTTTTACATGTGCTCACCAACGCCTTTTTGGGGTGTTACAAAATAGGCTGCCGTCGGTGGTAATACTAGCGCCCGGAGGTAGGCTCGCGTGCTTGCTGTGCCAACTGTCATCCAAATTTGGAATAATTTTTCAAAATGAATGTTTTTCCTTTTCATAGAGCTAGCACCCTGCGATAGAAGGTAGTGCCACGCGATAGGTCAGTAAGTCGACAAACCATATCGACACTCGTGGAAATGCTAGCGCGGTGTGGTAACCACTATCGCGTGGCGGTAGGTCGGTAATTGGACGAACCTGTCTCGTCACTCGTCGAGGGGCTAGTGCTGCGCGGTAAGGACTATATCTTGATTATAGTTTCCGGAGAGGCTGGCCAAAATAATTCCTTGCATTAGCAGGGCCGGTAGGACTAGCGCGGAGCGTTAGGTTCCCGAGAGATCTGTCTAGTTAATTAAAGGTTATCGAATGACGGTAACTTCTACGGCTCGGCAGTAACTTCTACTACTCGGCGTTATCATCCATATGAGACTTCTTCTCTATACTTGAACCTGTCAGCCTACACATTCTATCAATACATGATGTGATCAAATACAGCTGGGATTTGATATACGCAACCATATGGAATATAAAACAGCAGTTCAAACACTCAGCTTCTATTTATAATCCCGTCATCCGACAAGTTGATTGACACGTGGCACTGATTTAACGGCTGATTATATCCTTAGCTTTACAGATTGGGATTAACAACAGACTGAAGGCGACGTTAAAGATGATTTGCAGCACTTTCATAACAAAGTTAAAATTCGTTGACTTGTTGACTTTGCTGACGTCGCCCCTTTGTGGACTTAGCCAAATTCTCAGAATCCACTCAGGCATTGAGTGGCGTTGAGTGAACAAGCAATACTCAATGAAATTGGACTTAAAAACTTTTCAACTCTGCTAGGCGTTGAGTGGCGTTGAGTGAATGTCCTTCACTCAATGATTTTAGACATAGCTTAGTCTTCTGCTTCTTCAGCAACCTTGGTGTTGAGTGATGTTGAGTGAAAGAGCTTCACTCAATGCTTTTTTCCTTAGCCTGATCTTCAGACCTTTCTAAATTCCTGGTGTTGAGAGTATTGAGTGTTTAAGCTTCACTCAATGATTCTGGACTTAGAAAAATTCTGGTTTCTTCTTAGGCGCTGACTGACCCAACAATTCTCAAATCTTTCTTCTTCTGGCATTGAGTGAACTGGCTTCACTCAACGCTTTTTGTACTTATACAAATTTTACTGTCTCTCTTCTTAGGCTTTGATAGAATGAGCCTGGCACTGGGAGATGAAGCTTCACTCAACACTTCTGTACATTAGTCAATTTTTTTGCCTCCTTATCCTTCTGGCTATATGGCATTGAGTGAGTTGACTACACTCAACATCTGTAGAGTTAGTCGATTTTTCTTTGAGAGAAACTGTGCGGCTTTGACTTAGGCAACAATACTTGACGAATATTGCTATATGGTATTGAGTGAGCTGAGCTCACTCAACGCCTGTGGACTTGGTTATTTTTCTGGCTTCCACTGCTTATGCTTTGACAGAATAAACTTGACTCAACATTTCTGGCTATATGGCGTTGAGTGAGTTGACTACACTCAATGCCTGTGGACTTAGTCATTTTTCTGCTTTCCAATCTGCCAGGCTTTGACTGTGTTATCTTCTCTCAGCGCTATTGGTTGTATGGCATTGAGTGTATATGCTTCACTCAACGCCTGTGGACTCAGGCAAATTCCTGACCATCCAATTAGCATGTTTGAGTCCACCTGTCAATATCACTTGAACCACCTGTCCAATCAATATGAAATAGACCAACCTGCATGCATGAACTTAAACATACATTAAATACAACTATATGTATACCATTGAATTGTTTGACTTTTTTTAAATCTAAGTTATTGGGACCAATGGACCCAACAAACTCTCCCTATTTGAAGAAGTCAAAACACCACTTGAAAAACCTTTGTCAATGATATACACAAACATATGCAGCAATAATATCAATAATGTATTAACCTAAGAGCAATAAGAGTTACCACATTTTTCATTGTGCTCCCCATGCATTGTTGCATCCTTTTCCATGTGTATGGGAATACCAGTTGCAAACAATTTTGTTGCACCCCTGCAATAGCTGCTTCCTGCTATAGCTGCTTCACCTGCAGCTATTGCTGCTTCCTGCTATAGATGCTTCACCTGCTCCCCCTGCACTGCTACTTTGCTACTTCTCCCCCTTCGCTACTCTCCCCCTTTTTGACTTCTGCGAAATAGCTAGGGAGCAGCAGACCATCCTTGATTATCCACTCCCTTTTTATGAGTACAGTTAAACAACTGTTGCTGGACTATCTCCCCCTGAGTAAGAGCACTAACTTTCAACCCTTTTGACAGTCACTTTAGTCCAATCCAACCTACAAGATGAAATATTTCCTGCTATAAAATAATATGAAGAGGAACTGAAGTTATATCAAGCTCAACATACGCAATTAAACTTGAAGGTGTTGAACTTTGCTTCATCTAGTGGCTTGGTGAAGATATCAGCCACTTGCGTGTTTGTTGGGACAAACTCAAGACTAATATCCTCACATTCCACATGCTCTCTTATAAAGTGATATCTAATCTCTATGGGCTTAGTGCTGCTATGTGATTTAGAATTCCTAGCTATAGAGATAGAACTAAAAGAATCACAAAATAAAGAGCTTTTACTTATTTGGTGGTTATAGTCATGGATTTGATGTTGAATCCAAAGCAATTGTGCACAGCAACTTCCTACACCTATGTATTCTAATTCTGTAGTAGAAATAGATACACTTGTCTACTTCTTGCTGTTTCAGGACACTCGCCTTCTACCCAGAAAATGGCAGGAACCTGAAGTACTTTTCCTGTCCTCTCCATAGCCTGCAAAGTCTGCATCGAAATAGCCTATTAGCTCAAAATACCTTTTCCTAGGATACCATAGGCCAATATCTAGTGTGCCCTTTAGATATCTCAAAATACTATTAATAATAGAGTAATGAGTCACTTTAGGGCATGCCTGATATCTAGCACAAACACATGTAGCATACATGATGTTTGACTTACTAGCAGTGAGGTATAAAAGAGATCCAATTATCCCTCTATACAAAGTCTGATCAACATGTTTCCCTACCTCATCTTTATCTAAAGACATATTTGATCCCATGGGAGTTTTCATGGTGGAAGCATTCTCCATCCCAAACATTTTAATCAACTCCCTGGTAAACTTAGACTGGGATATGGATAATCCATTGTCAGTCTGTATTACTTGCAGACCTAAGAAGAACTTAAGTTCATCCATGCTACTCATCTCAAACTTCCATTGCACAAGTTTTGCAAACGTTCTATAATGGTTATCATCCATAGATCCAAAGATAATGTCATCAACATATATTTGGACTTGTGTGATCGTTCCCTTAGATTCCCTTAGGAATAGGGTCTTATCTATATTCCACATTGAGAATTTATTTTCAATAAGGAAACTAGACAATATCTCATGCCATGCTCTAGGGGCTTACTTTAGCCCATATAGAGCTTTTCTTAGTCTATATACATAATTAGAATAGTTTGGAACAACAAAACTTGGAGGCTATTCAACATAGACTTCTTCCTTCAAGTCTCCATTCAGGAAGGCTAACTTCACATCCATCTGGTAGTGTTTGAAATCTTATTATGCAGCATATGCAAGGAATAGTTTGATAGCTTCTAGTCTTGATATAGGGGAAAAGGTTTGATCAAAGTCAATACCTTCATCTTGTCTGTCCCCCTGAGCTACCTGCCTAGTTTGTTCTTAACTATAATTCCATTTTCATCAAATTTATTCCTGAAGATCCACTTGATTCCAATGATATTATGTCTTGAGGTCTGGGAACCAACTTCCAGACCTTACACCTTTAAACTGGTTCAATTCCTCTTGCATAGCTACAATCCAGAACTGGTCTTTGTTAGCCTCTTCAAATTTCTTAGCATCCACTTGTGACAGGAAACTGGAGTATGTTGCTGTATTGAGACATTTGCTCCTTGTCACTAATCCTTCGCTTGCATCACCAATAATCTGGTGGCCTGGATGATCGTACAAATGTCTTACTACTGGAGGCAGTAATCCTTCATCATCACGCTATTCATGATTCAGATCTTCATCCACTTCCATTATGCCTTGTGCTTCCTCTGGTATGCACACACACTCAACATTATATTGAATTATTGGAGCAGCTTCCTTGAGAGTGAGCTTATCCAACACTAGTTCAGTACTTGCAGAACTAGAAGAAGAGCTTGACAGCTCATTGTTAATCATATTTGACTCATCAAATACTACATTAACTGACTCCTCTAGAACTTGACTTGTTAAGTTATAGATCCTATAAGCCTTACTATGATTGATGTACCTAATAAAGATCCCCTCATAGGACTTGGCATCAAACTTAGTTATATAGGATTTCTCATTGTTAGACATAAAGCACTTGCTCCCAAAAATTCGGAGATATGCAAGGTTTGGTTTTCTGCCCTTCAAGATCTCATAGAGAGTCTTTTTGTGGCTCTTGGCGAAAGAAGCCCTATGAAGGAAATGACAAGCTGTGTTTACAGCCTTAGCCCAGAAATATTCTTGGAGAGAGATGTCATTCAGTAATGTTCTACCATCCTCTATGAGAGTCCTATTCTTCCTCTCTGCAATCCCATTTTGCTGGGGTATTCTTGGAGAGGAAAACTCTTGCTGAATCCAGAGTTCTTTACAAAACTTTATCATGCATTCAGATTGAAACTCAGTCTCATTGTCACTTATAATTTTGACCACAATAGTGTCCCGCTCATTATATATTTGCTTGATAAATGTCTTGAAGACATCATGGGTTTCAAACTTTTCCTTAAAAAGAAAACCCAAGTAAATTTGGAAAAGTCATCAACAACCACAAAGGTGTAGAATTTCATACCTAGACTCTGAACTGGAAATGGACCAAACAAGTCCATATGCAAGAGTTATAAACACCTCACAGAATCTTTAGTCTCAATGCTTTTGTATGAAGCTTTGGTCTGCTTGCCCTTTTGGCATGCAGAGCAAATGCTCTCCTTAGTGCATTTCATGTTAGGACCATTCCTAACGAACTCTTTACTATAGAGCTTACCTATAGTCTTATAATTCAAATGAGCTAGCCTCTTATGCCATTTGACATAATGTGAGGCTTTCTCATTTGCAACTATGCAAATGGGAGAGTCTGAAGTTAGACAAAGAAAATTTAGACAATTAACATTCCCACTCCTAGTGCCAGTCAAAATGACCTCTTGGTCACTTGATCTCTTAATACAACACTTATCCTTGTGGAAAGATATGACATAACTAAGATCACATAATTGGCTTATACTTATAAGGTTGTGTTGCAACCCTTCCACATAAGCCACTTTTGTGAAAATGTTTAATCCATTTGTAACTTTACCATAACCTTTGGCGATCCCTCTATCTGATCCACCAAATATCACCTTGGGTCCATCCTTTACGTGAATGAATTCCTTCAGATTACCCTTTGTTCCAGTCTTGTGCCTGGAACAACCACTCTCTAAGTACCATATAGGGGTATGGAAACTTAGACTAACCTGCAAAATATATTTTACCTTAGGACCCCAATACCTATTGGTTCCTTGCTGCATGTTAGTCTCAAAATGGACATGTTTACCAACAAATTTTCTAACTGGCAGACTAACTTTAGATTTGGACACGGTCGGGTTGTGCAGTAATCAATGGCATAATGGCCTATCTTGCCACAACACCAGTATTCATGAAGGTTATACCTTCTTTTCTGAGCTGGCTGGCTGGCAGTGTTGACAGCAGCTCTCAGTTTAGAAGGTGCAACAGAAGTCCTATTCTTTTGTTTTCCAGCCCCAGTCTGACTAGAGGTGGGTCTGGTAGAAGAAGTGCTTGGGATATCTTGTGCCCAATCAGTAGTTGCCTTCATTTCAGAAAGCATACTCTTGTTGGACTTTGAGATGCCTAAGTCTGGTCTACTAACAGACTTGCCCTTGGTCTTAGAACGCGTTGGAATATTCTGAGAATAGGCTATAGCTTTACCTTTAAGTGAGGGGGCTGGTGCACCAAAAACAAGTGGTCCATAAGCGGTCATTTGACATTCCTCCTGGGGAGCCTTGAAGGAACTTGCCCCTCTGCTATATCTTCCACCATAGTGGAAACCATCTTTATTCTCACTGGTGGGCATACCATTCATCCAGTGACCATGAATGCACTCATGGTCATACCTGTTAGAGGGTAGCACCACTCTCTTGAAAGGAATAGGCGGCTTGGAGGCTACTGGCTGCACTAGTGATTTTACCTTTCCTTTGGGATTGGAAAATTTTGTGCTTCCTTTGAAACCCAACCCATTTTTACCCTTTTGGGAGGAGAAGGAGTCTATCAAAGGTAGCACTGAACTTTGCTTTGAAAAATTAGCCACTATATCCCTCTCCTTTTAGAGTTTTCCTTCAAGATTCCTGATATGGTCATTATTGAAGGTTATGGTTGTTAACCCTAAAATCGGCGATCCTTCCCAAGGCATCCAGCTCGCTAGTCGCGGCCTGCTCCGGGTTACTCCCGGAGGTTGCGACGTCTTAGGCTAGGTTGACAGGCTTCTCTATCCGCTCAAGCCACACTGCTTGGGCAGTCTCCGTGGTCTGACCGCCCAGGCCGCGCTTTGTTCCCTCGGTCGGCAAGTGCCGCGGACTGCCTCTTTAGTCCTCCCCTGCAGGCCGTTCCCTTTGTCAGCTTAACTGCAACTATCTCAAAGGGAGCCCCCTTTGCCGGACACGGATGTCTATCCGCCAAGCTCGGCAACAAGCCGCTACTTAGCCCGCTCATGACAGGTGACGCCCATTGTTGACGGACTCAAATGTCTATCCGCCTAGACCGCTCAAACCGCCAAACAAAAGTGGCGACCTGCGTCTAGGCCGCCATCCAGCTACCTCGGTTTCCACCTCGCCAACATGCGCTGCCGACCTCATCAATCCGGCAGGTCGCGAATCCCTTGTCACCCAGCCGGAGCGGCAGGTTCCATTCATTGGTGGCGGACTCCAGCAGCATGGGCAGCCAGCTTCTTCAGTCAGCCTATGGAGCACGGACGCTCAGCTCTCCCGCTATCCGCAATGATCAGTAGCCACGTCCCATTCATCGCGAGTTGGGTGGACTCGAAGTGCAGCCAAGCCTTCCAGTCGGCCTACATTGATTAACCTCAGCAGTCTCAGGCCTCTTCATTCAACAGCAAAGGCGGACTCAGCTTTCAGCAGAGGAGGACTCCGCAGACTCAGCGGATTCGCTATGCAGCATGTTATTTGTAACACCCCATCCATCGTATGGCATATAACAGAAGGTCTACCTGTAACCCGACACCATATACCATGGACAGTCGGAAAGGTTACATAAGAATACCAAAACCATACAACTATAACTTCTCTCCCTACACAGAGCATTCTAGTGGAAGCTTTTAAACAGATATAAAGAACCCATAATTGAATTATCAACTATCATGAATGTGCACAACTACCACAAGAATGAAATAACAAATACACTAAAAGTATTTGTTCATATGGCCTTACAAGAGTTTCACTTAACAAAATAATGTCTTACATACATCAGCTCGTAGGCCGACCACACATGACAACATAAAATACAACTATTCGCTTTGGCCTTCGGGGGCCAGCTCAGCAACATGAGCTTCCGCCCACTATTTGGTACTCGGCTCCGCAGCACCTGCAATAAACATTCCATCGCACGGTGGCAAACAAAGTAACGGTCAGCCAAAGCCGACCAAATTATAACGACCCCGCCCCTTACTCGGGATGGCGGTGCTCCTTCCCTGCAATATATTAGCCCAGCTAAACAATAAAGTACAAACATACTTTGCCATAGGTGTAGGTTTGCACGACGAAACACCCCGTGCACTCAGGGCACATTAACGGTGAATCCGGTCAATACTATGGCTTCACCACCATCACCGGGATGGCAATAACGTGAGCATTTTAGCCTTTTTGACCACTGTCCAAGGCTCCCGACTATGCCAACGGCCAGTCCCTCTATGGGTCTCTCGCACCGAACCACGTAGTCGGGGTCTGATTCCACTTGCCTGTTGCTCACACTATGTAGTCACCTTAAGACGTACACACGAGCCAAGCTTCTCTCGTATCTGCCAGAATTTCAAACATCACATAACCCAGTTATGTACAAGGCTGGATCCACGGCCGCCAAATTAGCAGAATTATGTTTCCGCTCAGTTTTTCGGGTGTGCCTTGGAGTTAATCCCCAAGGATCCCTGCTGCAATCTACCGTGTAGAATCCCGAAAACACAAAACATTGAGTCTTCTCCGGCAACCATACAAAATGCAACATCACCGATCCAGACCAACATGTCTGGGTATGCTTCACACACAATGCTTATGTCCGTACTTTGCTTTCAGACTCTATATGAAACACAAGGGCGACTATTCCTATCAACCCCAAGGAACAACGCACACTCACCGCACACTCGCGGGAGCGGGTTTCCTTATGCAAAAGAAGGAGAGATTCACATGCTCTAGTAGAGAATCATTACCCTTGTAGTACGCTTTTGCGCCATGGAAAAACTATATGTATAGAAGGCTTCGCAATGGAATTTCCTCCGCGGATCCGCTCTCGGTTCTCAAAACAGTGCTCCGATGCTCCGCCGGTGGTCGGAATCCTCCCTTTCCTTCCTCCTCTCTCCAACTCCTTAGAAAGAGAATGGTAAAGAGTAAATGAGGAGTAAAACCTCAATTCCCGGCCTTATCAGAGCAGGAACATATCTGGGACAGTGGATCTTAATTAAAGAAAACGAACGGCTCAGATCCGCCCATAAATCCTCAAACCTGGGCCGAACACGGCCTCGCAAACGGCAGTGTCACAGGCCGTGTTCCTCGTTCTAGACACGATCGTCAAGCAGAGAAGAGGACACAAGTTGATACATGCCCGTGCCTCAACCTGACATGCCCGTATCGGTTTCCAACACGCCCATGCACTAGGGCCGTGTCACCAGTAACCGCCATGCCAACTGACATGACTCTTGGGAACACGGGTGGTGACACGGGTATGCACACACCCATGTCATTTGACACGCCCGTGTCACGCTACCGTTTTTCCTGCCATGTCCATCTCTGGACACAACCGGCTAACACAGAACCACATGGCCTTGGACACTCCCGTGTCCTAGGCCGTGTACCCCTATACAGGCACCAAAACTTATCTTGGACACAACCAGCTCGATTACGATTTTCGGGGCGTTACAAATCTCCCCCACTTAAAGAATTTTGTCCTGAAATTATGTAAAGGTACATAAAAAATTTTAAATGTTACGTGAGTGGAATAACTCGGGGTATTCTTCCATCATAATCTGCTCTCTCTCCCAAGAAAGCTCCTCATGTCCGCAGTTATCCCAACGACTTTAACCATTCAGATTTCCTTATTGCGGAGTCGTTTAACCTCCAAGTCTTCAATGCATACTAGCTTGACCTTCGTCGTCAACCCATAATCAACCGGCACTTGATCGACCGCAATGACCTACGAAGGCTCTTACACTACCTTCCGCAACACCGATACGTAGAACACATCGTGTAGCCCACTCAAATCTACGGACAGCTTCAATAGATAGGCGGCTTCGCCAACACGCTCCAGGATTTCAAACGGTCCAAGGTATCTCAGACTCAGTTTCTTCAAGCGTCGAACCCGCGAGACACCCTTGAATGACTTGATTTTTAAATACACCCAGTCGCCAACACCGAATTCCATGTTCCTATGCTTGGCGTTATAGTATTTTGCCTGCCTGTCCTGAGCGATCTTCAATCGTTCCTGAACTATACGTATCATTCAAGTGGCGTGTTCCACCGCTTGATGTTTGTATAACTTCGATTCGCCTGTCTCCAACAAATACAACGGTGTGCGACACTTTCTCCCATACAAGGCCTCAAAAGGTGTCATTCCAATACTCGCCTGATAGCTGTTGTTATACGCAAACTCCACCATGTACATGTGATCTTCCAACTGCTTTCCGAAATCCAAGACGTACATGGAAGCATGTCCCCCATCATCCGGTTGACCCTCTCGGTCTGACCATCCGTCTGTGGATTAAAGGCTGTGCTGAAACTCAACTTAGTTCCCAATAGACTATGCACCAGCCTCCAGTCGTTCGACATGAAGCGTCCATCTCGGTCACTAACAATACTGCGGGGTACACCATGCAATCATACAATATTATCCACATAGAGTTTGACTAACTTTTCCACCGAATCTTCCTTCCTGTTTGGAATGAAATGCGGCACCTTTGTCAATCTATCTACGACCACGCAGATGGCGTCATTTCCCCTCTGCGACTTTGGCAAACCATGCACAAAATCCATAGAACTGTCGTCGAATTTCCACTCCGGGATAGTTAGGGACTTCAAGAAACCTCCGGGCTTTTGACAATTCGCCTTTACCAAGGCACACGTCTAGCACTTGGCCATATAAAGTGTTATATCCTTCTTCAATCCTGGCTACCAGAATAACATCTTCATGTCTTTATTCATCTTCGTGCTCCACGGGTGGATTTAGTACTTGGTATGATGAGCCTCGTACAATAACTCCTCCCGAAGATTACCTGCACTAGGAACACATAGGCAACCGTCCCTCCTTAGCAGTCCATCCTCAACCGCAAATTGGGAATTTGACCCATCCAAAATTTATCTAAGATCCGCTTCATGCTGTTATCTTGAACCAATGCCCGCTGAACTCTATCAGCTAGGTCATACTGCACCTCTGTCCAAAACAATTTAGCCTCGGCACTAGACTGCTTGTCGACGCAAGTTTTCTCCAATGCCTCCAATTCACGGACCAAACTCTCATCATGTACCGACAACCAGCTGGCTCGCGCAGGAACCGAGCGACTCAACGCATCCACCACTGCATTTCCTTTCCCAGGCACATAATGTATCTCGAAGGTGTAGTCCCCCAGGAACTCCATCTACCTCTGCTGCCAAATGTTTAGGTCCTTCTTATCCAACAGGTACTTCAGACTCTTATGATCGGTGTAGATATAGACCTTCACACCGTACAGATAGTGCCTCGACAGCTTTAGAGCAAATATCACGACCGCTAACTCTAAGTCATGGACCAGATAATTCCGATCATGAACCTTCAATTGTCGTGAACCATAGCTTATCATGCTCCCATGTTGTAGCAGAACACAGCCCAAACCACTGCCTGAAGCATCACTATAGATTTCGAACCCTTCAGTCCCACTCAGCGAACATAAAATAGGCGTCGTGGTCAACCGCCTCTTTAATTCTTCAAAAGCTTGCTCGCACTCCAGCGACCAAACAAACTTTTGATCCTTGTTGTCCATGTCATGAGCGGTAGCGCTATCCGCGAGAAGTTCTCTACGAAATGCCTGTAGTAGCTGGCAAGTCTCAGAAAGCTCCGGACCTCCGCCACTGTAGTCAACACAGGCCACTCCCGTATAGCCACTATCTTCGTCGGATCCACCGTTATCCCTTATCCACTAAAAACATGACCAAGAAATGCTACCGAGGATAACCGGAACTCACACTTGGAGAACTTAGCATACAACTGATTTCTTCTCAACGTCTCCAACACCATATGCAGATGCTTGTAGTGATATTCCTCACACTACGAGTACACCAGGATATCGTCGATAAATACTATCACGAAACGATCCAGGTACGCTCTGAGCGTCCTGTTCATCAGATCCATAAATACGGATGGCGCATTGGTCAACCCAAACGACATGACCGGGAACTCGTAATGCCCAAACCGCGTGCTGAACGCTGTCTTTGGGATGTCGCTTTCCCTTATCCTTAGTTGGTAGTAACCAGATTTCAAATCTAATTTTGAATATACTGTAGACCCAACCAACTGATCAAATAGATCGTTAATCCTTAGGATCAGATACGTATCTTCTCCGTAAGCTTGTTCAACTCCCGATAGTTAATACAGAGTCGCAACCTCCCATCCTTATTCTTAACGAAAAGGACCGGTGCGCTCCAAGGCGACGAACATGGACGCACATACCCTTGCTCCAACAACTCTTGCAATTGCACCCTCAGCTCCGCCATCTCTCTTGGCGCTATCCGATACGGAGAGCATGACACCGGTTTGGCACCCGGCACCAGCTCAATAGTAAAGTCAATCTCCCGCTGTGGAGGGGCTCCTGGGAGATCATCCGGAAACACATCAGGATATTCGGACACAACTGGAATACTGCTCAAAGTTAGCTTAGGCATTGAAGTCTGCACTAATGTGACAAACAGCTCTGTCCCAGACCGAACTGCCTTGAGCACCTGAAGGGCCGACATCAAAACCTTACCCGACCCCTTCATGCCCGCGAACGTAGTCCCCCGATCAGTATTCAGTCCCAACTTAACCACTTTTCGGTTGCAATCATTACATGCTTGCTACTCCGAGAGCCAGTCCATACCAAAGATTATGTTGAACTCCACTAACGGTAGTAACAACGCTTGCAAGTCAAACTCCTGATCCCCAACCTGAATCTTAACCACACAGACTCTATCCGCGCACATTGAGCACCCATTGGGCAACAACACATCCAACTTGTCTTTCGCCATCGAGAAAGGGACTCCGATGTGCAATACGAATCTTTCAGATAAGAAGGAATGCGAAGCTCCCGTATCAAATAGGGCTCTCGCCGGACAATCAAAAATCAACACGAAGCCTAGCACCAACAAATGTAAGCTAACATATAAAAAGGTAACAACTACATAAAGTTAAACTGTTATAATTTAACTTATACCTATCACCACGTCAGCTTATTTTATGTCCTCTTACAGACCAAGGTAATAAACTCTAGGCTGGGCTGGAGCATGGTAGGATGCGGTTGACTCCACCGCCTTCCATTTCTCTTCATAGGTTGCTCCAGGCTTCCTCTCGGACTTTGCACGTCCGCTCCAACACTCTACAGCAAAATGCCCCATCTTTCCGCAGTTATAGCACGCTCCTGGGACTCGACTTGTGGTTTCCCCCGCCGCACCAAACGAAGAGGCTGAGCTCAAAATCTTCAGCTTCTTATTCCATCTGCACAAACCCGACTTTGCATTCGACACTTTGAAGTCTGACTTCTTTTCCCCTGGGTCCTTCTTCTTTTGCACTTTCTTCACGACCTTTTCCAATGACCGGGCCGATTTGACCAAGGCTAGGAAGCCCTGCACCTTAGGCCCAGCAAGGAGTGGTTGTAGGTCGCCACGTAGACCCTCATAAAATCAGTTGGTCTTCCGCTCCTCTTCAGTAAACATAGCACCAGTATAATGACCCAACCGCGTAAACTCGTGGAGATACTCATCCACGCTTCTGCCTCCCTGAGTCAAACCAAGGTACTGATTCTCCATCTCAAGCTTCTGAGCAGGGGGTAGATATCTGGCCAAGAACAACCTTGAGAATTCCTCCATAGGCACATCCTCAAGTTGCCTTCCCACTAAGAGGTGAACCTCCAACTCGTCCCACCACAGCCTCGCCTCACCAGCCAAAAGGAAGGTCGCTATGGTGGTCTTCTGCCACTCAACCGTTTCTGTGGCCGTTAAGACACTCTTTATCGTAGAGAGCCAATCCTCAGCCTGAGTTGGCGTTCTAACCCTGTCGAACCTCGGAGGATTAAAGCTCATTACATGCTTGAGCTGCTTCTCCGTAGCTCTCCTTGGTGCTACCGGATCAACTATCGCGCGCTCTACAACTCCCGACTATGCCGCCCTAATCGGTTCTTGCTCATTAAAATGTGGTACATGGTGCATTTTCCCTACAGGTTGGGCATTAATCATAGCAAAGACTGCTTCAGTAACCTGTCTGATGGTTTCCGCTGAAGGAGGTGTTGTAAGCACGTCCCTTGGTGCACTACTTTCCGCTGATTGCGGGCGTTCCGATTGCCCAGCACTGCTCCTAGCCTCCTATAATAGCAAAGACCCTTGATTAGAAGACAAACAGATTGCTAAAAACAATCATTGGAACACTTAAATTCTACAAAACAAGTGCATTTTTCATTCCTAAATGGACATTCATGGGTTCTTTTTGATGTTATAATGATGACGCACACATGTGCTCACCACCCTTAAAAGAATTCGTCCATGAATTGATTTAAGTTTACCGGAACAAAAAGTCTAATACTAATTTGTAACACCCCCATCCGTCGTATGGCATATAACAGAAGTTCCAACTGGAACCCGACGCCATATACCACAGACAGTCGGAAGGGTTACATAAGAATACCAAAACCATACAACTATAACTACTCGGCATACACAGAGCATTCTAGCGGAAGCTTTTAAACAGATATAAAGAACACATAATTGAATTATCAACGATCATGAATGTCCACAACTACAACATGAATAAAATAACAAATACACTGAAAGTATTTGGCCTTATGGCCTTACAAGAGTTTCACTTAACAAAATAGTGTCTTACATACATCGGATCGCAGGACGGCCACACATGACAACATAAAATACAACTATTCGCTTTGGCCTTCGTGGGCCAGCTCAGCAATATGGGCTTCAGCCCTCTATTTGGTACTCGGCTCCGCAGCACCTGCAAGCAACATTCCACCGCTTGGTGGTAAACAAAGTAACGGTCAGCCAAAGCCGACCAAATTATAACGACCCTGCCCCTTACTTTGGATGGCGGTGCACCTTCCCTGCATTATATTAGCCCAGCTAAACAATAAAGTACAAACATACTTCACCACAGGTGTAGGCTCGCACGGCCAAACACCCCGTGCATTCAGGGCACATTAACGGTGAATCCGGTCAATTCCGTGGCTTCACCATCATCCCCGGGATGGCAACAACGTGATCATTTTAGCCTTTCTGACAACTGTCTAAGGCTCCCGACTATGCAAAAGGCTAGTCCCTCTATGGTCACCCGCACCGAACCACATAGCCCTGGTCCGATTCCACTTTCCCGTTGCTCACACCACGTAGTCACCTTAAGACGTACGCACGAGCCAAGCTTCTCTCGGATCACTCCACAATTCCAAACATCACATAACCCAGTTATGTACAAGGCTGGCTCCTCGGCCGTCAAATTAGCAAAATTACATTTTCGCTCAGTTTTCCGGGTGTTCCTTGGAATTAATCCCCGAGGATCCGTGCTGCAATCTACCGTGTAGAAACTCGAAAACACAAAACACGGAGTCCTGTCAGGCAACCATACAAAATGCAACATCACCGATCCAGACCAACATGTCCGGGTAGGCTTCACACACAATGCCTATGTCCGTACTTCGCTTCCGGACTCTATATGCAACACAAGTGGGACTATTCCTGTCAACCCCAAGGAACACCGTACACTCACCGCACACTCGTGGGAGCGGGTTTCCTTATGCAAAAGAAGGAGAGCTTCAAATGCTCAAGTAGAGAATCGTTACCCTTGTAGTACGCTTTTGCGACATGGAAAAACTATATGGATAGAAGGCTTTACAATGGAATTTCCTCCGCGGATCCGCTCTCAGTTCTCAAAACGGTGCTCCGATGCTTCGCCGGCGGCCGGAATCCTCCCTTTCCTTCCTCCTCTCTCCAACTCCTTAGAAAGAGAATGGTAAAGAGCAAATGAGGAGTTAAACCTCCATTCCCGGCCTTATCAGAGCAGGAACACATCTGGGCTGTTGGATCTTAATTAAAGAAAACGAATGGCTCAGATCCGCCCAAAAATCCTCAAACCTGGGTCGAACATGGCCTCGCACACGGCCGTATCCCAGGCCGTGTGAATCGATCCATACACAATAGTCGAACAGAGAAGAGGACACGGGTCGAGACACGCCCGTGTCGCAACCTGACACGCCCGTGTCGGTTTCCGACACGCCCGTGCACTAGGGTCGTGTCACGAGTAACCGCCACGCCAACCGACATGACTCTTGGGAACACGGGTATGCACACGCCCGTGTCATTTGACACGCCCGTGTCACGCTGCCGTGTTTCCTGCCGTGTACTTATCTTGACATAGCCGGCCAACACAAAGAACCACATGGCCTTGGACATGCCCGTGTCCTAGGCCGTGTACCCCTATACAGGCACAAAAAATTCTCTTGGACACAACCAGCTCGATTACGATTTTCGGGGCGTTACACTATTCCTCACCTTCAGCACCCGCTTCTCTCCAGTAGCAGGGTCAACCTCCTCAGCCCGCACAGCCTTGGCGCGGGCTCAAACGGTAGTGGCGGACTCCTCCCAGTCCGCCAGGCAGCAGAATCACCTCAAGGCAGAACCAGACTGCACAGCCTCCTGCGGACTCTGCGGACTCAGCGGATACCTCCTTAGCGTGCCCGTGGCGCGTGCTCTCTTAGTTCAGCAGCGGCGGACTCTGTGGATTACCCTCGCAGTATGCCACTCAGCTTCCAGCTCCTGCTTCCCAGCAGTGGGAGGATGCTTCCTCAGCTAGCACATACTTGGCGCGGGCTCGATCAACTCAATCCGGGCGGACTCTTCCCAGTCTGCCATCAGCAGGACCAGTTCCAGAGGCAAGCCCCAGTCTGCACGGCCTGTTGCGGACTCGGCGGACTCCATCCTCTTCTCGCTCAAGTTACCGTCTCACCGAGGGTAACATCACCGGAAGTCATTACCTCCTAGGGCCAATATATAGACCTCCATGCCCATCATTTAGTGGGGGGACACAACATCGCCAAGGTACTCATGCTCAAAGATAACCCACAACAAGTTCAGCTCTTCAACCCCTGCGGACTCCTTTTCTCAGTCTGTCGTCCCTCTTCTTGTAACCGCGCGCGGCCTGCAGGCTTTACTGGCCAGATCGCGCGGCCTACTTTTCTCCCTTAGTCACACGGCCTGCCGACCTGGCTCTTTAATCCGCATGGCCTCTTCTGGCACTCTTTCCTTATCCGCTAGCTTCTTCTTTGTACCCCTTTATTGCTTTCTTGTGAAGGTGTATTAGCAAGCTGTAATAACTCAATATTAATCAAAGGAAAGCCCGTCACAAGAGTGGCATTTAAGCCGCGGCAGACGAAGTCTGCTGTTGCCAATGCTAGCAGCCCCCTATCTTCTTCTCATCTTAGCCCTCACAACGTCAACCTGCAAGCACAACCGTCCAAGTAACCTTCTGCTCGACAGCTCCTGATCAACCTCCTCTGCTGATCGTCAACCTTCTCTGCTGCTCTCAGCAAACCTCTCATCTATCCCCGCAACACTTAAACAAGCATTTGCTCCACTCTCGAGCACTCAGAAGCTTCATCTTCTCATCCTCAACCCCGCAACATTCAACCATCTTCTTCATCTTGCCCGTGAGACCAAACACTCCTCCGTGTTAACTAATCGGTGCCGTTTTCGCACATCAACATTTAACATGCAACCTTCAGATCCGAACAGACGGTGAACAGCGACAGTTAGCCATGTCAGATCTTCATTCAGTGGATAACCTTGCTCAATCAAATCCCAGAGGTGATCTTCTCTGCGAGGACTTTGAGCAATCGTGCCATGAAAATGCTCTGCAGTTCCAAGCAATCAACCAAATTCTTGTTGCGATCACCCAGCAGTTGCAGATACAACCTGCAGCAGCTCATGTTGCTCCAGCTGCTTCGATCAATCTAACCCCTACATTGGAGCATCAGCAAGCTTATCCTCCAACTTGCCCGCCGGTCTATCCTCCTTGTACAGCAACCTTTCCGCAAGGGATTGCTGCCCCTTTGCGACCTCAAGATGAAGAGTTTGCAGCTTGTCAAAACTTTTTCCGGGAAGCAGCCCGGGGAAGTCCTGCAAGATTTCTCAACTTTCAGGGAAGTCATCCTTACCCTTAGCTCCTGTCTTAGCTCCTCCTGCAGCAACTTTTCCTTTCTATCCACCTGCTTCTTTTGCAGTTGCAGCTTATGCTTCCTTTAATCCTTATGCCGTAGGAGAGCAAGAAGAGCCTTCGCCGTTTGCATAGAATGTTCATCATGAACCTACTCCAGCCAATTTCAGGGAGCCTCGGTTACCGATCTACACTAGAGAGACTGATCCAGTGAATCATCTTCAAGAATTCGAATCGGCCGTTGCTCTCAAAACCCTCTTAGATGCAACCAAGTGCAAGCTCCTTGTGACAACCTTCGATGGGAAAGTGAGGGACTGGTTCTATGGTCTTCGCCCTCACCCCATCATATCCTTTGTTAATCAGCAAAGGGAGTTCTTTCTCAGATTCTCTACCTCAACAAAGAGAAAGGGCGGTCCTGAATCCCTCTTTGAGATCAAGCAGCGTGGGAATGAAACTTGTTCTCAGTTCATTGATCGATTCCAAATAGAAATCTTGGACATCGAGATTGTTTGTCAAGAGATGTACCGAGTGGCTCTAATCCACAGTCTTCGTGAAGGGCCGCTCAAATTTGAAGCCAATTTCTAAGCACCAAGAACGTACCAAGAGTTGATTGCCTTAGCCAACCCATACATCCGAGGCGAAAAGAGCAACCCAGGCTTCGTCTCCAAGCTCATATCAGAGAAAGATCCTTCTCACAAGCAGCCTCCGAGGTCTCCTAACAATGATTTCCCAACTCACTCAAGGAATGGAAGAAGGTTTCAGCGCCATCGATACCCTTTCCCGAGCTGTGATCGTACTCAAGATCCATTACTACCTTCAGCTCCATCTTCGCAAACAACTGCAGTTTATCAATAGCAAGACAATGACTTACATGATTCAAGAACTAGAATGTAGCCATGCTAGAAGTAAGCTAAATCATGAAAGACAAGGCTAGATACAAAAGGCCTTATCAACCAGCTGATCAAAGATCCAAAGACTCAGAACCATATTGTGAATTCCACAAAGAGCCAGGCCACCTGACAAAGAACTGCCGAGCACTCCGCCAACTGATGTAAAGGATGCTCCTGCAAGGTAAGATGCGTGACTTATTTCCCAAGGAAGATCGCCCTGATCCAGAAACCTCAAAGGGTAAAGAAGTTGCAGACATTCCTTGTAGCTCAAGAGGAGTGAGCCTAATCGAAGAGCACCCTCTCCTTGTTGTTAACAATACCATTGAAACCTTCGATGCCGATGATGAGGGCACGCTTGGAAGTCTATTATAAGTGGCAAAGGACTTCATTGTTCTTTGAATTTTTTCACAACCGTGACGGTTTATCTCTACTCTTACTCTTTCAAACATTTTCTTTACAAAACATTTCTAAGTGTTCATTCTTGCTTTTCAATAAAGTTTTCATCAGAGATCTCATACTGACACAGTTCCCTTCTTGTAATGCTTCTTCCTCCATTTTTCTCTTTGTAAAAAGATATCGCTGAACTAATGAGATATCACCAAGTCTTGTTGTTCCCTCCGTAGATTATTCTCTGGCACGACCCTACGACCACATACTGTGGGGAGTGTTCACGTATGTGCAGTGGGAGCCATTCAATCTACGACGTTGGGCTTCAGACAGAGATTCAGATCCTAGCTGGCATCTAAACAGAGTGTGTGCTAGGGAGGCCCCATGTGTTAGCTCTGATGTGCTTCGCAAAGGATACATTACAGTTACAGTGATCTTTGCTTGACAAGCAATGGAGACCAAGCGTAGCCTTGTCTCTTGATCATCTCGCAACTGTGAAGGCCGAACACTCTTTGGTACTCTGAATCCATGTTTTTGCGGGGTCCACAACTCCACTGATCTTCCACAAACAAACAATTCTTTAGGCCACTTGGTGTAACTAGTCTCATGGATCAGTGATGATTGTACCCGAGGCAAGAGAGCAGTGCATATGCCGCTTCCTTCTTAGGAGGTTTGTTCATGTCTCCCTTTTGTGCATTGTAAAGGGAGTATAGCTAGTCCGCTCTGAGTAGGGCTATATTGGTGATGACCTTTCTTGGTCATCTCCGAGTATAGACCTCTTTGTTATCAACTGCATCTTTCACAGGTGAACATGTTAAATCCGACCTACCAAAAGGATTAGCAGACATTCATTTTACTTATGCTCATCTTATATGCGTTGCCTGCATAATCTCTATCAGATGATGACTTACAAGCTCTCTACTTACATAAGCTCCATTACTCTTACCAAATGTTAATAGCATCAATCATTGATTAAGAAATTCAACTCTCCTTGATCATCAAGCACTGCTATTGGAATCTAGCTAAGATTAGCAGAATTCATCAGACATTTCCACTGCTATATGATGATATCGACCTAATCTTATCAACAGTTAACACTTGCAAGACTCCTCCCAGGTACTTGCAACCTTCTTTCATATATTATGTCTACTGCTCACTCTTCTCTTTGCAGTGATTAGCAGGCACTTGCAAGTTTCTTCACAGGTACTTGCAACTGTCATATACCATGTCTGCTTCTAACTCTCATTTTGCACAGATCAGCAGATACTTGCAAGTTTCTTCACAAGTACTTGCAATCTACTTTCATATATATGTCTGTGTCTAACTCTTTTCTTGCAGAGATCAGCAAACACTTGCAAGTTTCTTCATAGGTACATGCAAGCTACTCCCATATATTATGTTTGCTTCTAACTCTCATTTTGCACAGATCAGCAGATACTTGCAAATTTCTTCACAGGTACTTGCAAGCTACTATAATATAACATGTCTACTTCTAACTCTCATTTTACAGTGATTAGCAGGCGCTTGCAAGTTTCTTTACAGGTACTTGCAACTATCATATGTCATGTCTGCTTCTAACTCTCATTTTGCAGAGATCAGCAGATACTTGTAAGTTTATTCACAGGTAATTGCAAGCTACTTTCATATATATCTCTGCGTCTAACTCTTTTCTTGCAGAGATCAACAGAAACTTGTAAGTTTCTTCATAGGTATTTGCAAGCTACTCTCATATATTATGTCTGCTTATAACTCTCATTTTGCAGAGATCAGCAGATACTTGCAAGTTTTTTCACAGGTACTTGCAAGCTACTATCATATACCATGTCTGCTTCTAACTCTCAATTTGTAAAGATCAGTAGATACTTGCAAGTTTCTTTACATGTACTTGCAAGCTACTCCCATATATTATATCTGCTTCTAACTTTTTCTTGCAGAGACCAACAGATACCTGCAAGTTGCCTTCAGGTATTTGCGGATCTTTCTTTACTCCTATATTTGCTTCTAACTTCTATTTGCAGAAAACAAACAAAGACTTATAAGTTCCTTTCAGGTACTTGCAACTCATTTTTCTTTCTTGCATACTCCTCACTCTTCTTTTTGCATAGGATAACAGGTGCTTGCAAGCCTCCACAAGGTACTTGCAAGTTATTATGCTTCTATGTTTTCCTCTCACCTCCATCTTGCAGAACTTAGTAGAAGACACATCTTCTTTGTTTTGCAAAGGCAACCCCAGGTACGCGCAAGACGTACCTTCCATGCATGCCTACACTAGCTTTTCCTTTGCAGGAAATAGATAGGAATTAGCAAACTCCTAAGGAGAGACATCAGGTTCTATTACTTCTTGCCCCCTTCCTTTCCTTTGGGGTGGATAGCTATTTCATGGGTCTCCAACTTTTTCTAAGTTCCCGTATGAACTTAAAAAATTGCGGGGATTATGTTAACCCCGAAATCGGCGATCCTTCCAAAGGCAGCCAGCTCTCTAGTCGCGGCCTGCTCTGGGTTTTCCTGGATGCCGCGATATCTTAGGCTGGGCAGACAGGCTTGTCTGTCCACTCAAGCCACGCGGCTTGGGCGGTCTCAGCGGTCTGACTGCCCAGGCCACGCGTTGTTCCATCGGTCGGCAGGTGTCACAGACTACCTCTTCAGTTCGCCCCTGTAGGCCGCACCCTTTGTCAGCTTAACCGCAACTGTCTCAACAGGAGCCCCTTTACCGAACATGGATGTCCATCCGCCCAGGCCGACAACAAGCCTCTACTTAGCCCACTCCTGACAAGTGACGCCCAATGTTGACAGACTCAAATGTCTATCCGCGCAGACCGCTCAAACCGCCAAACAAAAGTGGCGACCTGCCTCCAGTCCGCCAGCTAGCTACTTCGGTTTCCACCTCCCCAACATCTGTGGCCGGCCTCATCAGTCCGGTAGGTCGCGAATCCCTTGTCACCCAGCCGGAGTGGAGTGGTAGGTTCCATTCAATAGTGGCAGACTCCAGCAGTATGGGCAGCCAACTTCTTCAGACTGCTTGAGGAGCGCGGACGCTCCAACTATCCGGCTACCCGCAAAGATCAGCAACCACGTCTCGTTCATCGTGATCTAGGCGGACTCGAAGTGCAGTCAAGCCTTCCAGTCAGCCTACATTGATGAACCTCAGCACTCTCAGGCCTCTTCGTTCAACAGTATAGGCGGACTCAGCTTGTCAGCAGAGGCTGACTCAGCGGATTCGCTATGCAGCACGTTATTCCTCACCTTCAGCCACCAACTTCTCTCCAATAGTAGGGTCAACCTCCTCAGCGCACACAGCCTTGGCGCTGGCTCGAACGGTAGTGGCGGACTCCTCCCAGTCCGTGAGGCAGCAGAATCATCTCAAGCAGTCCCAGACCACGCAACCTCCTGCGGACTCTGCGGACTCAGCATATACCTCCTCAGCTCGCCCCTGGCACGTGATCACTTAGTTCAGCAGTGGCGGACTCCGTGGATTCCACTTGCAGTCCGCCACTCAGCTTCCAGCACCCGCTTCATAGCAGTGGGAGGATGCTTCCTCAGCCCGCACATACTGGCACGGGCTCGATTAGCTCAGTCCGGGCGGACTCTTCCAGTCTGCCATCAGCAAGACCAGTTTTAGAGGCAAAGCCCCAGTCCGCACGGCCTGTTGCGGACTCGGCAGACTCCATCCTCTTCTCGCTCAAGTTATTGTCTCACCGGGGGTAACGTCACGGAATTCATTACCTCCTCGGGATTATATAAATAGACCCCCATGCCTCTCATTAGTGGGGGGGGGGGGACACAACATCGCCAAGGTGCTTACGCTCGCGGATAGCCCACAGTAACTTCAAATATTCAACCCCTGCGGACTCTTTTCTCAGTCCGTCGTCCCTCTTCTTAAAAACTGCGCGCGGCTGCCGGCTTCAGTGGCCAGATCGAGCGGCCTCCTTTTCTCCTTAGTTGCTCAGCCTACCGACCTGGCTCTTCAATCCGCGTGGCCTCTTCTGGCACTCTTTCCTTAGCCGCCAGCTTCTTCTTATACCCTTTATTGCTTTCTTGTAAAGGTGTATTAGCAAGCTGTAATAACTCAATATTAATCAAAGGAAAGCCCGTCGCAAGAGTGTATTTAAGCCTTGGTGGGCGAAGTCTGCTGTTGCGGCTGTTAGCAGCCCCTCTCTTCTTCTCAGCTTAGCCCACATGGCGTCAACCTGCAAGCACAACCATCCAAGTAACCGTCTGCTCGACAGCTCCTAATCAACCTACTTCGCTGATCGTCAACCTTCTCTGCTGCTATCAGCAAACCTCTCCTCTATCCCCGCAACCCTGAACAACCGTTTGCTCCACTCTCGAGCACTCAGAAGCTTCCTGTTCCCATCCTCAACCCCACAACTTTCAACCCTCTTATTCACATTGCCCTTGAGACCGAACACTCCTCCATGTTGACTAGGCGGTGTCATTTTCACGCATCAAACAATGGTGTCATCTAAATGATAGTAATGTTCTTCAGCTTGCTAACTTCCTAATTTTTGTATCCAACATGGTTGCTATCTCAGAGTGCTGGGAAGCAGCAAGCTTTAAAGATTCAATCTCCTGAGACTGCTATTTAGTCAGCTGCTTACTTCTTCTAAATGCTTCCAAAAGTTCACCATATTTATCAATCACTGGATTGATGTATTCCTCAGATTATGATCCCTTTATCTCTTGATGGAGAAGCACTTGAATCGGGACTGGTCACATAATTAGACTTAGATGAAGAGATGGATGAAGAGTGTACCTTAGATGGTCCCGGCTGATCCTGGCAGGATTCCTCATCTAGTCTTTCCATCAGCCAAATATAGGCTTCATCATCCTCATCTGATTTTGATGAGGAAGAATCCATCTAGCTTTTCTCCCTCTTAGCAATGAAGGTCTTCACCTTCTTGCTTCTCTTATGGTGATGATTCTTCTCTCCTGCCTCCTTCTTCTCAGGACATTCAGCCTCTATGAGAGTTCTGTTTTTGAGAAAGTTGCAAACTCCTTTAGGTGTTTCATCATCTTTAGAAACTTCTTTGAGAAAGCAGCAAACTCCTCATCAGACATATACAAACTGATTTTGATCTAAATTTTCTGACTCAGCTAGCCTTCTAGGTGGAGAAGGACTCTTCTTCGTGCTCCTCTTAAAGCAATCATGACACTTACTATAATATTTTATGCCATCTTATCCATAATAGCAAGAATGACTTCATCATTAGTCATTTATGTATACTTCTTTGGAATCTGAATGTTGGCATCAAGGACAGATATCTTTATAGGGATATAGGGTCCTACTTGAATTGTTATGTAGATCTTGGGATTTGATGCCTCCATGAACAATCTGACCCTTTCCTTCCATATGACAAAAGTCTCCTTCCCGTAGAGAGGAAGTTTCATAGATCCTAGCTCTTTGTGAGTCTCTCCTGAACACATCTGAGCTAACAGTCAGCAACCCTGGAGATCTACTCAGACTGTTAAGCCTTTATTGAGTAACCTCCCTTTGATACCACTTGAAAGTCTTTAAATCAAAGGGTAGCTAATCACATAGAGGGGGGGAGGGTGAATAGGTTATAACGATCTTTTTGATTTCTTTGAAATCTTTAACTGATTTAAGCCCTACTGTATTTGCTTAGTTATGCTTTCAAGAAAGTAACACACAGCACACCATATATTTATAGTGATTCCCCAGTGTATGTGTACATCCACTGTCCCTCTCCACCTTTCTAACAGTATGTTAGACAAGGCACTTCTCCAATAACTTTGTATCCTCAGTGATTACAGCAAGATCCTACGGATCATTCAGTCTCCACCGAGACTTATAACACAGGCACTCAACCCACCACATAGTAATCACCTGATCAACTAGCATAGACACAAATTCCCTCAACACAGGCTGGGAGATCTGCCCCACTCAGATCCAACATTGGATCCCCACACACCCTTTATAATTTAGACCATACAGCACAAATCTAACACAGATCCTACACAAACTATTTAATCTAGGCCCATACACAGATCATTGAATAGATCACCAAAAATTGAGTTGGATGCTGATTTGACTCAAGAGAAATTAATCTCTTAGTCAACTGCTTCCAGAGCTGAGAAAATTTCAGCCCTACTTCTTATCCACAGCAACAAGATAAAGAATATCTTCAATGATCTACGGCTTGTGCTGGAAGTTCT